>OX422218.1:99288099-99888099 GCA_949130495.1 Sambucus nigra | reverse complement strand
AGAATACTATGCACACAAATTGTAGATCAGAAATAATAGACAATCAACGTTGTTATTCACTGGAAAGCTACTACAACAGTATTCCGTCTACATGTACATAAAGTTAGAAACAACCCGACTTGACTTCTATCGTAACCAATAGAAAAAAATCAGGGGTGAATTATACTAAGGGTTGGTCGACAACGTCACAGCAGGTGAAACAAGAGCCAACAAAGTCGGTTAAAGAATTGTTCTCCCAGCATCATTCATTAGTGGACCTAGAGATATGCGTCGTACCGATCGAAAGTTTACACGTTTTGTAGCTCTCTGAAAGTGGAAGAGGAAGAAGAACCGTCAAATCCTAACAAACGTCAAAAGCAACATATTTGACGATTACATTTCAATTTTTTACCCTTAAACATTGTCGTTATACAATTTATTCCAAAAATAAATTATCTATTCCTTTGCATTTTACATTTCTTATAACTTGGATTTATGGAGATTGATTTAAAATATTCAATCGTAATGCATGGCTTATTGCGTCAACAGAACTACATTGTTAGTTACTTTACTTGATTAACTGTCCTTAATTTAACAAAGGATTTACAATCATACATTATTATTCATGATTTCATTCCTAAAGAGAAATATTGGAACTCGCACACACGTGCAACGCACATGGGCACATCTAGTACCAAAAAGTCCCTCAAATTGAATATTGTATCTTTAGTTATAAAAGATACATGTACACTTTTTTTTATAAAAAATACAGTTTGGAGTCTATTCGTAAGTGGTTAACTCATTTGAAATGGTGAATTGATTCTGAATCATACATGAACCTAGTCAAATTGAATATTGTATCTTTATTTATATGTATTCTTTACTCTATATATATTACCTAGTATGTGCCATTTAATTATTTTAGATCACAATTTGTATATACATTATAAACTTTCACATATAAATTATAATGTTTTTCAAATAAAAAAAAAATCATGTACATATTAAGGAAGATAGACCTTAGTGTCAAAAAATATGTCACCAATTATTGATATAAAGAAGAAAATATAAAACATTAAAAGTGTGATCACAAAATATTATTGATTTATCACATCATTTTGTACAAAAAAAAGTTGTATACATTATTTCTTTGTGGATCGTTACTCTTACTCGAGTACATAATATTATTTAAAAAGTTTCCTTGAATTTTTGAAAGTCTAATAACACTTTGAAATTCAACGTCTTCAAACGAATGTATTTTGTGCAGCGTACATACATTACGCTAAAAATGTATAATTTTAGCCTATTGTTATGCAAAATGCATTACTTGAATTGAGGCGAACCTAGGAGTGGGTAAAAGTTTCGACCAATGACGGGGGTTTGGGGTGAGAGCTCCCGAGATGAATATTTTGAGAATTAATCTTAATTTTCCAACAAATTTTAACCCGAAAGGTTTGGTGGGTAGTTCTTTATCAATAATTTTATAGATGTCTTAGAATAACTAAACCCTTAAGATGATTATTAAGAAGAATCGATGTAACATGTAAGATCGTCAATTTTTAACTATTAGTTTTTTACATATTTACAACAACTAATGTTGTCAAAAGATACACAATTAGGCATTTATATTTCAATATGTAAAACACTATGGTTAGGAGAACTAAACCTTAACGTCGTGTTTGATAAAAAAGTTGGAAAATAACAGAAAATTAGTTCAATTTCATGTAAAGTTAGAAATTGATTGGAAAAAGATAAGACTAATATGGTCTTACTTTTGGAGTTTTACATGGAAATTAATTCTTTGGGGTTTGTGTAGAAATGTTTTCCATGAAAATGATAAAAATATGGAATACTTTTCGTATTTATGACCATTATATTTATAGAATGTATTTGAAATCGAGTACTTCAAAAGTAAAATAGGAACTAAAATTACTATTTTCCATGGAAAATAATTCCATGACAATCAAACGGGCCCTAAGATGTTTATTAGTCAACTTTTTTAGTTGTAATTTTTTTGCATATTGGCGAATTCTTTTAGGGTTCTTTTTGGGCTTTTACTAATTTTTTTGCCCTAAAGATAATGTGCTTTTGTACTTTCGATATTTAAAGTTAGATTTAGTGGGGCAGCCGCCTCGCTCGGGATTATGTAACTTTGCTTATAAAAGTGAAGAATGTAAAACGTATGTTACCATAACAAATTGAACTATTTGGGCAAACTTTTCTTCATTTTATATTTATTTACCATTGTTCCTATAATGAAGTGTCGCCTCATGTCTCGCAAGATCTCGAGTTTCATACAAAAATGCCTTATCCCTTGAAAACTTACTCGATTTCAGTTACGTATCTTGCAAAAATACACAAAATGTATAAAAATGGTATAAGAACACAATTCTGACATAGAATTAATACTATATAGATACTCATTCAAATTTATATTATTTTTAGAATAAATTAAAATTGTTAAGGTTAATTACATTACTTCGAAAAAAGAGTCTAAATAATATGCACGTGTACAAAATCTAACAATTAGTAAAAAAAATTATAATATGTAGTTAATATGTCACAAATATTCATGCATACTTTAATTTCTTTTTACTAATATAAAGATCTTGTTACCATTTTCCTAAAAAAATCTTAAACGGCAAGATTAAGCAACACTTGTTCATTTTCCTTTTATATATTTGTTTGTTTTCTTTACTACACTACTATTTTTTTAATTTTAGATTTTAATAAAATTTAATTTAAAATTTAGACTCTGTTTTAATATTCTTTTTTTTAATTTAATATTTTTTTTTAATAATTTTTAAGGTTTTTTAAATTACTTTTAATTTAAAATGTAATATTTAACAATTTTTTAACGATTTTGAGCAAAGTCTAATTTTTATATTAAAATGTATTTAAGTTTAAAATCGAAAATTAGTAATGTATTAAAGCCTAAATGACTCAAATTTTTAAGTTTAACCTACATATAGACTTTTATATGTATAAATTCAAAGGTGTATATATATATAGACATATAGTTGTATTCAATGATTTTCAAAACACACACACACACACACACACACACACATTAATGGGCCAATTCTCATTAGGAAAAAAATAAATTATTACCAGTTGGGATCTCAATGCGGACTAAGCCTGATTGACTTAGGTTTTTCTTTTTGTCGATTGTCAGTTAAGCTATCTTCCAGAGATGTCTGCTAGATCTTTTTTGCTACCCTGGTCGTGGATCCAGTGAGGGCATGGTCTTCTTGTGATAGGATTATGGATATTTAAGTAACTGCAGTCGTGAATAAGGTTATTGCGCATTTCTGTCTCCTTGGCCGCGGTCTTCTTGTGACCTGGACCACTAATGCGTGAGTGACTAGTTTTCTTGTTAAACCACTTGGACAAGAATTTTGCAAAGGCATTAAAGTAAAATTTAACTTTTCATTGATATATATGTCTAGGGTAAACAAAATTGAAATATAGGTTGTGGGTTTGTAGTGATTTGCAAAAGTACAAAATAAACTCCCTTAATATTTCCATAGGATTGCGATTGATCTCAGTTCAGTTAAAGGTTGTAGGCTCTGTGAATTTTTGTACCATTCCTTATCTAGCAAGCCTCTTGACCTCATTCTTTAGATATTGGCACTTGTTTGTCGTTTGGCCAATGTCTTTATGGAAGTCACACCAATTTATTTTCTCTCTCCTATTAGCAAGAGATTTCAACTTCCTTGGACATTTAAGAAGGTTCTCACCTTTGATGTTGGCTAAAATATCCTCCAAGTTACAGTGTAAAGGGGTGAAGTCCTCATCTGGATTTTTTGGGTGGTCGTCATGCTTCCTTTTCTTCCTTTCCACTGATTTTGCCGCAATCTTCCATCCAGAGTCCGGGACCAATTTCGTTGCCTTTTATCTTCGACCCTCAACGTGTTGGTGAAGGCCGAAGACTCAAGCATCAGAATTCTCTATCAAAGGAGGTTAATTTATCCCTAGAAAGAGGCCTGAACCTCATACATATAGTTTATGAACCTCATAAAATAGGCTACGTCTTCAGTCTGCTGGGGGTCTAATTGCCTTCTATAATTCTCCTCTTTAAATTGTTAGTTTTTTAGAAAATCTTTTCTCGGAGACGAACTAAACATAGTGAGAAATCCAAATCTCATAGAGTAAGCAGTCAAACATTGAGTAGATCATAGCAACGGAGTGCAGGCGTTCGCTTTGAGGTCGTGGCCTTTGTCCTTTTAAGGAACTTTTCCACCACGATTGATATAATCGAACATGGTTTTCTCCCGGGATGGTTTTTTCTGGTGGACAATTTACCGAGTACATGCCCTTTGCTAGAATAGTAACTAAAAAGTTAATAAAAGCATCTTAACCCATCGTGAGCAATTTATCGATCCTTAAGGCAATAGCTTTGTCGGACTTTGCCTATGGAATCATCGATTTTCAGTCGTTTGAGATAGCTTTATGCGGTTTAGCCAGCCCCATAAACCAATAAACATCTTGCATGGGGTTTTTAAGCATTTTACGTCCACCTTGGTGTAAGATAATATAATTCCTTGATAAAAAATGATAAATATGCCAAAAAGAGCAAACTTAACCTTAACTGTTAACTAGAGGTCGCAACCTATAGTACGACATCATAAATAGGTTCAAACCCAAATTTTTACAAATGTGACTTTACAACCCAAGAATTGGACTAAAAAGTCTTTTGGGTGTTTATCCAAGGCGTAACAAGTCCTTCTGAGCAAAATAACATAAGTTTAATAACAAATTCCTAATATAGGTCATAGCATGACAAAAAATGCCTAGTAGTCTAAGTAAAATAGGAAGTATCCGCAACCCTAGCACCCAATCCTTATGAGGCCATGGTTTGTTAAGCTTCTTAGCAAGATTTGGATGTGGAAACATCATTAGGATAGGTGGATCTGCCCCAAATCCTCAAGATTGGATTGAGAAAATAAATCTGAAAAGATGAAGATACCCTTAATGGGTTTATATGCAAATAGGAGTCTAGCCACTAAAATCTCACGCATAATATGTAGATCCAAAGATCCTTATGGATGTAATAAAGCATAATGGTCCCGATTTATAAGAAACTCGGTAGAACATCTCGTTTTCCACAGATGACGCCAAACTGTTTTTGTCAAAAAATGGATATACTAAAGTAGACCATGCCATCAAAGACACACACAACAGTCAAAGTATAGAAATAGAGTAAAAGAGAGATAAAGACTGGTAAACATAAGATTTAGAGTGGTTCGGCCATGGAAATGATCTTATGTCCTCTATGGAGCCTGGTTCTCATTATATACATGTAATTGTAAAAGTTTGGGAAAACATAGAGGCATATAAAAGAAGAGAGGGGCTAAATGCATAACATACAAGTTATGTGTTGTAGAGGTTATGGCCTTATAATAAAAACTGAAGAGAGGTCGCGGCTAAATATGGATCAGGTGATCGAAGTATACGACCTAAGTATGCTCTCAGGTGTAGAGAGATGTATGAGAGAATTTGGCAGAGCTTCGCTACCTAAAATATCGCTTGTCCAATAAGGAAGTGAGGACCTCTTTTTATAGTAGTTGGTGATAGAGTCACGTGCATAACATACGTGACTTCTGAATAAGTGTGGATCCTTTTAGTAGGTGCACAACTGGTAAGTTACTGATCAGGATCCACGCTAGGTACATATGGTGACGTGCTGAGGTTGGGGGACCGCAATTTATTACAAGTGTACCCCAACCAAGAATACAAGAGAAGAAACATACCCTAAAAAGCAAATAACCCTATTTTTTAAAATGATTACATGAGATTTGCTTCTTTCATCATACAACAATCGCCCCTAATATTTTTACACACTGAGAATATTAGGGTAACTGAATTTATGTATGAAATGCCTAATATACCATTGAAAAAATTAGCCACAATTTAACATGAGTTTAGCAGTGACGTTGGCCTGAAGGAGCACAATAAACTAGGGGTGCACATGGTTCGGTTCGGTTCGGTTCCACTACGGAACCAGAACCAGAACCGAAATTGATCGGTTCCGTGATTTTGGAACCAGAACCAGAACCAAAATTGGTCGGTTCGTTTCGAAACCGAACCATCGATTCTCGGTTTGGTTCGAGTTGGTTCATGGTTCTGGTTTGCGGTTCTGGTTCGCGGTTTGGGTCGTGGTTCTGGTTTGCGGTTCTAGTTCGCGGTTTTCATTAATGGTTCTGGTTCGTGGGTTGGTTCTCGGGTTGGTTAATGGTTCTGGTTAATGGTTATGATTAATGGTTCTGGTTAATGGTTCAGTTTCGTGGGTCGGTTCTCGGGTAGGTTCTTGGGGTCGGTTCTTTGGTTCGGTTCTTTGGTTCGGTTTTTTGGTTCGATTCCATGGGTTCGGTTCTCGGTTCGGTTCGGTTTGGTTCAGGTATAAAATCGAGAACCGAACCGAACACTTCGGTTCTCAATTTTTTGGAACCAGAACCAACCCGTGGAGAAAAAAAACCCGAACCAACCCAACCCACGAAGGTCGGTTTGGTTCGGTTCTTCGGGTTAACGATTTTTTTGCACACCCCTACAAGAAACGTGTGAAAAGCTCACCTCGTCCACATAAAGAATAGGCAAAGAGGTTTAGTTAAACTTCAATACACCTCTACTTGTCAATTTAAAAGAATTAATTAATTCTACAATTTCATTCCACATTCGGTGAACATTCCTCCACATAATCAATTTGTCACGTTTGGGGCCCTAGGCGAAAAACCAAAATCGGACCCTTTTACATAAAAAAAATATTAAAAAATCAAATTAAAGAAAATATGTTCTTGCATTTTTCAATGCAAAACCAATTTTTATATACCAAATCAATTTTAATATACTAAAACCAAAATTGTCATTTGTACCGCTCGATTGAGCCTAACGTAAACCAAAATCGAACTGTGCAGTTTTCAATAAAATTGATTTTTTTCAGTAAATTCAAAATAGTAAAAAAAAATTAAAAATTTATCAAGTAGAAACCATAACCTTGACCAAAATAATTGAAAGTCAAATTTTGAAAATTAACTTTAGGATTGCTCATTACAGCTTTTCTAACTGCTATTTGAAAGTATCAAAAGCTTAATATATATATATATATATATATATATATATCATACTACTTCATTTTTTATTTAGTCAATTTTTTTACTAAAATAATGATGTTTACAAATGACGGAAATAACTTAATTTTGCAAAAAAAAAAATGAACAAAAGAAAAAACTAGGATTAACATCATTTTATCCGTCAAATTTTTTTTGTCGAAAATAACAATGCACATCAAACTTAAAACTCAAAATTTTTCAACTATTTAAAATCCAGTCAACTTAAGTTTAATGAGGACAAGCAAGGTTATTTAAAAGAAAGGGCTGGAATGAAATTACCACATCCAACCGCTGTGGAAGAAGATCATTTTTTTCAGTCATTTGGTATTTAGCTAAAACGGATTAAAAAAGGATTTTTATTAAATAGTAAAAAAAATTGAGTGGAATTTTCTTATGAATTCTTAACACTCCAGGGTACCTCTCCAAAAATAATTTAACTCAAAATGAATTGTTTTGCTATTTGAAAAAAAATTGGTCAAAAAACTATCAGTTTATAACTCCTTATAAACTCGCAGTTTTTTTACAATTTTGTTGGTTTTAGTCTCATTTTTTAAGTTTTGTTTGTCTCTCATCCCATGTGTTTTTTAAGTTGTTTTAAGTCCCATAACCACTCTCAGCTTCCCTCAATTTCCATGTAACCTCTCTTAACCGCTCATATCTCTTTTTATAGAGAATGACAATAGTAAAAATATAGGACCAACAACAAAAAAATAATGAAATAAGATTAAACATACATATATTTTAAAAAGTAGGTTTAAATACTTGTAATCCATCTTTTTTTTCTAATTCAACCTAAACATTATTTTGAGGCATTTATCACCCAATTAATAATAGAAATCAACAAATTTTGTGAGTGATGAGTGGGTGGGTGAATGTGTTAAAAGTGAGTGAACGAGTGTCTTCAAAATAAGTTAAGTTTTGTGGCACCCGAACGAGTGTCTAATTTTTTTAGTACTAAATTCTTTTTTTTTTAAAATTTCAAGGCACCCAATTAGGCCATAGCCTAGTTGCCCTATGCTTAGAGCCGCCCCGAGTGCGGTCAAACTCAAGTGTTATAGTATTTTCTGGTTAAATAATTAAGATTGACAAAAAAGTTATGGCAGCAAAGCAAATGCTGTCTGAAGGCCAATTATAGTTGTGCGTTTTGTTTTGAACAAAATAGATCAATTAGTGGAGTTTAAAACCTATTTTGGCCGATGGCCTAGATTTGAATCAACAAACCTAGATGCAGTTAGGAGGCAAGATAATTGTCGGGCGAGTCAACTTCAACAAATTTACTCACACTTTTTGCTAAAAATATATTTTATTTTTCAAAATTCTCTACGACAGTTCTAAACGACCCATTTTCGATTTACAAGATTATTTAGAAATGGTCAGGCTCCGTTGAAGTATTAGGTTCCACGGACCAAAGAATCAAAAAGGAAAAGTTAATCATAAACCTTAGTAGCAACTTGTGAGGATTTATATTTAATTAACTGGTAAATGCAGTCACATTCCCAGTGAGGCTTTAGACAAATAAAGACCTTTCCAAGCAATATGATCAGCTTACTGAACCCATTATTTTACACTAAATCATCTAGGCAGGCAAAGGCTGACACGAGGCCATTCGGGGGCTCTTTTGAGTTTTCACCCTCTAACGTCATGTTTTTAAGCCTAAGTCAAGAAATATGCAAATTATCGTCGTATTCTCAAACCGGGAGTCCCGCGGCTCCGTAGTCAGTTCCTACGAGTTGCATTGGTCCCGTTGGAGGTGTTGGTGCCTCCCACGGGGCCGTTCGGGGGCTATTTTGGGTTTTCACCCTCTAACGCCATGTTTTTATGCCTAAGTCTAAAAATATGCAAATTATCGTCGTATTCTCAAACCGGGAGTCCCGTGGCTGAGCGGTCAGTTCCTTTGAGTTATATCGGTCCGTGGGAGTTGTTGGTGCCTCCCACGGGGCCGTTCGGGGGTTGTTTTGGGTTTTCACCCACTAACGCCATGTTTTTAAGCCCAAGCCGAGAAATATGCAAATTATCGTCGTATTCTAAAACTGGGAGTCCCGCGGCTGCGCGGTCAATTCCTACGAGTTACATTGGTCCCGTGGGAGGTGTTGGTTCCTCCCACGGGGCCGTTCGGGGGCTGTTTTGGGTTTTCACCATCTAACGCCATGTTTTTAAGCCTAAGTCTAGGAATATGAAAATTATCGTCGTATTCTCAAACCGGGAGTCCCGCGGATGCGCAGTCAGTTCCTACGAGTTACATTGGTCCCGGGGGAGGTGTTGGTGACTCCCACGGGGCCGTTCAGGGGCTATTTTGGGTTTTTCCCCTCTAACGCCATGTTTTTAAGCCTAAGTCTAGAAATATGCAAATTATCGTCGTATTCTCAAACCGTGAGTCCCTTGGCTACGCAGTGAGTTCCTACGAGTTACATTGGTCCCGTGGGAGGTGTTGGTGTCTCCCACGGGGCCGTTCAGGGGCTGTTTTGGATTTTCACCCTCTAACGCCGTGTTTTTATGCCTAAGTCTAGAAATATGCAAATTATCGCCGTATTCCAAAATCGGGAGTCCCGTGACTGCGCTGTCAGTTTCTACGAGTTACATTGGTCCCGTGTGAGGTGTTGGTTTCTCCCACGGGGCCGTTCGGGGGTTGTTTCGGGTTTTCACCCTCTAACGCCATGTTTTTAAGCCTCAGTCTAGAAATATAAAAATTATCGCCGTATTCACAAACCGGGAGTCCCGTGGATGCGTGGTCCGTTGATATGAGTTACATTGGTCCCGTGAGAGGTGTTGGTGCCACGCACGAGGCCGTTCGGGGGTTGTTTCGAGTTTTTCTCCTCTAACGCCATGTTTTGCCTAAGTCTAGAAATATGCAAATTACCGTCGTATTCTCAAATCGGGAGTCCCGTGACTGCGGGGTCAGTTCCTACGACTTACATTGGTCCCGTGGGAGGTATTGCTGCCTCCCATGTGGACGTTCGGGGGTTGTTTTGGGTTTTCACCCTCTAACGCCCTGTTTTTAAGCCCAAGTCTAGAAATTTGCAAATTCTCGTCGTATTCTCAAACCGAAAGTCCCGCGGTTGCGCGGTCAGTTCCTATGAGTTACATTGGTCCCGTGGGAGGTGTTAGTGCCAGCCACGGGACTGTTCGGGGGTTGTTTCGGGGTTTCCCCCACTAACGCCATGTTTTTAAGGCTAAGTCTAGAAATATGCAAACTATCGTGGTATTCTCAAATCGGGAGTCTTGTGGATGCACTGTCAATTCCTACGAGTTACATTGGTCCCGTGGGAGGTTTTGGTGCTTCCCACGAGGCCGTTCGGGGGCTGTTTTTGGTTTTCACCCTCTAACGCCATATTTTTATGCCTAAGTCTAGAAATATGCAAATTATCGTCGTATTCTCAAACCGGGGATCCCGTGATCGTGCGGTCAGTTCCTACGAGTTACATTGGTCCCTTACGAGGTGTTGGTACTACTCACGGGGCCATTTGAGGGCTATTTCGGCTTTTCACCCACTAACGCTATGTTTTTAAGCCTAAGTCTTATCATCGTATTCTCAAACCGGGAGTCCCGTGGCTACGTGGTCAGTTCCTACGAGTTACATTGGTCCCGTGGGAGGTGTTGGTGCCACCCACGGGGCCGTTCGGAGGCTGTTTCGGGTTTTCATCCACTAACTCCTTGTTTTTAAGCTTAAGTCCTCATATTTTCAAATTATCGTCGTAATCTCAAATCGGGAGTCCCGTTATCGCACGGTCAGTTCTTACGTGTTACATTGGCCTCGTGAAAGGTGTCGGTGCCCGTCACAAGACCCTACAAGGGCTGTTTCGTGGTTTCGCCCTCTTCGCCTTGTTTTCAATCTATATGGCAGCTATATATGGCCATATATAGCCGCTATATATGGCCATATATAGCAGTTATATAGGCTCATATATAGCTGTTATACATGGAAATATATAGCTGCTAGATATGGCCATATATAGTTGCTATATATGAGCATATATAGCTGCTATATATGGCTGATTTATATAGATGCTATATTGGCATCAGTTATGTGCAAGTGTGTTATGTTCTATCTAGCTGCCTAACTGAATCGATCCATTAGTGGTACGCATAGCTTCCTAATTGATTAAATGCTCTGCATTTGGGGGGTTTTGGTATATAGTTGCATACACAAATTACTGGTATATAACTAATAAATTTTATCCTTTATTGACTGGATTTAGTGGTTGTTCTGGACTGTTAAGCTGAGTGTCAGTGTGTTCCATGCGGTTATCTTTCGAGGTTGCGGTTATCTTGAAGAATTAGTGAGTAATAAGTTCACAGGTTGACGATAATAATGAATTAGTTTGGATATTGAGATTTTGTAATTAGATCTTATATGTTGAAAAAATGCTAGACCTGGGCCTTGCATTAGTATAAATTTGAGTTCCATTTGCACATGCTAAGTTGACTTGTTAAGCATTTAAAGAGTTATTACATATATTGTAATTTACTTGATCAGTTAATACTGTTAAGCTGTTACAAATACTATTAAGCACTTCAAGAGCTATTACAAATATTGTAATTTACTCGATCAGTTAGGTAAAATCAGTTAGTCTTTAACATATTGATCATCAGTTATGATTGGGTTGTAATTTACAGGTTTGTTATTATATTATTGATCGATACACAATTATAGATGTAATTGTGTACTAAATCAGTTCGATTTGAGATCAGATTAAATTGATTGATCAGTTTAAAGATCGAATTTTTATATGTATGTATGGTGTTTTGGTTGTAGGTATCGTATGAGTCTCAACAGCAAATACAATTGATGCGATTTGCCGATTATTTTGGTCGCGCTTTTTCGGCTGTCAGATCATCTCAGTTTCCCTGGACCAAGTTGTTCCGAGAGTCAACTATTACCAAGATTGCAGATGTGAGTAAAACTTTGTTTTTAGAATTATTTCTTTTAATAAAATTAACATGTCTGTGGATCACCTAGTGTCATTTCAATTTACATTGAAAATGTGTTCTTTCATTATCTTTCTATCATTTTGTCATTTCAGTTTGTTACTTTCTAAAGTTGATTAGTATTTGTTTTAAATATTGATCTATGGTCCTTATTAAGTGGAAATATTTTCACTTAATATTAGTTCTGATCACAGAAGTTGTTCATCATCTTAACAAAAGTTGATCTGATCACAGTCCACTGATAATGCAGATTACCGTTACAGTTGATCTTATCCATAAGGCCTTCAAATTCCAGCATATGTGGATTCAGGATTCTTCATTTTTGGACATTATTTCAAATTGCTGTTGGTTTTCAGTTTGATTTTAAATACTACCTTATTTTGAAACGTATGCACATTTATGTAAAGATGTTTTTACCACACTTAGTTTAAGTTATACTTTCATCCGTCACTTCTTTTGTCTGGTATCATTGTTATCCTTCTTATGTTTAGTTTACTCTAACTTATGTAGAGTTGGATGGAACTTCGAGTATTTAGAATATTTTTAATCTTTGAAGATGCTTTTTCAATAAAAATTTTAGTTTGGTGTGTGCGGTATGTTTATCTGGTATCTATCCAGTTTGTGTGTTTATTGAAAATAACGTTAAGGATTGCCATTCAAATAAAGTTTTATAGTTGGTCATGACTTATTATCGGGGAATGCATTGTGTAATTGGGTTATTGGTTACGATATATACTTTACTCAGTTATGTGCGTGTATATAAAACTTATGCATCTATCCTAAAATTGTGCTCTTAAAATCTGTGCTAGTATCTATGCATATATATCTAATATCTGCTATGTCCCCTCCTAAAATTGTCAGTGAAAGGCTGCATAATCTAATGGCAAATTTTTTTTGGAGTTCAAATTATGGGGAGAATAAGCATCGATGGTGTAAATGAGAGGACATTACAAGGCCTACAAATGGAGGTGGTCTGGGAGTCAGGAACTTCCATATATATAGAGAAGGCAACCAGGTGGCGGAATTTTTAGCGAAAATGGGAAGTAAAGAAGGGATCAACTGTTTTTCACCCTCTAACGCCTTGTTGTCAAGCTTAAGTCCTCGTAGTTTCAAAATATCGTCGTCTTCTCAAACCGGGAGTCCCGTTGCTGCGCGATCAGTTCCTACGAGTTACATTGGTCCCGTGGGAGGTGTTGGTGCCTCCCACGGGGCCGTTCGGGGGATGTTTCGGGTTTTCCCCCACTAACGCCATGTTTTTATGCCTAAGTCAAGAAATATACAAATTATCGTCGTATTCTCAAACCGGGAGTCCCGCTGCTGCGAGGTTAGTTCCTACGAGATACATTGGTCCCGTGGGAGGTGTTGGTGCCTCCCACGGGACCGTTCGGAGGCTGTTTCGGGTCTTTCCCCACTAACGTCATCTTTTTATACCTAAGTCTAGAAATATGCAAATTATCATCGTATTCTCAAACCGGGAGTCCCGTGGCTGCGCGGCTAGTTCCTACGAGTTACATTCGTCCCGTAGGAGGTGTTGGTGCCTCCCATGGGGCCGTTTAGGGGCTGTTTTAGGTTTTCACCCTCTAACGCCATGTTTTTAAGCCTTAGTCTAGAAATATGAAAATTATCGTCGTATTCTCAAACCGAGAGTCCCGTGGCTGCGCGGTCAGTTCCTACGAGTTATATTGGTCCCGTGGGAGTTGTTGGCTCCTCCCACGGGGCCGTTCGAGGGCTGTTTTGAGTTTTCACCCTCTAACGCCATGTTTTTATGCCTGTCTAGAAATATGTAAATTACCGTCGTATTCTCAAACCGGGAATTCCGTGGCTGCGTGGTCAGTTCATACGAGTTACATTGATGTGGTGGGAGGTGTTGGTGCCACCCACGGGGCCGTTCGGTGGCTGTATCGGGTTTTCCCCCACTAACGCCATGTTTTTCCTAAGTCTAGAAATATGCAAATTACTATCGTATTCTCAAACCGGGAGTCCTGTGGCTGCGCGATCAGTTCCTACGAGTTACATTGGTCCCGTGTGAGGTGTTGGTGCCTCCCACGCGTCCGTTTGGTGTTGTTTTGGGTTTTCACCCTCTAACGCCGTGTTTTTAAGGCTAAGTCTAGAGTTACGCAAATTATCGTCGTATTCAGAAACCGGGAGTCCCGTGGTTGCGCGGTCAGTTCCTACGAGTAACATTGGTCCCGTCGGAGGTGTTGGTGTCTCCCACGGGACCGTTCGGGGGCTGTTTCGGGTTTTCACCCACTAACGCCATGTTTTTAAGCCTAAGTCTAGATAAATACAAATTATATACAAATTATCGTCGTATTCTCAAAGCGGGAGTTCCGTGGCTGCTCGGTGAGTTCCTACGAGTAACATTGGTTCCATGGGAGGTGTTGGTGCCTCCCACGGGGACGTTCGGGGGCTGTTTTGGGTTTTCACCCTCTAACGCCATATTTTTATGCCCAAGTCCAGAAACATGCAAATTATCGTCGTATTCTCTAACCGGGAGTCCCGCTGTTGCGAGGTTAGTTCCTACGAGATACATTGGTCACGTGGGAGGTGTTGGTGCCTCCCACGGGACCGTTCGGTGGCTTTTTCGGCTTTTCCCCCCACTAACGCCTTGTTTCTATGCCTAAGTCTTGAAATATGCAAATTATCGTCGTATTCTCAAACCGAGAGTCCCATGGCTGAGCGGTTGGTTCCTACGAGTTACATTGGTCCCGTGGGAGGTGTTGGTGCCTCCCACGGGACCGTTCGGGGGCTGTTTTGGGTTTTCACCCTCTAACGCCATGTTTTTAAGCATAAGTCTACAAATATGCAAATTATCGTCATATTCTCAAACCGGGAGTCCCCTGGCTGCGCGGTCAGTTCCTACGAGTTATATTGGTCCTATGAGAGGTGTTGGTGCCTCCCACGGGGCCGTTCGGGGGCTGTTTCGGGTTTTCCCCCACTAACGTCATGTTTTGCCTCAGTCTGGAAATATGCAAATTACGGTCGTATTCTCAAACCGGGAGTCCCGTGGCTGCGCGATCAGTTCCTACGAGTTACATTGGTCCCGTGCGAGGTGTTGGTGCCTCCCACGGGGCCGTTCAAGGGCTGTTTTGGGTTTTCACCCTCTAACGCCATGTTCTTAAGCCTAAGTCTAGAAAGATGCAAATTATCATCGAATTCTAAAATCGGGACTCCCGTTGTTGTGCGGTCAGTTCCTACGAGTAAGATTGGTCTCGTGGGAGGTGTTGGTGTCTCCCACGTGGCCGTTCGGGGGCTGTTTCGGATTTTCACCCACTAATGCCATGTTTTTAAGCCTAAGTCTAGATATATTCATATTATCGTCATATTCTCAAACCGGGAGTCCTGTGGCTGCGCGGTCAGTTCCTACGAGTAACATTGGTCCCGTGGGAGGTGTGGGTGCCTCCCACGGGGACGTTGGGGGACTGTTTTGGGTTTTCACCCTCTAACGCCATGTTTTTATGCCTAAGTCCAGAAATATGCAAATTATCGTCGTATTCTCAAACCGAGAGTCCCGCTGCTGCGAGGTCAGTTCCTACGAGATACATTGGTCCCGGGGGAGGTGTTGGTGCCTCCCACGGGACTGTTCGGAAGCTGTTTCGGGTTTTTCCCCACTAACGTCATGTTTTTATACCTAAGTCTAGAAATATGCAAATCATCGTCGTATTCTCAAACCAGGAGTCCCGTGGCTGCGCGACCAGTTCCTACGAGTAACATTGGTCCCGTGGGAGGTGTTGGTGCCTCCCACGGGACCGTTCGGCAGCAGTTACGGGTTTTCGCCCTCTAACGCCATGTTTTTAAGCCTAAGTCTAGATATATTCAAATTATCGTCGTATTATCAAACCGGGAGTCCAGCTGTTGCAGGGTCAGTTACTACGATATACATTGGTCCCGTGGGAGGTGTTGGTGCCTCCCACGGGGACATTCGGGGGTTGTTTCGGGTTTTCCCCCACTAACGCCTTGTTTTCATGCCTAAGTCCAGAAATATGCAAATTATCGTCGTCTTCTCAAACCGGGAGTCCCGTGGCTGCACGATCAGTTCGTACGAGTTACATTGGTCCCATGGGAAGTGTTGGTGCCTCCCACGGAGCCGTTCCGAGGCTGTTTTGGATTTTCACCCTCTAACCCATGTTTTTAAGCCCAAGTCTAGAAATATGCAAATTATCGTCGTATTCTCAAACCGGGAGTCCAGTGGCCGCGCGGTCAGTTTGTACAAGTTATATTGGTCCCGTGGGAGGTGTTGGTGCCTCCCACGGGGCCGTTCGGGGGCTGTTTTGAGTTTTCACCCTCGAACGCCATATTTTTATGCCTAAGTCTAGAAATATGCAAATTACCATCGTATTCTCAAACCGGGAATCCAGTGGCTGCGTGGTCAGTTCATACGAGTTAAATTGGTCCCGTGGGAGGTGTTGGTGCCACCCACGGGGCCGTTCGGGGGCTGTTTTGAGTTTTCCCCCACTAACGCCATGTTTTGCCTAAGTCTAGAAATATGCAAATTACTATCGTATTCTCAAACCGGGAGTCCCGTGGCTGCGCGATCAGTTCCTACGAGTTACATTGGTCCCGTGCGAGGTGTTAGTGCCTCCCACGGGGCCGTTTGGGGGTTGTTTTGGGTTTTCACTCTCTAACGCCATATTTTTAAGCCCAAGTATAGAATTATGCAAATTATCGTCGTATTCTCAAACCCGGAGTCCCGTGGTTGCGCGGTCAGTTCCTACGAGTAACATTGGTCCGGTGGGAGGTGTTGGTGTCTCCCACGGGACCGTTCGGGGCTGTTTCGGGTTTTCACCCACTAACGTCATGTCTTAAACCCAAAGTCTAGATATATTCAAATTATCGTCGTATTCTCAAATCGGGAGTTCCGTGGCTCCGCGTTCAGTTCCTACGAGTAACATAGGTCCCGTGGGAGGTGTTGGTGCCTCCCACGGGGACCTTCGGGGGCTGTTTTGGATTTTCACCCTCTAACGCCATGTTTTTATGCCAAAGTCTAGAAATATACAAATTATCGTCGTATTCTCAAATCGGGAGTCCCGCTGCTGCGGGGTCAGTTCTACGAGCTACATTGGTCACGTGGGAGGTGTTGGTGCCTCCAACGGGACCGTTCGGGGGCTGTTTCGGGTTTTCCCCCACTAACGCCATGTTTTTATGCCTAAGTCTAGAAATATGCAAATTATCGTTGTATTCTCAAACCGGGAGTCCCGTGGCTGCGCGGTCAGTTCCTACGAGTTACATTGGTCCCGTGGGAGGTGTTGGTTCCTCCCACGGGGCCGTTTTGTGGCTGTTTTGGGTTTTCACCCACTAACGCCATGTTTTTAAGCCTAAGTCTAGAATTATGCAAATTATCGTCGTATTCTCAAACCGGGAGTCCCGTGACAACGCGGTCAGTTCCTACGATCTACATTGGTCCCGTGGGAGGTGTTGGTGCCTCCCACGGGACTGTTGGGGGGCTGTTTCGGGTTTTCCCCTACTAACGCCTTGTTTTTATGCCTAAGTCTAGAAATATGTCAATTATCGTCGTATTCTCAAACTGGGAGTCCCATGGCTGGGAGGTCAGTTCCTACGAGTTACATTGGTCCCATGGGAGGTGTTGGTGCCTCCCACGGGGCCCTTTGGGGGCTGTTTTGGGTTTTCGCCATCTAACCCCTTGCTTTTAAGCCTAAGTCTTGAAATATGCAAATTACTGTCGTATTCTCAAACCGGGAGTCCCATGGCTGCGCGATCAGTTCCTACGAGTTACATTCGTCCCGTGGGAGGTGTTGTTACCTCCCACGGGGCCGTTCGGGGGTTGTTTTGGGTTTTCACCTACTAACGCCGTGTTTTTAAGCATAAGTCTAGAAATATGAAATTATCATCGTATTCTAAAACCGGGAGTCCCGTGACAACGCGGTCAGTTCCTACGAGTTACATTGGTCCCGTGGGAGGTGTTGGTGCCTCCCACGGGGCCGTTCAGGGGCTGTTTCGGATTTTCACCCACTAACGCCATGTTTTTAAGTCTAAGTCAAAATATATTCAAATTGTCATCGTATTCTCAAACCGGGAGTCCCGGGGCTGTGCGGTCTGTTCCTACGAGTCACATTGGTGCCGTGGGAGGTCTTGGTGCCTAACAGAGGGCCATTCGGAGGCTGTTTTGTATTTTCACGCTCTAACGCCATGTTTTTAAGCGTAAGTCTAGAAATATGCAAATTATCGTCATATTCTTAAACCGACAGTCCCGCTGCTGAGGGGTCAGTCCCTAAGAGCTACATTGGTCCCGTGGGAGGTGTTGGTGCCTCCCACGGGGCCTTTCGGGGGCTGTTTCGAGTTTTCCCCCACTAAGGCCGTGTTTTTATGCCTAAGTCTAGAAATATGCAAATTATCGTCGTATTCTCAAATAGGGAGTCCCGTGGCTACGCGGTCAGTTTCTACTAGTTATATTGGTCCCGTGGGAGGTGTTGGTGCCTCCCACGAGCTGTTCGGGGGCTGTTTTATGTTTTCACCCCCTAACGCCATGTTTTTATGCCTAAGTCTAGAAATATGCAAATTACCGTCGTATTCTCAAACCGGGAGTCCCGTGGCTGCGCGATCAATTCCTATGAGTTACATTGATCCTGTGCGAGGTGTTGGTGCCTCCCACGGGGCCGTTCAAGGGCGGTTTTGGGTTTTCACCCTCTAACGCCATGTTTTTAAGCCTAAGTCTAGAAATATGCAAATTATCATCGTATTCTAAAACCGGGAGTCCCGTGGCTGCGCGAACAATTCCTACGAGTTACATTGATCCTGTGCGAGGTGTTAGTGCCTCCCACGGGGCCGTTCAAGGGCTGTTTTGGGTTTTCACCCTCTAACGCCATGTTTTTAAGCCTAAGTCTAGAAATATGCAAATTATCATTGTATTCTAAAACCGGGAGTCCCGTGACTGCGCGGTCAGTTCATACGAGTTACATTGGTCCCGTGAAAGGTGTTCCGGCCTCCCACGAGGCCATTCAGGGGCTCTTTTGAGTTTTCACCCTCTAACGTCATGTTTTTAAGCCTAAGTCAAGAAATATGCAAATTATCGTCGTATTCTCAAACCGGGAGTCCCGCGGCTCCGTCGTCAGTTCCTACGAGTTGCATTGGTCCCGTGGGAGGTGTTGGTGCCTCCCACGGGGCCGTTCGGGGGCTATTTTGGGTTTTCACCCTCTAACGCCATGTTTTTAAGCCTAAGTCTAAAAATATGCAAATTATCGTCGTATTCTCAAATCGGGAGTCCCGTGGCTGAGCGGTCAGTTCCTTTGAGTTACATTGGTCCGTGGGAGTTGTTGGTGCCTCCCACGGGGCCGTTCGGGGGCTGTTTTGGGTTTTCACCCTCTAACGCCATGTTTTTAAGCGCAAGTCAAGAAATATGCAAATTATCGTCGTATTCTAAAACTGGGAGTCCCGCGGCTGCGCGGTCAATTCCTACGAGTTACATTGGTCCCGTGGGAGGTGTTGGTTGCCTCCCACGGGGCCGTTCGGGGGTTGTTTTGGGTTTTCACCATCTAACGCCATGTTTTTAAGCCTAAGTTTAGGAATATGAAAATTATCATCGTTTTCTCAAACCGGGAGTCCCGCGGCTGCGCAGTCAGTTCCTACGAGTTACATTGGTCCCGGGGGAGGTGTTGGTGACTCCCACGGGGCCGTTCGGGGGCTATTTTGGGTTTTTCCCCTCTAACGCCATGTTTTTAAGCCTAAGTCTAGAAATATTCAAATTATCGTCGTATTCTCAAACCGGGAGTCCCTTGACTGGGCGGTCAGTTCCTACGAGTTACATTGGTCCCGTGGGAGGTGTTGGTGTCTCCCACAGGGCCGTTCGGGGGCTCTTTTGGGTTTTCACCCTCTAACGCCGTGTTTTTATGCCTAAGTCTAGAAATATGCAAATTATCGCCGTATTCTAAAACCGGGAGTCCCGTGACTGCGATGTCAGTTTCTACGAGTTACATTGGTCCCGTGTGAGGTGTTGGTGCCTCCCACGGGGCCATTCGAGGGCTGTTTCGGATTTTTCACCCTCTAACGCCATGTTTTTAAGCCTCAGTCTAGAAATATGCAAATTATCGCCGTATTCTCAAACTGGGAGTCCCGTGGATGCGTGGTCCGTTGATATGAGTTACATTGGTCCCGTGAGAAGTGTTGGTGCCACCCACGGGGTCGTTCGGGGGCTGTTTCGAGTTTTCCTCCTCTAACGCCATGTTTTGCCTAAGTCTAGAAATAGGAAAATTACCGTCGTATTCTCTAACCGGGAGTCCCGTGGCTGCGGGGTCAGTTCCTAAGACTTACATTTGTCCCGTGGGAGGTATTGCTGCCTCCCATGGGGACGTTCGGGAGTTGTTTTGGGTTTTCACCCTCTAACACCCTGTTTTTAAGCCCAAGTCCAGAAATTTGCAAATTCTCGTCGTATTCTCAAACCGTAAGTCCTGCCGCTGCGCGGTCAGTTTCAATGAGTTACATTGGTCCCGTGGGAGGTGTTGGTGCCAGCCATCGGGCTGTTCGGGGGTTGTTTCGGGGTTTCCCCCACTAACGCCATGTTTTTAACGCTAAGTCTAGAAATATGCAAACTATCGTGGTATTCTCAAACCGGGAGTCTCGTGGCTGCACTGTCAGTTCCTACGAGTTACATTGGTCCCGTGGGAGGTTTTGGTGCTTCCCACGTGGCCGTTCGGGGGCTGTTTTTGGTTTTCACCCTCTAACGCCATGTTTTTATGCCTAAGTCTAGAATTAAGCAAATTATCGTCGTATTCTCAAACCGGGGATCCCGTGATCGTGCGATCAGTTCCTACGAGTTACATTGGTCCCGTACGAGGTGTTGGTGCTACTCACGGGGCCATTTGAGGGCTATTTCGGCTTTTCACCCACTAACGCCATGTTTTTAAGCCTAAGTCTTATCATCGTATTCTCAAACCGGGAGTCCCGTGGCTACGTGGTCAATTCCTACGAGTTACATTGGTCCCGTGGGAGGTGTTGGTGCCACCCACGGGGCCGCTCGGGGGCTGTTTCGGGTTTTCATCCACTAACTCCTTGTTTTCAAGCTTAAGTCCTCATATTTTCAAATTATCGTCGTAATCTCAAATCGGGAATCCCATTATCGCACGGTCAGTTCCTACGTGTTACATTGGTCTTGTGAAAGGTGTCGGTGCCTCTCACAGGACCCTACGAGGGCTGTTTCGTGGTTTCGCCCTCTTCGCCTTGTTTTCAATCTATATGGCAGCTATATATGGCCATATATAGCAGTTATATAGGCTCATATATAGCTGCTATACATGGCAATATATAGCTGCTAGATATGGCCATATATAGCTGCTATATATGAGCATATATAGCTGTTATATAGCCATATATAGCTGCTATATATGGCTGCTTTATATAGCTTCTATATAGCCATATATAGCTACTATATTGGCATCAATTATGTGCAAGTGTGTTATATTCTATCTAGCTGCCTAACTGAATCGATCCATTAGTGGTACGCATAGCTTCCTAATTGATTAAATGCTCTGCATTTGGGGGGTTTTGGTATATAGTTGCATACACAAATTACTGGTATATAACTAATAAATTTTCTCCTTTATTGACTGGACTTAGTGGTTGTTCTGGACTGTTAAGCTGAGTGTCAGTGTGTTCCATGCGGTTATCTTTCGAGGTTGCGGTTATCTTGAAGAATTAGTGAGTAATAAGTTCACAGGTTGACGATAATAATGAATTAGTTTGGATATTGAGATTTTGTAATTAGATCTTATATGTTGAAAAAATGCTAGACCTAGGCCTTGCATTAGTATAAATTTGAGTTCCATTTGCACATGCTAAGTTGACTTGTTAAGCATTTCAAGAGTTATTACATATATTGTAATTTACTTGATCAGTTAATACTGTTAAGCTGTTACAAATACTATTAAGCATTTCAAGAGCTATTACAAATATTGTAATTTACTCGATCAGTTAGGTAAAATCAGTTAGTCTTTAACATATTGATCATCAGTTATGATTGGGTTGTAATTTACAGGTTTGTTATTATATTATTGATCGATACACAATTATAGATGTAATTGTGTACTAAATCAGTTCGATTTGAGATCAGATTAAATTGATTGATCAGTTTAAAGATCGAATTTTTATATGTATGTATGGTGTTTTGGTTGTAGGTATCGTATGAGTCTCAACAGCAAATACAACTGATGCGATTTGCCGATTATTTTGGTCGCGCTTTTTCGGCTGTCAGATCATCTCAGTTTCCCTGGACCAAGTTGTTCCGAGAGTCAACTATTAACAAGATTGCAAATGTGAGTAAAACTTTATTTTTAGAATTATTTCTTTTAATAAAATTAACATGTCTATGGATCACCTAGTGTCATTTCAGTTTACATTGAAAATGTGTTCTTTCATTATCTATCTATCATTTTGTCTTTTCAGTTTGTTACTTTCTAAAAGTTTGTTACTTTATAAATTTGATTAGTATTTGTTTTAAATATTGATCTATGGTCCTTATTAAGTGGAAATATTTTCACTTAATATTAGTTCTGATCACAGAAGTTGTTCATCATCTTAACAAAAGTTGATCTGATCACAGTCCACTGATAATGCAGATTACCATTACAGTTGATCTTATCCATAAGGCCTTCAAATTTCAGCATATGTGGATTCAGGATTCTTCATTTTTGGACATTATTTCAAATTGCTGTTGGTTTTCAGTTTGATTTTATGTTTTTACCACACTTAGTTTAAGTTATACTTTCATCCGTCACTTCTTTTGTCTGGTATCATTGTTATCCTTCTTATGTTTAGTTTACTCTAACTTAAGTAAAGTTGGATGGAACTTCGAGGATTTAGATTATTTTTAATCTTTGAAGATGCTTTTTAATTAAAAATTTTAGTTTGGTGTGTGCGGTATGTTTATCTGGTATCTATCCAGTTTGTGTGTTTATTGAAAATAACGTTAAGGATTGCCATTCAAATAAAGTTTTATAGTTGGTCATGACTTATTATCGGGGAATGCATTGTGTAATTGGGTTATTGGTTAAGATATATACTTTACTCAGTTATGTGCGTGTATATAAAACTTATGCATCTATCCTAAAATTGTGCTCTTAAAATCTGTGCTAGTATCTATGCATATATATCTAATATCTGCTATGTCCCCTCCTAAAGTTGTCAATGAAAGGCTGCATAATCTAATGGCAAAGTTTTTTTAGAGTTCAAATTATGAGGAGAATAGGCATCGATGGTGTCAATGGGAGGACATTACAAGGCCTACATATGGAGGTGGTCTGGGAGTCAGGAACTTCCATATATATAGAGAAGGCAACCAGGTGGCGGAATTTTTAGCGAAAATGGGAAGTAAAGAAGGGATCAACCGTTTTTCACCCTCTAACGCCTTGTTGTCAAGCTTAAGTCCTCGTAGTTTCAAATTATCGTCGTCTTCTCAAACTGGGAGTCCCGTTGCTGCGCGATCAGTTCCTACGAGTTACATTGGTCCCGTGGGAGGTGTTGGTGCCTCCCACGGGGCCGTTCGGGGGTTGTTTCGGGTTTTCACCCACTAACGCCATGTTTTTAAGCCTAAGTCTAGATATATTCAAATTACCGTCGTATTCTCAAACCGGGAGTCCCCGGGCTGCGCGATCAGTTCCTACGAGTTACATTGGTCCCGTGGGAGGTCTTGGTGCCTCCCACGGGGCCGTTCGGGGGCTGTTTTGGGTTTTCACCCTCTAACGCCCTGTTTTTAAGCCTAAGTCTAGAAATATGAAAATTATCGCCGTATTCTCAAACCGGGAGTCTCGCGGCTGCGGGGTCAGTTCCTACGAGCTACATTGGTCCCGTGGGAGGTGTCGGTGCCTCCCACGGGGCCGTTCGGGGGCTGTTTTGGGTTTTCACCCTCTAACGCCATGTTTTTAAGCCTAAGTCTAGAAATATGCAAATTATCGTCGTATTCTCAAACCGGGAGTCCTGCGGGTGCATGGTCAGTTCCTACGAGTTACATTGGTCCCGTGGGAGGTGTTGGTGCCTCCCACGAGGCCGTTCGGGGGCTGTTTCGGTTTTCCCCCACTAACGCCATGTTTTTAAGCTTAAGTCTAGAAATATGCAAATTATCGTCGTATTCTCAAACCGTGAGTCCCGTGACCGCGCGGTCACTTCCTATGAGTAACATTGGTCCCGTAGGAGGTGTTGGTGTCTCCCACAGGGCCGTTCGGGGGCTGTTTTGGATTTTCACCCACTAACGTCATGTTTTTATGCCTAAGTCTAGAAATATGCAAATTACCGTCGTATTCTCAAAATCGGGAATCCCGGGGCTGCGCGGTCAGTTCTTACGAGCTACATTGGTCCCGTGGGAGGTGTTGGTGCCTCCCACGGGGCTGTTCGGGGCCTGTTTCTACGAGTTACATTGGTCCCGTGCGAGGTGTTGGTTCCACTCACAGGGCCGTTTGGGGGCTGTTTCGGCTTTTCACCCACTAACGCCATGTTTTCTAGCATAAGTCCTCATATTTCCAAATTATCGTCGTATTCTCAAACCGGGAGTCCCGTTATCGCGCGGTCAGTTCCTACATGTTACATTGGTCCCGTGAGAGGTGTTGGTTCCTCTCACGGGACCGTACGGGAGCTGTTTCGAGTTTTCACCCTCCAACGCCTTGTTTTTAAGCTTAAGTCCTCATAATTATCTCGTATTCCTTCTAATTATCCCATACTCCTTCTAACATACTATCTAGTAACAAGCCAACAACCAATAATTATCCAACAACCAAACCAAACAAAACCAATAATTATCCCGTACTCCTTCTATCATTTAAAAGATTTAATAGATAATGTATGTCAATTATATAACTACTTTAGTTAAAGTAAAGAGTACCTGGTGTGTGATGAAGAACTGGTATGTAATGAAGAACTGGTATCTAATTGGTTAGATCTGTAATACGTAAACAATGTGTTATGAAGAACGGGCATGTAAGAAAGTACCTCACAAAACCACTGAAGAATTAGATTTGCTACCTATAATATGTCGTAGATTTACATATGACGCAAATTTATTCCCCCATTTAAACACCGTAATTCGAACGAAAGTGAGCAACCTGTTGCCTATGATATGTAAAGAAAAGTACACAAAGTCAAAGGAAAACAAAATCTATAATATCAACCCGGTGCCTATAATATCAATGTAGTTGTGATTATTACGCCGCCATTTTAAGGTTTTATAATACATATTCAATCAAGTTGATCACAACAAATCTCAAACCAAAACATAACTGTATGAAATCAACAGAATTATAGCGTACATGTCAAGTTAAAATATGGATGAACGGAATCAAGTTGTATTTGTTCCATGTCAAGTTGTAGCATCCTAATATCTTGACGTAAACGTAAAAAAATGCAAATTAATCGCAAGATATGTGATATACTTTTTCATAGGCAAATCAAGAGCACACCCAACAAATTTAATAACATGTACATTTATCGACACTAGTATCAATTCAATAAATTCAACATAGTATCCAACAACCAAGCCAGTAATATCTCACTATAGTAATGTGCACACGTGTTTGCGACTCGTGTGTCAAAAAAATCATTTAATTATATTTTGTCAAAAAAAAAGACAAGCATATTTTGTCAAAAAAAAATACATACACATACAATCTAGGATTTATTGACATAATCTATATATACACACATACAATCTAGGGTTTACTTAAAACCTAATATTTTTTTGACAAATCTATGCATATATATAACCCACAAAAAGGCAGATGTAATTTTTTTTACTGATTATAAATCCATTTAATTATATTTGGTCAAAAAAAATATAATGTCTAGAGTTTTGAATAATATTTTGTCAAAAAAAATACATACATACAATCTAGGGTTTATTGACATAACCTATACGTACACACATGCAATCTAGGGTTTACTTAAACCCTAATATTTTTTTGACATAAATCTGTACATACATACACATACAATTACACACTTGCCATATTATAAAAAAATATAATTGACTCTAGTATACACCTATCGTATTATAAAAAGAAAAACAATTATAAGCACTAGTTGCCAACTATTAAAAATAATAATTATACACCTGCCATATTATAAAAAAATAAATTATGGCAATAATTTTACATTTATCGTTGAATTCAACTTAGGGCACCAAATCGACATGTAACAATTGATCCAAACTGTTCAAAACAGATATGTATGATTGTATCTCGTGAAATCGAAACAAAAAAAAACAATAACCCTTATTCAAATATATGTATCTCATCAAACAAATCAAAATAGAAATTAAAGTAAGATAACCTTGTCGGTGGCAGCAGGGGTCGGCCGGCAGCAGGTGGCGTCGACGGCGACAACAGGAGTCGGTAGCAGAGAGAGAGAAAACCCACCAGTGTTTAACGAGAGAGAGAAGCCACAGCTTTGTAATTGACGAGAGAGGGAGAGAGAAGCGGGTAAATGAAATTGAAAGGGGTCAAATGTTCAAGTGCCTCTTTTCTTTTTCTTAGGAATTACATGGTCACGGCCATCAGCCGCAACCCACCTCGCAACCCATAAACTCCTTGCTGCTGCTGCATGAATGGCCAATGGTCACGACCTACAGCCGTGACCCCCATCCGCGACCAATATCAGACCTTGAATTGAAGGATGGTCACGGCCCATAGCCGTGACCCCCATGCGCGACCAATTTCAAACCTTGAATTGAACGATGGTCACGGCCCATAGCCGTGACCCATACCAAGAAATGGTCACGGCCCACAGTCGTGACCCTTAATGTGTGTGTTTTCTACTTCGTCATGCCTTTGGTCACGGCCCAAGTCCGTGACCCACAGTGGTCAGGGACTTGGGCCGTGACCACTTTCAGAGCATCCATGATTTTGTGTGATAATAAATATGGTCACACCAAAAAATGACTTGGTCACGGCCCAAGTCCGCAACCCACTAGGCGTGACCATTCACAGGATTTGGTGTAATGACCAACACAACGGAGAGCTAGAGAGAGTCTTCTTCTAAAGGTGAGGGTTTTATGGTAAGAGGTGAGGGATTTTCCCTCTCACCTATGGGTATGCATGTGAGTGTTAGGGATTTTCCCTCTCACCTATATAAATAACAGTCGCTGCTACTATATATATACACTAGCGCTGCTGTTATATATATATATATAGCGCGCTGCTGCTGCTGCTAATATAGCAGCCCTGCTGTTATATTTATATATATATATATATATATATATATACTAGCCCACCAAAATTGATGAAATCCCCCAACTTATGCCAGTTGTGCTTCCTGATTAATCATTACTGAAATTTGGGTATTTCATAATAATTATGTTGCTAGTCACATCTCACAAGAAACAGCTAAAAAATCCAAAATTCTAAGTACCGAACTGCCTTCTTGTTTTGCTAATCATGCGAGTGAGGAGTAAACAATAAGCGGCAGAACTACCAGTTCATATTAGTAGTAATCATGATTAGATTATAAACGCATACATAGTATTAGGTACCTAAAGAAATGACCTGCTAAATAAGGAAGAAGTTAACATTACCTGAAAAGGTTAGAGTGCCCCTGGAATCAACCGAGTAAAACAAATTCACCGCTACTTATTCTGTAAAGATCATGACTTGTAACTTAATATAAATAAAAAAGAAGTATGAGGCATAAAAGATAGAATGTACAACAAATAGAAGAACTAATAAAAACATATAAAAGTACTAATTAAAAACAGGTAGAATGTAAATCAAGCCAAGTATGAGGCATAAGTTAATAAATAAAACGAAAAATACTCACCTGCGTACTGCTATGATACTTTGACTTATGCAGGGAAGTATTCCCAAATTGCACATGGTCTACGGCACTTGAAACATGTACCCTTGAGCATCCACCAATACTACCATATATGAGAATGCCTATTGCAATTCAAGAAGTTCATTCTCGACTTCTGTTACAGCATCAATACGTTCTTGAATTTCCGCACTCATGTGTTAGAATATTGAAATCACTCAATCATGTGTTAATGTCTTTAGTTCGCCAATTTGGGCTACAATGACATCATGAATATTCTTAAAAATCCCTCTAAAATATACATGGACGCCGTGTATTAAGATGAAAAAGCATATATACATTCTAATATGTGATTAATTCAACACGTGATTATTTCAACAATTGATGGATAACAAATGATAGGGCTTGGCTGAATGAGGCCATTTATTTCCACATTATGCAGTAATCAAAATAGAAACACATATCGAATCACTAACATTAGCCAAAGGAGTAGTAGGAGAACACACCGGTTGTGTGTAGAATATACCAGTTGTTGATGATGTAACATTAGCCAAAGGAGTAGTAGGAGAACACATCTAACATTGAGAGTGAGCAAAAAACTTTTAATTTCTTTTGATAAGTTTAAAAATTGATGATGTAACTGCTTAAACATTGATCAGTTGGTCAGTACCATCTGATCTGACCTAAGATTAATTGCTTTTTCCCAACTTTGTTGGGGCCCCCCTTATGATGAAACAACAGGCAAGATTTCTGATCTTCAAGTTCTCCTTTCAGCAATGGGTACGATACGTTAAGGTCGGCTGAAACAGCACTAGTTGAGGAGATGACAACATATCGGAGTGGCTTAACATGCTATCGTGTGAAATTGTTTTATTAAACTATTTTATACTAGAGACTAGTGGGTGCCAATTTGAATATCCATAAGAGAGAACACCATGCTGAATTTGAATCCAGAGTGAAGGTTGCATCACCACAATCTAGAACCAATGTGAGTTGTTGGAAATTGGATTTAGAAAAAATAGTTGATAAGATAACAAATGATAATGCCAAGATTTTTTGGGCGGTTATACCCTGCCAATAGTTATATAAACAGAAGAACAATTTCAGAAACTTATGCTAGAACTACGAATAGTTATATAAAAAAAAAGAGACAAATTACGTTAAATTTTATAGAAAAGGAAAAAAATTATTTTTCATGTTTTTTTTAATCCAAAATGACAGCATGAATAAAATTAAAAGGCATCATGTGACTTGATAAAATGGAGGTCATGAAACAGTTTTCTTTTTCATTTTTCAACAACGATTGTGGTGATTGAGATATCAGTTACTGTTTCCATCTGTTTTGAGTTTGAACTTGTGTTTCTGAAAATATAGTATATCATTCACAACATAATATATATAATCTTATAGTTGATGTTAATATGTTGGGAAGAATCTACTATATACTAGCATGGAGAGAGTCGGAGAGATCAAATGATCCTAGTTATACTGATTCTGATTAAAAAATATTAAATCTGGGCATCCTTGATTAGGTGGCAATGTCTCTTAGTACCAAGGAAGAGATAACTGTACATGACTCAGGTTTTGTATGCAGTGCGGCAGAAGCTTGATGCATCCTCTGGTATGTACTACGATATTTCACAGGCAGGTATCGCGATAAATAGGTAAATGACAAATCTAGAGAAGAAAGCATTTGTACGCAATCAAATGAACTTTTGAGTTAAACCTTTAGATATAAGGCTAGTGTACCACACCAATGGATTGACAATTCTCTTGTTGCAGCATGATGATTCGGACTATTTGCGTGACTGGAACAAGGACATATCCATCTCGGGATATTTTTTCAATGGCTTTGATGCAATCAGCTAAAGATCTATGCTGCAAACAACGGGTTCTTTTACTACATCGGAGGCACTATAAATGTAGCAACAGAGGCTGTCAATGAGGTTTTGTGGCTACAAGATCTATTAGATAAGTTAGACATTATATTCAATTGCCATAACCAAAGTGCTACCTATTTGGCCAAGAACCATACTCATCACCAAAAAACCGAGAGAGTTGATGCACGATTTAATTTCATAAGGGAGATCATAAATAAAGGTTATGAAAATTTGAAGAAAATTCACCAAGGATAATCTGGCAATATGTTAACAAAGGTGATACTGGTAGGCATGTTTGGGCATTGCTTCAACTTTGATTTATATTCTACACACAACTGGTGTGTAGAACAAAAATGAACCCAAAACAAGTACAAAAATGTCATATACCAGTTTTGTGTCCGAAATAACCTGACCTTCAGATTCCTCACCTTCCTCTTTAGCTTCCTCATTTTCCTCCAAACTAGAACTAGAACTCGAAACACGGTAGCTTGATGGGCTATTCATTGCTTAGTCGTTTTCTTCGCAGCTCTAGTTAGCCATTTCCTCTTAGGAGCATGCTCCGCCACATCGATATCCCCCTACCCTCCACATCATTAGCCTCAGCTTCCAACTAATATTGCACATCAGCTACAGCTTGGGGATCGATATCACCAACATCAACATCACTATTCAAAGTCCAATTCTCAACACCCACGACCATCATCGATACTCGTTTCGATATATTAGAAGTACTACCTTTCGAGGCACCATCGAATGAAACTAGCTTATCAACTTTCTTCTATCTCGTTATCCCGCCAACTACACCTGATAGATCACTCTTTTTTTGCTTGGATTGGCAAAACACCAAGTTTGGTAAACACCACGCCAGGTTCACTTTCCAAGCTAGCTTCCTTGTCATTAGAAGTCGAAAAGCCCATAAAATCTTTGATCTCCTTTAAACCTTGAGGAGTCAATGTGTATCATCACCAACTAAAACCACCACCTTTTGACCTATAACGGCAACACCATATACCAAATAATGAATTGAATTTGCCTGATGCACCCAATAAGAATTGCATAGAGGAGTGGCAAACCCATTAGCATCTCGAGAAGGAATAATCCTTTGACCAGACGCACAACATTTGGTAGTAATCCCATGCCAAGTAAGTGTACTGAATGCCTCGGCATACAACTTTTTCATTAATTTCCATTTCATTTTGGCCGGACAAGGAACAAGCTAAGTCACACCCAAATTGGAACATAACAAGTTTGGGATGGTACAATACCACACCATAACCCACTCAATCAAAAAGAGAAAAATCTAAGATGAATTACCAATAACGCATGAACGTTGGACGCACGAATATCATCCATTATGTCACTTAACGCCGAGACACAAACACATGCCTCTTCATTAAAAAAAAATTACCAGTAAATGCCTACATCCACATGATAAGGACACATACATAATCGCTTCACTTAACCGATCTGCGCAGCTACAATAACAAGAAATTCATGATCCACCTTCGATTACTATCTCAAAATTCTAACTGGCGAGTCATCATCAGAGGGAACTTCATAAATAGGGGTTTCAGACCCAATGAAGGAAAACATTCCAACAAAAAGCCCATTAAATAACATAAGGAGTAAAGTTGACAATGTTATATCTACCAAACGAACACTCCAAATTCAAATGCAATCGATCTAACCAAGCATACAAATTACCCTAAATAAAAGCGGCTAAGGAAATTTTTTGACCCAGTAACAATCGAGCAACCACCAAAAATATCATCTAATTAGGACAATCAGGGGATTTCTCAGGAAGCAACAATCTTGATAAAAAGGCCACAAGATAAGCAACTAGATGAGCATGATCATTAATAGGCATGTATGCACACGCACACGCACATGCACACACACTAATCCTTAAATCCACATAGTTTCTAAACAACGCAAGCTAATCCCTAAATCCACCTAATTCCTAAACAAATCTACTTTGTCACGTGCACACACGCAAGCTGATCCCTAAATCCACACAATTTCTAAACAAATGTACTTTAATATGCTCTACCACACAACCATTAACTATAGCGAGAGCAAATGAGCTCCAAAGCTACCAATCCCACAACCATAATCATCCAACTATTTTCTTTTTCATTTATAATAATAAAATAACCTATTGATAAAGGGATTTCACTTTCAGTAAGTGTCAACTAGAAAATAGTAAATTAAAACTATAAGTATATCCATATATTAGACAGGCAAGAGTGCAAGAAATTGTGTATTATAACTCATTTTGGGATAACATCAAGAGCCTCCAGGCACCATCCTCCTTACTAAGACTTCCTTTTGTTACACTACCTTGTCAAAAAGAATGTTAAACCAATACCCAATAGACATGTCTAAAATCATACAAACAACTTTAAGTAAATAAAATAGCTCACAAATATGGTAATATTCATCCGATCCTCAAACTATATTGAATTAGCAATAATGGAGAAAATAATAAAAAAATTAAAAAAGGTTTTTACCAATTAGTACCGTTTATTAAGTATGTAGCTCAATAGGTCCTAACATCTTTTTTTTGCTCCATCAGGTCCCATGAAAAAAGATTTGTGTTCCGCTAGCTCCTATTTGTAAACATACAGTGAATATTCACTATATGTACAAATAGGACCTATTAAAGAAAAAATGTTGCGATAGGACCTATTAAAGAAAAAATGTTACGATAGGACCTATTAGGAAATGCCCTATGTAAATAGGACTTAATAGGAAGATCCCCAAATTAAAAATATAGAAAATTTGGCATTAGTCCCTCATAGATATTCTTTTAAGCCGGTATAAATAAGAATCCTTACACAGATAAGAGACACGCGAGAATTAATGGCAACCTGTAAGAGCTAGTTCTTTTCTCAATTCCTTCCCCTAAAAGCGACTATCAAGTATGACAAAGGCATCAAAATGAAAAGAAAAAAACTTATCTAAAGGAAAAAACAAATAAAAGACAATGGAGTCTATCACTACTAAAAAAACTTATCAGATTAAGAAGAAAAAAAGATAAAAAAAACTTATCCAAAATAGAATTTACTTCAGAATAAATCTATCACTACACCAAAATCATAAAAAACATAAAAAATCTATCACTACATCAGATTAAGAGGTAAACAACATAGAATACCTTTCACTACTCATAAGATTAATAGGCAAACAACATTAGGAATTTATCCAAATTAGAATGTATTTCATAATAAATCTATCTTAATCTATCACTGCTTATCAGAAAAACTTACCCCAATCGTGAATTCCATGATTCTAAGAAACCCTAGGTAACCCTATCCTAACACGGCTTAATTTCCCTAGTGCTATATGAAGTTTTCATGATTTACAACAACTCGACGAGCTTTAGCTCTCATATAATTTGACATAACGCGACAAATGACATACAAAAGCGGACACAAATTATGGAACCTTTCACTAAAAAGATTTTTTAGGCCTTATTTATAAGCTAAAGTTTGCTTATAAGCCGAGATACCTAAACGGTAAATAGACGAGGGCAATTGAAAATATTCCAAATGGACCCCGTTACCTAAAACACTAGCATAAACTAAGGAAATACATATTTAAGAAAAGCACAATTAAAAATATTACAATTAAGTACGCCTCCATTCTCATCATGAACTCATATTTGTCATAAGCTCGAGCAAATATTTATTCAAAACTACACACAATTACATAAAAAAGAGTGCAAGCATCTGAAGGACAACAAAGAACAAAAGTACTAGAAATAAAAGGCAACTACGATAAAAGCTTGACATGAATGAAGCTTTGGCCAGAAGGAACTCGCTCGGTTGCTTAAAGCACAGTCACTTCCTTTATAAGAGCATTTTATTCACTTCCTCTGTAAGATCATTTTCTTGATGACCAAATTTTATTCGTCCACCCCAAACATAGGCTCCTCCACTGCTATCCTAGCCTCAGACATCGCTAACGCCTCTTCATCATCACCTAACCATGGAGACATCTCTTTGGTCGACTCAAGATGATCCTTTATCACTCTTTTCTTTAGCTTTTCATAACTACCACCGACATATTGATGGAAGGTGTGCGTAAACGCGGGAGCACCTTTGCACTCTTTAGGGAGTTTAGTACAAATTCCCTCTACCATGGACTCCGACGAATCTTTCTCCATTTGTAAGAACTTCAAAGCATCAACTTCGGCATTAGTATAAGTTGTGTAGAGCACTAGATTAGCAACATCAAGATCTTCTTCAATCTTCTTCTTATCTTCTGTCAACTTCCTCTTAGCATCCTTAGGTATCTTGATGTGATCACGCAACGTCACCTTATCGAGTTCAAGGTGCCGGAAAGCCTTAGCCTTGTTATCAATCACGGAGGCCCTCTCTTGAATAACCGTCGACTGCAAGAAAAGGATAAACAAACAGGTAAGTAATAGTTACTTAAATTCAAGAAACTTAAACGCTTTCCAAAACATAAAAGCACACCTGGGTGGACTTGTGAAGCGATAGATTGGAGATATCGTGAGTAGGACTCCTGAGATAGTTTTTGGCTAACTGCGGGTGGCACCATTCCGCCTTATCCTTGAAGTAAGGAATAGGGGCTAGCGGGTCGGATACAAGAGTGGGAACCTCAAGGAAGCCTTCGATCCCTTCCACCCTCTTTCCTTTATCAAAGGAGGATGTCGCTAGCTGCGGTACAATGGTAACATTGGCGATTTGGTGAGTATCCCTCTCATGAACGACCTTTTTCCTCTTGTGGATCTCATCCATGTCATTCATTGCGCGAATGCTCATCTTCCCTTTCCCTTTCCCTTTCCTTGACCCGCTCACCACGTTTGGAGAACATTTAGGCTGCCCGGATATTCTATGCAATTGAAACATGAATACTAATTTTTTATGTCTCCCTTTTTGTCGCCAATACTTGGTCACGGTGAATAGCCCATGATAAATATATGTCTTCTTTTCCATTCTTTTCATGATAGTTCGAATAACTCTTACTGGAGTTCCTAAAATCATGCTATTCCTCAAAGCAAGGTTACCTTTTTCAAGTTTTTGATCCTCGGGCTTCTTACGAGTAATGACCGGATTTCCACCTTGCCCCGAATATATTAATACATCAGAGAATCCTATATCGTTTGTATAACGACCGGAATCAACAATGCTAGTGGCTACTATCATTCCATTTTCCTTGAAGTAATCTATACCATGAATGAACTTGTGATGCAGGCCAATAATAGCAAGTTCAGCCCTAAAGTGAAATTGGTCACCAACTTTAACTCCGGGGACAGCTCCTAAGACTTGCTTGTTTACATTCACACACTTTTCTCGTTGCTTAAGCAGCGCTGCTGATTCGAGAGAAATTTTCAAATGACTCTTTCTTTGTTCCTTTGGCTTTAATTTTTGTTTTTGGTACATTTTTCCATATGTTTCTTCAAATAGATTCAAAGCCTCGATCACCTTATTGCGAGAAACAAGTTCCAGCTGATTCTTAAACTCAACAGTTTTCGGACCATTTGATTCTAATTTGTTACGAGACGTTAACACATTATCGTCATTCCTTTGTTTCGTCTCCACCAACAGCCTCCGTTCCACATTAGATTTACCCGTGGTCAAAACCTCGGATTTAGAAAACCTCGAGTTTTCCAATTGTGTTTAAATACAATTCTGATAAGAATCTGCGTTTGGCAACCTGTTTTTAAACATAGAATTATAATATATCTGTGTTATAATCAAGTTTTTCGGAAAACAGGTTTAGGGTGTTTTATAACTTATGTTTTTTATTTTTCAACTCAAAATTATTCATTCTTAATATTTTAATGCAGTTATACCTTAATATATAATATACATACATAATACATTAATATGTGTGTACTTCTTATAAATAAAAAATATATATGTACATGTACAGAAAATTACGTATGGAATAATATAAAGTTAAATAATATTATCAATAAATACATAATACTTATATATAGTTTTATACACGTATTATTAATGTATGGAATAATATAAAATGTACATAGAGTACATATGTATTAAAAAATATTATCAATTCATCTATGTATATAATTTTATAATGAATTATACATGCAATATATATATATATATATATATATATATATGACCCAGGCTCAGGTGCGGACTTCCCGTGCGGACTTTGTCCTTATCCCGAAAGTGGTCCCCCCGTGGTCCCAAAGACTTTTGTTATTTACTCTAGATGGTCCCCCTCTTGTTTTATACTAAAACTTTAGTTTAAGACTATATAATTAGAAGATTTATAATTTAGACCCAAAATTGGTATCAAGACCTCATAGATTTTAGAACCTCACCAAATTCCGATCAAAACCCTAATTCTGGTATCAGAGCCATAAGACGTTCCTTTTAGACATACGGTAAAAAGACTTTAATGCCCTTGGGATTTATCCCTCGCATTTACCAAGATATTTTTGGAACCAACCCAGACTACCAACCTATACCCATAACTGATTTAGATTCAGAAGGTTGTTTAACCACACACATAGACGGTTGTTCACATATTGAACATATCCCAGCCAAACACGCAGACAGTAGACAAGTCACTGCTAGTGCTATTAATAGCATAATAGACCAAAATAAGTGTATACTGCTTATATTAAGACAATTAATAAGAGATACTCAAACTTTAGAAACAGAGATAAAAAAATATCTCTAAAAGATTATTAGACATAGATAATCAAATCCCAATAGACTTAGTACACGTGTTACAAGAAATAAATATTAAGACTAATCATATAGAAGTCCTTAACAAAGACATTTTAGAAATTAAGACTTTAATTAAAAATCAAGACGGTGAGTTAATTAAACTTACTAAAGAACAAGCTAAGCTTATCCCTAGACTTGATAGTTATCTTCCTAATGGAGATAGTTAGATCAGACTGGAATGAGGTATCAAAAGACCTCTCCATTCAGACCTTATCAGAATTTTATCAAAGAATTTTAGAAAAGATAAATGATGATAGATTTTATTACAAGATAAATGAAAATGAGATTGCCAACGCAGCTAAGGCAACTAGACTTATATTAGAAAGATTAAATTTAATTTCTACATCTATAGCAGCTACCCAAGACTATAATAGTAGCTTTGTTAAAGACTTGCATTTAGACTTAAAGGCTAAGACAGAAGGATTAACTACCATCTACACAGACTTTGTTAAATTCCAACAGAATTTAGCAAATTACCTTAATAATATGGAAAGACATAATCTATCTAAAATTGATAGTATTATTAATGAACTTAGACTAGACATGGCCCAAGTAGAAGAAAAATACGGTGAATTTATAAACGGAATTAAGGCCGTATATAATAAACCTTCCCAAGCAGAAATAGACTCTCCTTTTATTCTAACCAGGTTAGATAAAATTGAAAAGACTGTAGAAGCCATAGAAGTTAGAACTATGCAACAACTAGAAAAAGATAATGAAGTAAAAGACTATATCACTAACGTTGGTAAAACCATCGTTAATTCTCTAGCTAGACATAGTGAAGAAACTTCTGAAAAGACAAAAAAAGAAAATAAGAATTTTAAAGAAGAAATCCTTAATCAGATAAAATGACAAAAAGATTATTCAGACTTCTTAGAAAGAATTGAAAATAGACTTGAACAAAAACAGGTAACCACCTGTAAGTTTAAAGAATCCCCTCCTATAGAAACTAGAGAAAAGAATACCATAGGTAGACGAGTCATAAACGACGGATTAGATAAGACCAGTAAGATAGTTAGCTCTATCCCAAATATTGGACAGAGTAATCATATGCTCCAAAGACTTAAGGACTCATCCTCCAATGTTAGGACATGGTGGAAAGAAAGAAATTTCACCAATCCCCTCCAATGGAAAGAGTGGGGTGAAGTTGACTGGAAGATTGTTGAAGACTCCATTCATAATGGACAACTTCCAGCCGTTAGATACATAGACTTGTTTAAAGAAGGTGCCACTCCTAAGACTCCCAATTATAACATGACCTACCATTGTAGAAATCATGTGTTAGACAAATCCTATACTGAGCTCCAAGTATTTGACTCAGAATGGCTTAGATCGAGAGGAACTGATAGGAAGTTCCAATTCCTAACCTTTGGACTCTTTCAAAGAAGAATCCAAGGATTACATAGACCCCAGAGTAATATCAACATATTATGTTGTTTAGTAGACAAAAGATGGAAAGACTTTGAGAAAAGTCTTATTGGGATAGCCCAATTAGAAATGTCAGACAACATAGGATACTTTAATGTCATTCCGGCATTTACAGTAACCGTAGACACATCCAAACATTTTAAGTTAATCTTATATGCTAGTGGCTATGAAGACTATATTATTCCAGACGCTAATATAAACATAGAATTTCAAAGCTATGTGAAGTTCTCCCAATTTCCTTATGAAGGAATGCAATCGGGAATTCCTAGCGGTAGACTTAATGAAGAAATCTTAGTTAGAACCAATGTATCAGACTATAATCATACTTACAGTATTAGGAATACTGGACCTATGAAAGAGAAAGCTAAGACTCTCTGGCAATTGCCAGAATTTCAAGAAACTAAGACTATACAAAATAAACCATTGTTTATTAATCAAGACGACGTCACTGGAAATTTTACCATCCAGTTTGGTCCCCCTAAGATTGTCAATAAGAACATCCAGACCGAAGAAATTAGATTTAGGAATATGGGAGAAGCCATAATCAATGATCATTCAGAAGGAGAATGTAGTAGCAAGACTAGTGCTAGTTTACTTAGACAAGCTCCGACAATTAGACCTAGAAGATCATTTGAACAAAAAGACTTAGTTAAAGAAAAAGCTGGGATCCAAAACTTTGGACATGAACCCTCAGAATTGGATATGAAGACATTTAAAGATAACCTCAAGAAAAGTCATTCTGTTAGATTTCAAGAAAGAGAAAGATTTAATATGATAGCCCAAGACCGCATATTAAAATTAAAAGAATTTAAGAATACTAAAGAACTTCTTAGAAACTTAAGACTAATAGAAAAAGGAGAACAAAGACTAATGACAGCTACACAAGTATAACCTAGTAAGCAAAAAGATAGGAAGTAGTAGTAGGCTAGAAGATGCTCCTAGACTTTTTAGTAAACCAATAGGAATAAATATTCCTATATACTCAAGCACCGTAGTAAAGACTAAACCTGATTATATAAAAGACTTTCCAACTAGTGACAAGAGTTTCACTCCTGTTAAGACAATGGCAAGTCAAGCCATAAACCCAGTAGGAATATACCTTAACTTAGACAATGTGCAAGATAGGAAGAAGGCCTTAGACGAATGGCGTAATCAGATGAACATGTGTTTTGCATCTAATGAACAATGGGATGCAAGTTCATGTAAGCAGTACGCTGAGCAATCCATTAGAGGTATTGCAAAAGACTACTTAGATAGTTTAAGAAAGGCTACAGATGAATACTCCTTAGCATATTTATCCCAATAAAATGATTTTTAAGAGTTGAGCCTTGCTAGGATTCTTTTACATTTCTTGGGACGCGCAAAGTTCTAAGTTAGGGGGGTTTGATTATGCATAAATTCTTCCAAATTTATCCCTATAATTTAGTTACTTTTAGCACCTCGAACAACGTAATCGATTTGATTTTATCTCATAATCTTGTTACTTAATTATTCTAACGAGTACCCCGAGTTTCTGGTATTTCGTACTAATTTTACAGGTATTTTATGTCACTAAAGAAGGAAAGAAATCGAAAGAATGAAGAAAGAAAAGAAGGAAAGTCAAAAGGGCAAAACTGTAATTTTAACCTAGAATTCGGATGAGGCATCTAAAGAAAAGTTGAAGATATTAAGTTTGCAAGTTCATAGGAAGAAATGTTACCTCAATCGGAGTCCCGGTGTGAAAGTTATGAGCAATAAAAGATAGAAGAAAAAGTCAAAGAAAGATAGGACCTATCCGGATAGGACCGATCCGAAATATAAAGTTCCAGTGAATCCCAGACCGAAGAGGGATCGAAGATGATGAAAATTAAAAGAACCGATCCAGATAGGACCGATCCGGGAAGAAACAAAAAGAATCAATTCGGATAGGACCGATCCAGTCAGAAAAAAAAGAACCGATCCGGATCCTAGTAGAACCGAACCGAAGGAGGACATGACCGGTCCAACTGTCGCAGTTTTGGTTTTTCACTCTTCCTCCTTATCATATTCATGTAAGCAGTACGCTGGCATATTTATCATTTTTCATTTTTTATGAAATGTTCGATTTCGGTCCGTCACAGGTCCTATCGAATTGAGTTCACCTTATGTAGTAAATGATGATAAAATTCGTAAGTTTCAAAGAGACCTTAAGAGTAGACAGGGAGCAATTTGGTTGCTTATGGAATGTCAAAATTGATTGAAATGTTGTTTGCGTTTGTTTAGAGACCGAGTAATTTCCAGTAAAATATTTTGGAGGTTGACCGGTTCCATATATTCTATTTATGAAGAGTCGGCTTCAGCTCCAAACTCGACACTGCTGCTCTGTTCACAACTCTAGGACCGACCTTAATTGAGATTATGAAATGTTGAGAGAGGTCTTGAAAATATTTAAAAGCTTTTTTAGGTTGACAATGAATACATCTATTATATGATGAGATGTGATTGAAAATTAAAATTGAGTCAGTTTCAATCTAAATTTTAGAAATATTTTTATATGAGAAGAACATAAGACTATCCTTGAGTACTTGAACTAATAAATTTTGATTAACTAAAATATTTAGAATCATCCTAGCCATTGATTGTTCTCACTTTTATTTCCTCACCATTCTCATATTTTAGATTTTTAGTTAGTTAGATTTACTTAATATTTTCATTTTCTTTTATTTACATCTTGATTTAGTTTAGTTTAAATTATCATATCACCGAAATAGTTTTAATATTTGAAAAGCACAAAAAGAAAATAAAAATTGAATTACAATTGAGTTTGTCTCTAGCTTACCCCCTTGATGTGGATTGACATCCTTACTTACCACTAAACTTGAGTTTGTTATATTTTGTAGCTAATTGAGGTTTTGATTAACTTGGCTTGCAACAACGACATACACACAAAAGTCAAAGTTATCAAATTTGTACACCAAGTTTGCGCATCCATTTTTTGACATAGTAAACAACTTATATATGTGCCATTTACATGAAGTTAATGAAAATTCAATCTGTATTTCCTTACATATATTTTCACCATTCTTATATTTAATTAAAATTTTATTTTAAATTATAAAATCATTCAATTACATTTCTCATGCACCTTTCTTACTAAACTTATTAAATAATCTTCCAGACACGTCATTTCCCAAATTGTTAGAAATGTCATCCATTCCACCATCAGAAAATGTATCTGACAAACCCAATACAATGAAAGGACAGAGAATTACTTGGTTACTTCGAGCCCAATTAAATTCTTACCAATATCAAGGTTAGCTAAAAATAACTAAAATATAATTTACGCTTAAGTAAATCATGTTAGACTTATGAAATGAATATTTAATATTACAATTGCTCTCATATTAGGAGAACCCGTATACGAACCTCTATGATCTACATTGCTAGAACTAGAAGCAACTCCCGATTGCCATCACTGCAATGCCCAAAGATTCCAATATGAACCCCCAACATTTTGTTGTCAAAAAGGTCAAATCTCACTCGCTGAAACTTCGGTCCCCGAGGTTTTATTTCATCTTTTCACATCTAATTCTTCTGAATCAAGAGAATTTTGTGCTAATATCAGAGCTTACAATAGCATAATCACCTTCACTTCATTTGGAGTTACTCTTGACAAGCAGCTAGCATCATCAAGATGTGGTGTATACACGTTTCGAGTTCAAGGCCAAGTTTATCATCATTTACCCTCATTGAAACCCACCAACAACCCCTGTTATTTCCAACTCTACTTTCATGACACTAGCAATGAGGTTCAAAACCGAATGAGAATCTTACCAGGGTTATCCTTAAACGTTGATATAGTTGAAAAGCTCTTGAATGTACTAAATGAAAATCCATTCGCTCGGTTTTTACGGCGATTAAAGGACTACCCTTCACTCGATGCACTTCAAGTTCAAATCAGTAAACATGTTAACCTTGATCAACGTGTTTACAATGAGCCTACATCCGATGAAATTGCTACAATAAACAATGCAAATATTCCTTTCGAGCGAGACATCATTATCGTGTCTCACTCCGATCAACGACACCAAAAAAAGCACTACTTTGGATGTTATGACCCATTACAGTACCCATTGCTTTTTCCAAAAGGAGAGGTTGGATGGCATCAAGACATAAAGCGCCAAAATGATACCTCATCTACCACATCTACAAACATCCAGGCCTCCGTGCCAGCAATCACATGTACAGAGGACATTCTCTCATTAGAGCAAGAAGGTATAGATTTAACATAAAATATATTTTAAAAATATCATTCTTAAATTCCAATTTGATTACATTTAACAATTATTCTTCTATTTAAATTTCCACAACCATACACTCTTCTAGGTGTTCATCGAGAGAACTCATCTAAAGTATCATGTCGAGAATACTATGCACACAAATTGTAGATCAGAAATAATAGACAATCAACGTTGTTATTCACTGGAAAGCTACTACAACAGTATTCCGTCTACATGTACATAAAGTTAGAAACAACCCGACTTGACTTCTATCGTAACCAATAGAAAAAAATCAGGGGTGAATTATACTAAGGGTTGGTCGACAACGTCACAGCAGGTGAAACAAGAGCCAACAAAGTCGGTCAAAGAATTGTTCTCCCAGCATCATTCATTAGTGGACCTAGAGATATGCGTCGTACCGATCGAAAGTTTACACGTTTTGTAGCTCTCTGAAAGTGGAAGAGGAAGAAGAACCGTCAAATCCTAACAAACGTCAAAAGCAACATATTTGACGATTACATTTCAATTTTTTACCCTTAAACATTGTCGTTATACAATTTATTCCAAAAATAAATTATCTATTCCTTTGCATTTTACATTTCTTATAACTTGGATTTATGGAGATTGATTTAAAATATTCAATCGTAATGCATGGCTTATTGCGTCAACAGAACTACATTGTTAGTTACTTTACTTGATTAACTGTCCTTAATTTAACAAAGGATTTACAATCATACATTATTATTCATGATTTCATTCCTAAAGAGAAATATTGGAACTCGCACACACGTGCAACGCACATGGGCACATCTAGTACCAAAAAGTCCCTCAAATTGAATATTGTATCTTTAGTTATAAAAGATACATGTACACTTTTTTTTTATAAAAAATACAGTTTGGAGTCTATTCGTAAGTGGTTAACTCATTTGAAATGGTGAATTGATTCTGAATCATACATGAACCTAGTCAAATTGAATATTGTATCTTTATTTATATGTATTCTTTACTCTATATATATTACCTAGTATGTGCCATTTAATTATTTTAGATCACAATTTGTATATACATTATAAACTTTCACATATAAATTATAATGTTTTTCAAATAAAAAAAAAATCATGTACATATTAAGGAAGATAGACCTTAGTGTCAAAAAATATGTCACCAATTATTGATATAAAGAAGAAAATATAAAACATTAAAAGTGTGATCACAAAATATTATTGATTTATCACATCATTTTGTACAAAAAAAAGTTGTATACATTATTTCTTTGTGGATCGTTACTCTTACTCGAGTACATAATATTATTTAAAAAGTTTCCTTGAATTTTTGAAAGTCTAATAACACTTTGAAATTCAACGTCTTCAAACGAATGTATTTTGTGCAGCGTACATACATTACGCTAAAAATGTATAATTTTAGCCTATTGTTATGCAAAATGCATTACTTGAATTGAGGCGAACCTAGGAGTGGGTAAAAGTTTCGACCAATGACGGGGGTTTGGGGTGAGAGCTCCCGAGATGAATATTTTGAGAATTAATCTTAATTTTCCAACAAATTTTAACCCGAAAGGTTTGGTGGGTAGTTCTTTATCAATAATTTTATAGATGTCTTAGAATAACTAAACCCTTAAGATGATTATTAAGAAGAATCGATGTAACATGTAAGATCGTCAATTTTTAACTATTAGTTTTTTACATATTTACAACAACTAATGTTGTCAAAAGATACACAATTAGGCATTTATATTTCAATATGTAAAACACTATGGTTAGGAGAACTAAACCTTAACGTCGTGTTTGATAAAAAAGTTGGAAAATAACAGAAAATTAGTTCAATTTCATGTAAAGTTAGAAATTGATTGGAAAAAGATAAGACTAATATGGTCTTACTTTTGGAGTTTTACATGGAAATTAATTCTTTGGGGTTTGTGTAGAAATGTTTTCCATGAAAATGATAAAAATATGGAATACTTTTCGTATTTATGACCATTATATTTATAGAATGTATTTGAAATCGAGTACTTCAAAAGTAAAATAGGAACTAAAATTACTATTTTCCATGGAAAATAATTCCATGACAATCAAACGGGCCCTAAGATGTTTATTAGTCAACTTTTTTAGTTGTAATTTTTTTGCATATTGGCGAATTCTTTTAGGGTTCTTTTTGGGCTTTTACTAATTTTTTTGCCCTAAAGATAATGTGCTTTTGTACTTTCGATATTTAAAGTTAGATTTAGTGGGGCAGCCGCCTCGCTCGGGATTATGTAACTTTGCTTATAAAAGTGAAGAATGTAAAACGTATGTTACCATAACAAATTGAACTATTTGGGCAAACTTTTCTTCATTTTATATTTATTTACCATTGTTCCTATAATGAAGTGTCGCCTCATGTCTCGCAAGATCTCGAGTTTCATACAAAAATGCCTTATCCCTTGAAAACTTACTCGATTTCAGTTACGTATCTTGCAAAAATACACAAAATGTATAAAAATGGTATAAGAACACAATTCTGACATAGAATTAATACTATATAGATACTCATTCAAATTTATATTATTTTTAGAATAAATTAAAATTGTTAAGGTTAATTACATTACTTCGAAAAAAGAGTCTAAATAATATGCACGTGTACAAAATCTAACAATTAGTAAAAAAAATTATAATATGTAGTTAATATGTCACAAATATTCATGCATACTTTAATTTCTTTTTACTAATATAAAGATCTTGTTACCATTTTCCTAAAAAAATCTTAAACGGCAAGATTAAGCAACACTTGTTCATTTTCCTTTTATATATTTGTTTGTTTTCTTTACTACACTACTATTTTTTTAATTTTATATTTAAATAAAATTTAATTTAAAATTTAGACTCTGTTTTAATATTCTTTTTTTTAATTTAATATTTTTTTTTAATAATTTTTAAGGTTTTTTAAATTACTTTTAATTTAAAATGTAATATTTAACAATTTTTTAACGATTTTGAGCAAAGTCTAATTTTTATATTAAAATGTATTTAAGTTTAAAATCGAAAATTAGTAATGTATTAAAGCCTAAATGACTCAAATTTTTAAGTTTAACCTACATATAGACTTTTATATGTATAAATTCAAAGGTGTATATATATATAGACATATAGTTGTATTCAATGATTTTCAAAACACACACACACACACACACACACACACATTAATGGGCCAATTCTCATTAGGAAAAAAATAAATTATTACCAGTTGGGATCTCAATGCGGACTAAGCCTGATTGACTTAGGTTTTTCTTTTTGTCGATTGTCAGTTAAGCTATCTTCCAGAGATGTCTGCTAGATCTTTTTTGCTACCCTGGTCGTGGATCCAGTGAGGGCATGGTCTTCTTGTGATAGGATTATGGATATTTAAGTAACTGCAGTCGTGAATAAGGTTATTGCGCATTTCTGTCTCCTTGGCCGCGGTCTTCTTGTGACCTGGACCACTAATGCGTGAGTGACTAGTTTTCTTGTTAAACCACTTGGACAAGAATTTTGCAAAGGCATTAAAGTAAAATTTAACTTTTCATTGATATATATGTCTAGGGTAAACAAAATTGAAATATAGGTTGTGGGTTTGTAGTGATTTGCAAAAGTACAAAATAAACTCCCTTAATATTTCCATAGGATTGCGATTGATCTCAGTTCAGTTAAAGGTTGTAGGCTCTGTGAATTTTTGTACCATTCCTTATCTAGCAAGCCTCTTGACCTCATTCTTTAGATATTGGCACTTGTTTGTCGTTTGGCCAATGTCTTTATGGAAGTCACACCAATTTATTTTCTCTCTCCTATTAGCAAGAGATTTCAACTTCCTTGGACATTTAAGAAGGTTCTCACCTTTGATGTTGGCTAAAATATCCTCCAAGTTACAGTGTAAAGGGGTGAAGTCCTCATCTGGATTTTTTGGGTGGTCGTCATGCTTCCTTTTCTTCCTTTCCACTGATTTTGCCGCAATCTTCCATCCAGAGTCCGGGACCAATTTCGTTGCCTTTTATCTTCGACCCTCAACGTGTTGGTGAAGGCCGAAGACTCAAGCATCAGAATTCTCTATCAAAGGAGGTTAATTTATCCCTAGAAAGAGGCCTGAACCTCATACATATAGTTTATGAACCTCATAAAATAGGCTACGTCTTCAGTCTGCTGGGGGTCTAATTGCCTTCTATAATTCTCCTCTTTAAATTGTTAGTTTTTTAGAAAATCTTTTCTCGGAGACGAACTAAACATAGTGAGAAATCCAAATCTCATAGAGTAAGCAGTCAAACATTGAGTAGATCATAGCAACGGAGTGCAGGCGTTCGCTTTGAGGTCGTGGCCTTTGTCCTTTTAAGGAACTTTTCCACCACGATTGATATAATCGAACATGGTTTTCTCCCGGGATGGTTTTTTCTGGTGGACAATTTACCGAGTACATGCCCTTTGCTAGAATAGTAACTAAAAAGTTAATAAAAGCATCTTAACCCATCGTGAGCAATTTATCGATCCTTAAGGCAATAGCTTTGTCGGACTTTGCCTATGGAATCATCGATTTTCAGTCGTTTGAGATAGCTTTATGCGGTTTAGCCAGCCCCATAAACCAATAAACATCTTGCATGGGGTTTTTAAGCATTTTACGTCCACCTTGGTGTAAGATAATATAATTCCTTGATAAAAAATGATAAATATGCCAAAAAGAGCAAACTTAACCTTAACTGTTAACTAGAGGTCGCAACCTATAGTACGACATCATAAATAGGTTCAAACCCAAATTTTTACAAATGTGACTTTACAACCCAAGAATTGGACTAAAAAGTCTTTTGGGTGTTTATCCAAGGCGTAACAAGTCCTTCTGAGCAAAATAACATAAGTTTAATAACAAATTCCTAATATAGGTCATAGCATGACAAAAAATGCCTAGTAGTCTAAGTAAAATAGGAAGTATCCGCAACCCTAGCACCCAATCCTTATGAGGCCATGGTTTGTTAAGCTTCTTAGCAAGATTTGGATGTGGAAACATCATTAGGATAGGTGGATCTGCCCCAAATCCTCAAGATTGGATTGAGAAAATAAATCTGAAAAGATGAAGATACCCTTAATGGGTTTATATGCAAATAGGAGTCTAGCCACTAAAATCTCACGCATAATATGTAGATCCAAAGATCCTTATGGATGTAATAAAGCATAATGGTCCCGATTTATAAGAAACTCGGTAGAACATCTCGTTTTCCACAGATGACGCCAAACTGTTTTTGTTAAAAAATGGATATACTAAAGTAGACCATGCCATCAAAGACACACACAACAGTCAAAGTATAGAAATAGAGTAAAAGAGAGATAAAGACTGGTAAACATAAGATTTAGAGTGGTTCGGCCATGGAAATGATCTTATGTCCTCTATGGAGCCTGGTTCTCATTATATACATGTAATTGTAAAAGTTTGGGAAAACATAGAGGCATATAAAAGAAGAGAGGGGCTAAATGCATAACATACAAGTTATGTGTTGTAGAGGTTATGGCCTTATAATAAAAACTGAAGAGAGGTCGCGGCTAAATATGGATCAGGTGATCGAAGTATACGACCTAAGTATGCTCTCAGGTGTAGAGAGATGTATGAGAGAATTTGGCAGAGCTTCGCTACCTAAAATATCGCTTGTCCAATAAGGAAGTGAGGACCTCTTTTTATAGTAGTTGGTGATAGAGTCACGTGCATAACATACGTGACTTCTGAATAAGTGTGGATCCTTTTAGTAGGTGCACAACTGGTAAGTTACTGATCAGGATCCACGCTAGGTACATATGGTGACGTGCTGAGGTTGGGGGACCGCAATTTATTACAAGTGTACCCCAACCAAGAATACAAGAGAAGAAACATACCCTAAAAAGCAAATAACCCTATTTTTTAAAATGATTACATGAGATTTGCTTCTTTCATCATACAACAATCGCCCCTAATATTTTTACACACTGAGAATATTAGGGTAACTGAATTTATGTATGAAATGCCTAATATACCATTGAAAAAATTAGCCACAATTTAACATGAGTTTAGCAGTGACGTTGGCCTGAAGGAGCACAATAAACTAGGGGTGCACATGGTTCGGTTCGGTTCGGTTCCACTACGGAACCAGAACCAGAACCGAAATTGATCGGTTCCGTGATTTTGGAACCAGAACCAGAACCAAAATTGGTCGGTTCGTTTCGAAACCGAACCATCGATTCTCGGTTTGGTTCGAGTTGGTTCATGGTTCTGGTTTGCGGTTCTGGTTCGCGGTTTGGGTCGTGGTTCTGGTTTGCGGTTCTAGTTCGCGGTTTTCATTAATGGTTCTGGTTCGTGGGTTGGTTCTCGGGTTGGTTAATGGTTCTGGTTAATGGTTATGATTAATGGTTCTGGTTAATGGTTCAGTTTCATGGGTCGGTTCTCGGGTAGGTTCTTGGGGTCGGTTCTTTGGTTCGGTTCTTTGGTTCGGTTTTTTGGTTCGATTCCATGGGTTCGGTTCTCGGTTCGGTTCGGTTTGGTTCAGGTATAAAATCGAGAACCGAACCGAACACTTCGGTTCTCAATTTTTTGGAACCAGAACCAACCCGTGGAGAAAAAAAAACCGAACCAACCCAACCCACGAAGGTCGGTTTGGTTCGGTTCTTCGGGTTAACGATTTTTTTGCACACCCCTACAAGAAACGTGTGAAAAGCTCACCTCGTCCACATAAAGAATAGGCAAAGAGGTTTAGTTAAACTTCAATACACCTCTACTTGTCAATTTAAAAGAATTAATTAATTCTACAATTTCATTCCACATTCGGTGAACATTCCTCCACATAATCAATTTGTCACGTTTGGGGCCCTAGGCGAAAAACCAAAATCGGACCCTTTTACATAAAAAAAATATTAAAAAATCAAATTAAAGAAAATATGTTCTTGCATTTTTCAATGCAAAACCAATTTTTATATACCAAATCAATTTTAATATACTAAAACCAAAATTGTCATTTGTACCGCTCGATTGAGCCTAACGTAAACCAAAATCGAACTGTGCAGTTTTCAATAAAATTGATTTTTTTCAGTAAATTCAAAATAGTAAAAAAAAATTAAAAATTTATCAAGTAGAAACCATAACCTTGACCAAAATAATTGAAAGTCAAATTTTGAAAATTAACTTTAGGATTGCTCATTACAGCTTTTCTAACTGCTATTTGAAAGTATCAAAAGCTTAATATATATATATATATATATATATATATATCATACTACTTCATTTTTTATTTAGTCAATTTTTTTACTAAAATAATGATGTTTACAAATGACGGAAATAACTTAATTTTGCAAAAAAAAAAATGAACAAAAGAAAAAACTAGGATTAACATCATTTTATCCGTCAAATTTTTTTTGTCGAAAATAACAATGCACATCAAACTTAAAACTCAAAATTTTTCAACTATTTAAAATCCAGTCAACTTAAGTTTAATGAGGACAAGCAAGGTTATTTAAAAGAAAGGGCTGGAATGAAATTACCACATCCAACCGCTGTGGAAGAAGATCATTTTTTTCAGTCATTTGGTATTTAGCTAAAACGGATTAAAAAAGGATTTTTATTAAATAGTAAAAAAAATTGAGTGGAATTTTCTTATGAATTCTTAACACTCCAGGGTACCTCTCCAAAAATAATTTAACTCAAAATGAATTGTTTTGCTATTTGAAAAAAAATTGGTCAAAAAACTATCAGTTTATAACTCCTTATAAACTCGCAGTTTTTTTACAATTTTGTTGGTTTTAGTCTCATTTTTTAAGTTTTGTTTGTCTCTCATCCCATGTGTTTTTTAAGTTGTTTTAAGTCCCATAACCACTCTCAGCTTCCCTCAATTTCCATGTAACCTCTCTTAACCGCTCATATCTCTTTTTATAGAGAATGACAATAGTAAAAATATAGGACCAACAACAAAAAAATAATGAAATAAGATTAAACATACATATATTTTAAAAAGTAGGTTTAAATACTTGTAATCCATCTTTTTTTTTCTAATTCAACCTAAACATTATTTTGAGGCATTTATCACCCAATTAATAATAGAAATCAACAAATTTTGTGAGTGATGAGTGGGTGGGTGAATGTGTTAAAAGTGAGTGAACGAGTGTCTTCAAAATAAGTTAAGTTTTGTGGCACCCGAACGAGTGTCTAATTTTTTTAGTACTAAATTCTTTTTTTTTTAAAATTTCAAGGCACCCGATTAGGCCATAGCCTAGTTGCCCTATGCTTAGAGCCGCCCCGAGTGCGGTCAAACTCAAGTGTTATAGTATTTTCTGGTTAAATAATTAAGATTGACAAAAAAGTTATGGCAGCAAAGCAAATGCTGTCTGAAGGCCAATTATAGTTGTGCGTTTTGTTTTGAACAAAATAGATCAATTAGTGGAGTTTAAAACCTATTTTGGCCGATGGCCTAGATTTGAATCAACAAACCTAGATGCAGTTAGGAGGCAAGATAATTGTCGGGCGAGTCAACTTCAACAAATTTACTCACACTTTTTGCTAAAAATATATTTTATTTTTCAAAATTCTCTACGACAGTTCTAAACGACCCATTTTCGATTTACAAGATTATTTAGAAATGGTCAGGCTCCGTTGAAGTATTAGGTTCCACGGACCAAAGAATCAAAAAGGAAAAGTTAATCATAAACCTTAGTAGCAACTTGTGAGGATTTATATTTAATTAACTGGTAAATGCAGTCACATTCCCAGTGAGGCTTTAGACAAATAAAGACCTTTCCAAGCAATATGATCAGCTTACTGAACCCATTATTTTACACTAAATCATCTAGGCAGGCAAAGGCTGACACGAGGCCATTCGGGGGCTCTTTTGAGTTTTCACCCTCTAACGTCATGTTTTTAAGCCTAAGTCAAGAAATATGCAAATTATCGTCGTATTCTCAAACCGGGAGTCCCGCGGCTCCGTAGTCAGTTCCTACGAGTTGCATTGGTCCCGTTGGAGGTGTTGGTGCCTCCCACGGGGCCGTTCGGGGGCTATTTTGGGTTTTCACCCTCTAACGCCATGTTTTTATGCCTAAGTCTAAAAATATGCAAATTATCGTCGTATTCTCAAACCGGGAGTCCCGTGGCTGAGCGGTCAGTTCCTTTGAGTTATATCGGTCCGTGGGAGTTGTTGGTGCCTCCCACGGGGCCGTTCGGGGGTTGTTTTGGGTTTTCACCCACTAACGCCATGTTTTTAAGCCCAAGCCGAGAAATATGCAAATTATCGTCGTATTCTAAAACTGGGAGTCCCGCGGCTGCGCGGTCAATTCCTACGAGTTACATTGGTCCCGTGGGAGGTGTTGGTTCCTCCCACGGGGCCGTTCGGGGGCTGTTTTGGGTTTTCACCATCTAACGCCATGTTTTTAAGCCTAAGTCTAGGAATATGAAAATTATCGTCGTATTCTCAAACCGGGAGTCCCGCGGATGCGCAGTCAGTTCCTACGAGTTACATTGGTCCCGGGGGAGGTGTTGGTGACTCCCACGGGGCCGTTCAGGGGCTATTTTGGGTTTTTCCCCTCTAACGCCATGTTTTTAAGCCTAAGTCTAGAAATATGCAAATTATCGTCGTATTCTCAAACCGTGAGTCCCTTGGCTACGCAGTGAGTTCCTACGAGTTACATTGGTCCCGTGGGAGGTGTTGGTGTCTCCCACGGGGCCGTTCAGGGGCTGTTTTGGATTTTCACCCTCTAACGCCGTGTTTTTATGCCTAAGTCTAGAAATATGCAAATTATCGCCGTATTCCAAAATCGGGAGTCCCGTGACTGCGCTGTCAGTTTCTACGAGTTACATTGGTCCCGTGTGAGGTGTTGGTTTCTCCCACGGGGCCGTTCGGGGGTTGTTTCGGGTTTTCACCCTCTAACGCCATATTTTTAAGCCTCAGTCTAGAAATATAAAAATTATCGCCGTATTCACAAACCGGGAGTCCCGTGGATGCGTGGTCCGTTGATATGAGTTACATTGGTCCCGTGAGAGGTGTTGGTGCCACGCACGAGGCCGTTCGGGGGTTGTTTCGAGTTTTTCTCCTCTAACGCCATGTTTTGCCTAAGTCTAGAAATATGCAAATTACCGTCGTATTCTCAAATCGGGAGTCCCGTGACTGCGGGGTCAGTTCCTACGACTTACATTGGTCCCGTGGGAGGTATTGCTGCCTCCCATGTGGACGTTCGGGGGTTGTTTTGGGTTTTCACCCTCTAACGCCCTGTTTTTAAGCCCAAGTCTAGAAATTTGCAAATTCTCGTCGTATTCTCAAACCGAAAGTCCCGCGGTTGCGCGGTCAGTTCCTATGAGTTACATTGGTCCCGTGGGAGGTGTTAGTGCCAGCCACGGGACTGTTCGGGGGTTGTTTCGGGGTTTCCCCCACTAACGCCATGTTTTTAAGGCTAAGTCTAGAAATATGCAAACTATCGTGGTATTCTCAAATCGGGAGTCTTGTGGATGCACTGTCAATTCCTATGAGTTACATTGGTCCCGTGGGAGGTTTTGGTGCTTCCCACGAGGCCGTTCGGGGGCTGTTTTTGGTTTTCACCCTCTAACGCCATATTTTTATGCCTAAGTCTAGAAATATGCAAATTATCGTCGTATTCTCAAACCGGGGATCCCGTGATCGTGCGGTCAGTTCCTACGAGTTACATTGGTCCCTTACGAGGTGTTGGTACTACTCACGGGGCCATTTGAGGGCTATTTCGGCTTTTCACCCACTAACGCTATGTTTTTAAGCCTAAGTCTTATCATCGTATTCTCAAACCGGGAGTCCCGTGGCTACGTGGTCAGTTCCTACGAGTTACATTGGTCCCGTGGGAGGTGTTGGTGCCACCCACGGGGCCGTTCGGAGGCTGTTTCGGGTTTTCATCCACTAACTCCTTGTTTTTAAGCTTAAGTCCTCATATTTTCAAATTATCGTCGTAATCTCAAATCGGGAGTCCCGTTATCGCACGGTCAGTTCTTACGTGTTACATTGGCCTCGTGAAAGGTGTCGGTGCCCGTCACAAGACCCTACAAGGGCTGTTTCGTGGTTTCGCCCTCTTCGCCTTGTTTTCAATCTATATGGCAGCTATATATGGCCATATATAGCCGCTATATATGGCCATATATAGCAGTTATATAGGCTCATATATAGCTGTTATACATGGAAATATATAGCTGCTAGATATGGCCATATATAGTTGCTATATATGAGCATATATAGCTGCTATATATGGCTGATTTATATAGATGCTATATTGGCATCAGTTATGTGCAAGTGTGTTATGTTCTATCTAGCTGCCTAACTGAATCGATCCATTAGTGGTACGCATAGCTTCCTAATTGATTAAATGCTCTGCATTTGGGGGGTTTTGGTATATAGTTGCATACACAAATTACTGGTATATAACTAATAAATTTTATCCTTTATTGACTGGATTTAGTGGTTGTTCTGGACTGTTAAGCTGAGTGTCAGTGTGTTCCATGCGGTTATCTTTCGAGGTTGCGGTTATCTTGAAGAATTAGTGAGTAATAAGTTCACAGGTTGACGATAATAATGAATTAGTTTGGATATTGAGATTTTGTAATTAGATCTTATATGTTGAAAAAATGCTAGACCTGGGCCTTGCATTAGTATAAATTTGAGTTCCATTTGCACATGCTAAGTTGACTTGTTAAGCATTTAAAGAGTTATTACATATATTGTAATTTACTTGATCAGTTAATACTGTTAAGCTGTTACAAATACTATTAAGCACTTCAAGAGCTATTACAAATATTGTAATTTACTCGATCAGTTAGGTAAAATCAGTTAGTCTTTAACATATTGATCATCAGTTATGATTGGGTTGTAATTTACAGGTTTGTTATTATATTATTGATCGATACACAATTATAGATGTAATTGTGTACTAAATCAGTTCGATTTGAGATCAGATTAAATTGATTGATCAGTTTAAAGATCGAATTTTTATATGTATGTATGGTGTTTTGGTTGTAGGTATCGTATGAGTCTCAACAGCAAATACAATTGATGCGATTTGCCGATTATTTTGGTCGCGCTTTTTCGGCTGTCAGATCATCTCAGTTTCCCTGGACCAAGTTGTTCCGAGAGTCAACTATTACCAAGATTGCAGATGTGAGTAAAACTTTGTTTTTAGAATTATTTCTTTTAATAAAATTAACATGTCTGTGGATCACCTAGTGTCATTTCAATTTACATTGAAAATGTGTTCTTTCATTATCTTTCTATCATTTTGTCATTTCAGTTTGTTACTTTCTAAAGTTGATTAGTATTTGTTTTAAATATTGATCTATGGTCCTTATTAAGTGGAAATATTTTCACTTAATATTAGTTCTGATCACAGAAGTTGTTCATCATCTTAACAAAAGTTGATCTGATCACAGTCCACTGATAATGCAGATTACCGTTACAGTTGATCTTATCCATAAGGCCTTCAAATTCCAGCATATGTGGATTCAGGATTCTTCATTTTTGGACATTATTTCAAATTGCTGTTGGTTTTCAGTTTGATTTTAAATACTACCTTATTTTGAAACGTATGCACATTTATGTAAAGATGTTTTTACCACACTTAGTTTAAGTTATACTTTCATCCGTCACTTCTTTTGTCTGGTATCATTGTTATCCTTCTTATGTTTAGTTTACTCTAACTTATGTAGAGTTGGATGGAACTTCGAGTATTTAGAATATTTTTAATCTTTGAAGATGCTTTTTCAATAAAAATTTTAGTTTGGTGTGTGCGGTATGTTTATCTGGTATCTATCCAGTTTGTGTGTTTATTGAAAATAACGTTAAGGATTGCCATTCAAATAAAGTTTTATAGTTGGTCATGACTTATTATCGGGGAATGCATTGTGTAATTGGGTTATTGGTTACGATATATACTTTACTCAGTTATGTGCGTGTATATAAAACTTATGCATCTATCCTAAAATTGTGCTCTTAAAATCTGTGCTAGTATCTATGCATATATATCTAATATCTGCTATGTCCCCTCCTAAAATTGTCAGTGAAAGGCTGCATAATCTAATGGCAAATTTTTTTTGGAGTTCAAATTATGGGGAGAATAAGCATCGATGGTGTAAATGAGAGGACATTACAAGGCCTACAAATGGAGGTGGTCTGGGAGTCAGGAACTTCCATATATATAGAGAAGGCAACCAGGTGGCGGAATTTTTAGCGAAAATGGGAAGTAAAGAAGGGATCAACTGTTTTTCACCCTCTAACGCCTTGTTGTCAAGCTTAAGTCCTCGTAGTTTCAAAATATCGTCGTCTTCTCAAACCGGGAGTCCCGTTGCTGCGCGATCAGTTCCTACGAGTTACATTGGTCCCGTGGGAGGTGTTGGTGCCTCCCACGGGGCCGTTCGGGGGATGTTTCGGGTTTTCCCCCACTAACGCCATGTTTTTATGCCTAAGTCAAGAAATATACAAATTATCATCGTATTCTCAAACCGGGAGTCCCGCTGCTGCGAGGTTAGTTCCTACGAGATACATTGGTCCCGTGGGAGGTGTTGGTGCCTCCCACGGGACCGTTCGGAGGCTGTTTCGGGTCTTTCCCCACTAACGTCATCTTTTTATACCTAAGTCTAGAAATATGCAAATTATCATCGTATTCTCAAACCGGGAGTCCCGTGGCTGCGCGGCTAGTTCCTACGAGTTACATTCGTCCCGTAGGAGGTGTTGGTGCCTCCCATGGGGCCGTTTAGGGGCTGTTTTAGGTTTTCACCCTCTAACGCCATGTTTTTAAGCCTTAGTCTAGAAATATGAAAATTATCGTCGTATTCTCAAACCGAGAGTCCCGTGGCTGCGCGGTCAGTTCCTACGAGTTATATTGGTCCCGTGGGAGGTGTTGGCTCCTCCCACGGGGCCGTTCGAGGGCTGTTTTGAGTTTTCACCCTCTAACGCCATGTTTTTATGCCTGTCTAGAAATATGTAAATTACCGTCGTATTCTCAAACCGGGAATTCCGTGGCTGCGTGGTCAGTTCATACGAGTTACATTGATGTGGTGGGAGGTGTTGGTGCCACCCACGGGGCCGTTCGGTGGCTGTATCGGGTTTTCCCCCACTAACGCCATGTTTTTCCTAAGTCTAGAAATATGCAAATTACTATCGTATTCTCAAACCGGGAGTCCTGTGGCTGCGCGATCAGTTCCTACGAGTTACATTGGTCCCGTGTGAGGTGTTGGTGCCTCCCACGCGTCCGTTTGGTGTTGTTTTGGGTTTTCACCCTCTAACGCCGTGTTTTTAAGGCTAAGTCTAGAGTTACGCAAATTATCGTCGTATTCAGAAACCGGGAGTCCCGTGGTTGCGCGGTCAGTTCCTACGAGTAACATTGGTCCCGTCGGAGGTGTTGGTGTCTCCCACGGGACCGTTCGGGGGCTGTTTCGGGTTTTCACCCACTAACGCCATGTTTTTAAGCCTAAGTCTAGATAAATACAAATTATATACAAATTATCGTCGTATTCTCAAAGCGGGAGTTCCGTGGCTGCTCGGTGAGTTCCTACGAGTAACATTGGTTCCATGGGAGGTGTTGGTGCCTCCCACGGGGACGTTCGGGGGCTGTTTTGGGTTTTCACCCTCTAACGCCATATTTTTATGCCCAAGTCCAGAAACATGCAAATTATCGTCGTATTCTCTAACCGGGAGTCCCGCTGTTGCGAGGTTAGTTCCTACGAGATACATTGGTCACGTGGGAGGTGTTGGTGCCTCCCACGGGACCGTTCGGTGGCTTTTTCGGCTTTTCCCCCCACTAACGCCTTGTTTCTATGCCTAAGTCTTGAAATATGCAAATTATCGTCGTATTCTCAAACCGAGAGTCCCATGGCTGAGCGGTTGGTTCCTACGAGTTACATTGGTCCCGTGGGAGGTGTTGGTGCCTCCCACGGGACCGTTCGGGGGCTGTTTTGGGTTTTCACCCTCTAACGCCATGTTTTTAAGCATAAGTCTACAAATATGCAAATTATCGTCATATTCTCAAACCGGGAGTCCCCTGGCTGCGCGGTCAGTTCCTACGAGTTATATTGGTCCTATGAGAGGTGTTGGTGCCTCCCACGGGGCCGTTCGGGGGCTGTTTCGGGTTTTCCCCCACTAACGTCATGTTTTGCCTCAGTCTGGAAATATGCAAATTACGGTCGTATTCTCAAACCGGGAGTCCCGTGGCTGCGCGATCAGTTCCTACGAGTTACATTGGTCCCGTGCGAGGTGTTGGTGCCTCCCACGGGGCCGTTCAAGGGCTGTTTTGGGTTTTCACCCTCTAACGCCATGTTCTTAAGCCTAAGTCTAGAAAGATGCAAATTATCATCGAATTCTAAAATCGGGACTCCCGTTGTTGTGCGGTCAGTTCCTACGAGTAAGATTGGTCTCGTGGGAGGTGTTGGTGTCTCCCACGTGGCCGTTCGGGGGCTGTTTCGGATTTTCACCCACTAATGCCATGTTTTTAAGCCTAAGTCTAGATATATTCATATTATCGTCATATTCTCAAACCGGGAGTCCTGTGGCTGCGCGGTCAGTTCCTACGAGTAACATTGGTCCCGTGGGAGGTGTGGGTGCCTCCCACGGGGACGTTGGGGGACTGTTTTGGGTTTTCACCCTCTAACGCCATGTTTTTATGCCTAAGTCCAGAAATATGCAAATTATCGTCGTATTCTCAAACCGAGAGTCCCGCTGCTGCGAGGTCAGTTCCTACGAGATACATTGGTCCCGGGGGAGGTGTTGGTGCCTCCCACGGGACTGTTCGGAAGCTGTTTCGGGTTTTTCCCCACTAACGTCATGTTTTTATACCTAAGTCTAGAAATATGCAAATCATCGTCGTATTCTCAAACCAGGAGTCCCGTGGCTGCGCGACCAGTTCCTACGAGTAACATTGGTCCCGTGGGAGGTGTTGGTGCCTCCCACGGGACCGTTCGGCAGCAGTTACGGGTTTTCGCCCTCTAACGCCATGTTTTTAAGCCTAAGTCTAGATATATTCAAATTATCGTCGTATTATCAAACCGGGAGTCCAGCTGTTGCAGGGTCAGTTACTACGATATACATTGGTCCCGTGGGAGGTGTTGGTGCCTCCCACGGGGACATTCGGGGGTTGTTTCGGGTTTTCCCCCACTAACGCCTTGTTTTCATGCCTAAGTCCAGAAATATGCAAATTATCGTCGTCTTCTCAAACCGGGAGTCCCGTGGCTGCACGATCAGTTCGTACGAGTTACATTGGTCCCATGGGAAGTGTTGGTGCCTCCCACGGAGCCGTTCCGAGGCTGTTTTGGATTTTCACCCTCTAACCCATGTTTTTAAGCCCAAGTCTAGAAATATGCAAATTATCGTCGTATTCTCAAACCGGGAGTCCAGTGGCCGCGCGGTCAGTTTGTACAAGTTATATTGGTCCCGTGGGAGGTGTTGGTGCCTCCCACGGGGCCGTTCGGGGGCTGTTTTGAGTTTTCACCCTCGAACGCCATATTTTTATGCCTAAGTCTAGAAATATGCAAATTACCATCGTATTCTCAAACCGGGAATCCAGTGGCTGCGTGGTCAGTTCATACGAGTTAAATTGGTCCCGTGGGAGGTGTTGGTGCCACCCACGGGGCCGTTCGGGGGCTGTTTTGAGTTTTCCCCCACTAACGCCATGTTTTGCCTAAGTCTAGAAATATGCAAATTACTATCGTATTCTCAAACCGGGAGTCCCGTGGCTGCGCGATCAGTTCCTACGAGTTACATTGGTCCCGTGCGAGGTGTTAGTGCCTCCCACGGGGCCGTTTGGGGGTTGTTTTGGGTTTTCACTCTCTAACGCCATATTTTTAAGCCCAAGTATAGAATTATGCAAATTATCGTCGTATTCTCAAACCCGGAGTCCCGTGGTTGCGCGGTCAGTTCCTACGAGTAACATTGGTCCGGTGGGAGGTGTTGGTGTCTCCCACGGGACCGTTCGGGGCTGTTTCGGGTTTTCACCCACTAACGTCATGTCTTAAACCCAAAGTCTAGATATATTCAAATTATCGTCGTATTCTCAAATCGGGAGTTCCGTGGCTCCGCGTTCAGTTCCTACGAGTAACATAGGTCCCGTGGGAGGTGTTGGTGCCTCCCACGGGGACCTTCGGGGGCTGTTTTGGATTTTCACCCTCTAACGCCATGTTTTTATGCCAAAGTCTAGAAATATACAAATTATCGTCGTATTCTCAAATCGGGAGTCCCGCTGCTGCGGGGTCAGTTCTACGAGCTACATTGGTCACGTGGGAGGTGTTGGTGCCTCCAACGGGACCGTTCGGGGGCTGTTTCGGGTTTTCCCCCACTAACGCCATGTTTTTATGCCTAAGTCTAGAAATATGCAAATTATCGTTGTATTCTCAAACCGGGAGTCCCGTGGCTGCGCGGTCAGTTCCTACGAGTTACATTGGTCCCGTGGGAGGTGTTGGTTCCTCCCACGGGGCCGTTTTGTGGCTGTTTTGGGTTTTCACCCACTAACGCCATGTTTTTAAGCCTAAGTCTAGAATTATGCAAATTATCGTCGTATTCTCAAACCGGGAGTCCCGTGACAACGCGGTCAGTTCCTACGATCTACATTGGTCCCGTGGGAGGTGTTGGTGCCTCCCACGGGACTGTTGGGGGGCTGTTTCGGGTTTTCCCCTACTAACGCCTTGTTTTTATGCCTAAGTCTAGAAATATGTCAATTATCGTCGTATTCTCAAACTGGGAGTCCCATGGCTGGGAGGTCAGTTCCTACGAGTTACATTGGTCCCATGGGAGGTGTTGGTGCCTCCCACGGGGCCCTTTGGGGGCTGTTTTGGGTTTTCGCCATCTAACCCCTTGCTTTTAAGCCTAAGTCTTGAAATATGCAAATTACTGTCGTATTCTCAAACCGGGAGTCCCATGGCTGCGCGATCAGTTCCTACGAGTTACATTCGTCCCGTGGGAGGTGTTGTTACCTCCCACGGGGCCGTTCGGGGGTTGTTTTGGGTTTTCACCTACTAACGCCGTGTTTTTAAGCATAAGTCTAGAAATATGAAATTATCATCGTATTCTAAAACCGGGAGTCCCGTGACAACGCGGTCAGTTCCTACGAGTTACATTGGTCCCGTGGGAGGTGTTGGTGCCTCCCACGGGGCCGTTCAGGGGCTGTTTCGGATTTTCACCCACTAACGCCATGTTTTTAAGTCTAAGTCAAAATATATTCAAATTGTCATCGTATTCTCAAACCGGGAGTCCCGGGGCTGTGCGGTCTGTTCCTACGAGTCACATTGGTGCCGTGGGAGGTCTTGGTGCCTAACAGAGGGCCATTCGGAGGCTGTTTTGTATTTTCACGCTCTAACGTCATGTTTTTAAGCGTAAGTCTAGAAATATGCAAATTATCGTCATATTCTTAAACCGACAGTCCCGCTGCTGAGGGGTCAGTCCCTAAGAGCTACATTGGTCCCGTGGGAGGTGTTGGTGCCTCCCACGGGGCCTTTCGGGGGCTGTTTCGAGTTTTCCCCCACTAAGGCCGTGTTTTTATGCCTAAGTCTAGAAATATGCAAATTATCGTCGTATTCTCAAATAGGGAGTCCCGTGGCTACGCGGTCAGTTTCTACTAGTTATATTGGTCCCGTGGGAGGTGTTGGTGCCTCCCACGAGCTGTTCGGGGGCTGTTTTATGTTTTCACCCCCTAACGCCATGTTTTTATGCCTAAGTCTAGAAATATGCAAATTACCGTCGTATTCTCAAACCGGGAGTCCCGTGGCTGCGCGATCAATTCCTATGAGTTACATTGATCCTGTGCGAGGTGTTGGTGCCTCCCACGGGGCCGTTCAAGGGCGGTTTTGGGTTTTCACCCTCTAACGCCATGTTTTTAAGCCTAAGTCTAGAAATATGCAAATTATCATCGTATTCTAAAACCGGGAGTCCCGTGGCTGCGCGAACAATTCCTACGAGTTACATTGATCCTGTGCGAGGTGTTAGTGCCTCCCACGGGGCCGTTCAAGGGCTGTTTTGGGTTTTCACCCTCTAACGCCATGTTTTTAAGCCTAAGTCTAGAAATATGCAAATTATCATTGTATTCTAAAACCGGGAGTCCCGTGACTGCGCGGTCAGTTCATACGAGTTACATTGGTCCCGTGAAAGGTGTTCCGGCCTCCCACGAGGCCATTCAGGGGCTCTTTTGAGTTTTCACCCTCTAACGTCATGTTTTTAAGCCTAAGTCAAGAAATATGCAAATTATCGTCGTATTCTCAAACCGGGAGTCCCGCGGCTCCGTCGTCAGTTCCTACGAGTTGCATTGGTCCCGTGGGAGGTGTTGGTGCCTCCCACGGGGCCGTTCGGGGGCTATTTTGGGTTTTCACCCTCTAACGCCATGTTTTTAAGCCTAAGTCTAAAAATATGCAAATTATCGTCGTATTCTCAAATCGGGAGTCCCGTGGCTGAGCGGTCAGTTCCTTTGAGTTACATTGGTCCGTGGGAGTTGTTGGTGCCTCCCACGGGGCCGTTCGGGGGCTGTTTTGGGTTTTCACCCTCTAACGCCATGTTTTTAAGCGCAAGTCAAGAAATATGCAAATTATCGTCGTATTCTAAAACTGGGAGTCCCGCGGCTGCGCGGTCAATTCCTACGAGTTACATTGGTCCCGTGGGAGGTGTTGGTTGCCTCCCACGGGGCCGTTCGGGGGTTGTTTTGGGTTTTCACCATCTAACGCCATGTTTTTAAGCCTAAGTTTAGGAATATGAAAATTATCATCGTTTTCTCAAACCGGGAGTCCCGCGGCTGCGCAGTCAGTTCCTACGAGTTACATTGGTCCCGGGGGAGGTGTTGGTGACTCCCACGGGGCCGTTCGGGGGCTATTTTGGGTTTTTCCCCTCTAACGCCATGTTTTTAAGCCTAAGTCTAGAAATATTCAAATTATCGTCGTATTCTCAAACCGGGAGTCCCTTGACTGGGCGGTCAGTTCCTACGAGTTACATTGGTCCCGTGGGAGGTGTTGGTGTCTCCCACAGGGCCGTTCGGGGGCTCTTTTGGGTTTTCACCCTCTAACGCCGTGTTTTTATGCCTAAGTCTAGAAATATGCAAATTATCGCCGTATTCTAAAACCGGGAGTCCCGTGACTGCGATGTCAGTTTCTACGAGTTACATTGGTCCCGTGTGAGGTGTTGGTGCCTCCCACGGGGCCATTCGAGGGCTGTTTCGGATTTTTCACCCTCTAACGCCATGTTTTTAAGCCTCAGTCTAGAAATATGCAAATTATCGCCGTATTCTCAAACTGGGAGTCCCGTGGATGCGTGGTCCGTTGATATGAGTTACATTGGTCCCGTGAGAAGTGTTGGTGCCACCCACGGGGTCGTTCGGGGGCTGTTTCGAGTTTTCCTCCTCTAACGCCATGTTTTGCCTAAGTCTAGAAATAGGAAAATTACCGTCGTATTCTCTAACCGGGAGTCCCGTGGCTGCGGGGTCAGTTCCTAAGACTTACATTTGTCCCGTGGGAGGTATTGCTGCCTCCCATGGGGACGTTCGGGAGTTGTTTTGGGTTTTCACCCTCTAACACCCTGTTTTTAAGCCCAAGTCCAGAAATTTGCAAATTCTCGTCGTATTCTCAAACCGTAAGTCCTGCCGCTGCGCGGTCAGTTTCAATGAGTTACATTGGTCCCGTGGGAGGTGTTGGTGCCAGCCATCGGGCTGTTCGGGGGTTGTTTCGGGGTTTCCCCCACTAACGCCATGTTTTTAACGCTAAGTCTAGAAATATGCAAACTATCGTGGTATTCTCAAACCGGGAGTCTCGTGGCTGCACTGTCAGTTCCTACGAGTTACATTGGTCCCGTGGGAGGTTTTGGTGCTTCCCACGTGGCCGTTCGGGGGCTGTTTTTGGTTTTCACCCTCTAACGCCATGTTTTTATGCCTAAGTCTAGAATTAAGCAAATTATCGTCGTATTCTCAAACCGGGGATCCCGTGATCGTGCGGTCAGTTCCTACGAGTTACATTGGTCCCGTACGAGGTGTTGGTGCTACTCACGGGGCCATTTGAGGGCTATTTCGGCTTTTCACCCACTAACGCCATGTTTTTAAGCCTAAGTCTTATCATCGTATTCTCAAACCGGGAGTCCCGTGGCTACGTGGTCAATTCCTACGAGTTACATTGGTCCCGTGGGAGGTGTTGGTGCCACCCACGGGGCCGCTCGGGGGCTGTTTCGGGTTTTCATCCACTAACTCCTTGTTTTCAAGCTTAAGTCCTCATATTTTCAAATTATCGTCGTAATCTCAAATCGGGAGTCCCATTATCGCACGGTCAGTTCCTACGTGTTACATTGGTCTTGTGAAAGGTGTCGGTGCCTCTCACAGGACCCTACGAGGGCTGTTTCGTGGTTTCGCCCTCTTCGCCTTGTTTTCAATCTATATGGCAGCTATATATGGCCATATATAGCAGTTATATAGGCTCATATATAGCTGCTATACATGGCAATATATAGCTGCTAGATATGGCCATATATAGCTGCTATATATGAGCATATATAGCTGTTATATAGCCATATATAGCTGCTATATATGGCTGCTTTATATAGCTTCTATATAGCCATATATAGCTACTATATTGGCATCAATTATGTGCAAGTGTGTTATATTCTATCTAGCTGCCTAACTGAATCGATCCATTAGTGGTACGCATAGCTTCCTAATTGATTAAATGCTCTGCATTTGGGGGGTTTTGGTATATAGTTGCATACACAAATTACTGGTATATAACTAATAAATTTTCTCCTTTATTGACTGGACTTAGTGGTTGTTCTGGACTGTTAAGCTGAGTGTCAGTGTGTTCCATGCGGTTATCTTTCGAGGTTGCGGTTATCTTGAAGAATTAGTGAGTAATAAGTTCACAGGTTGACGATAATAATGAATTAGTTTGGATATTGAGATTTTGTAATTAGATCTTATATGTTGAAAAAATGCTAGACCTAGGCCTTGCATTAGTATAAATTTGAGTTCCATTTGCACATGCTAAGTTGACTTGTTAAGCATTTCAAGAGTTATTACATATATTGTAATTTACTTGATCAGTTAATACTGTTAAGCTGTTACAAATACTATTAAGCATTTCAAGAGCTATTACAAATATTGTAATTTACTCGATCAGTTAGGTAAAATCAGTTAGTCTTTAACATATTGATCATCAGTTATGATTGGGTTGTAATTTACAGGTTTGTTATTATATTATTGATCGATACACAATTATAGATGTAATTGTGTACTAAATCAGTTCGATTTGAGATCAGATTAAATTGATTGATCAGTTTAAAGATCGAATTTTTATATGTATGTATGGTGTTTTGGTTGTAGGTATCGTATGAGTCTCAACAGCAAATACAACTGATGCGATTTGCCGATTATTTTGGTCGCGCTTTTTCGGCTGTCAGATCATCTCAGTTTCCCTGGACCAAGTTGTTCCGAGAGTCAACTATTAACAAGATTGCAAATGTGAGTAAAACTTTATTTTTAGAATTATTTCTTTTAATAAAATTAACATGTCTATGGATCACCTAGTGTCATTTCAGTTTACATTGAAAATGTGTTCTTTCATTATCTATCTATCATTTTGTCTTTTCAGTTTGTTACTTTCTAAAAGTTTGTTACTTTATAAATTTGATTAGTATTTGTTTTAAATATTGATCTATGGTCCTTATTAAGTGGAAATATTTTCACTTAATATTAGTTCTGATCACAGAAGTTGTTCATCATCTTAACAAAAGTTGATCTGATCACAGTCCACTGATAATGCAGATTACCATTACAGTTGATCTTATCCATAAGGCCTTCAAATTTCAGCATATGTGGATTCAGGATTCTTCATTTTTGGACATTATTTCAAATTGCTGTTGGTTTTCAGTTTGATTTTATGTTTTTACCACACTTAGTTTAAGTTATACTTTCATCCGTCACTTCTTTTGTCTGGTATCATTGTTATCCTTCTTATGTTTAGTTTACTCTAACTTATGTAAAGTTGGATGGAACTTCGAGGATTTAGATTATTTTTAATCTTTGAAGATGCTTTTTAATTAAAAATTTTAGTTTGGTGTGTGCGGTATGTTTATCTGGTATCTATCCAGTTTGTGTGTTTATTGAAAATAACGTTAAGGATTGCCATTCAAATAAAGTTTTATAGTTGGTCATGACTTATTATCGGGGAATGCATTGTGTAATTGGGTTATTGGTTAAGATATATACTTTACTCAGTTATGTGCGTGTATATAAAACTTATGCATCTATCCTAAAATTGTGCTCTTAAAATCTGTGCTAGTATCTATGCATATATATCTAATATCTGCTATGTCCCCTCCTAAAGTTGTCAATGAAAGGCTGCATAATCTAATGGCAAAGTTTTTTTAGAGTTCAAATTATGAGGAGAATAGGCATCGATGGTGTCAATGGGAGGACATTACAAGGCCTACATATGGAGGTGGTCTGGGAGTCAGGAACTTCCATATATATAGAGAAGGCAACCAGGTGGCGGAATTTTTAGCGAAAATGGGAAGTAAAGAAGGGATCAACCGTTTTTCACCCTCTAACGCCTTGTTGTCAAGCTTAAGTCCTCGTAGTTTCAAATTATCGTCGTCTTCTCAAACTGGGAGTCCCGTTGCTGCGCGATCAGTTCCTACGAGTTACATTGGTCCCGTGGGAGGTGTTGGTGCCTCCCACGGGGCCGTTCGGGGGTTGTTTCGGGTTTTCACCCACTAACGCCATGTTTTTAAGCCTAAGTCTAGATATATTCAAATTACCGTCGTATTCTCAAACCGGGAGTCCCCGGGCTGCGCGATCAGTTCCTACGAGTTACATTGGTCCCGTGGGAGGTCTTGGTGCCTCCCACGGGGCCGTTCGGGGGCTGTTTTGGGTTTTCACCCTCTAACGCCCTGTTTTTAAGCCTAAGTCTAGAAATATGAAAATTATCGCCGTATTCTCAAACCGGGAGTCTCGCGGCTGCGGGGTCAGTTCCTACGAGCTACATTGGTCCCGTGGGAGGTGTCGGTGCCTCCCACGGGGCCGTTCGGGGGCTGTTTTGGGTTTTCACCCTCTAACGCCATGTTTTTAAGCCTAAGTCTAGAAATATGCAAATTATCGTCGTATTCTCAAACCGGGAGTCCTGCGGGTGCATGGTCAGTTCCTACGAGTTACATTGGTCCCGTGGGAGGTGTTGGTGCCTCCCACGAGGCCGTTCGGGGGCTGTTTCGGTTTTCCCCCACTAACGCCATGTTTTTAAGCTTAAGTCTAGAAATATGCAAATTATCGTCGTATTCTCAAACCGTGAGTCCCGTGACCGCGCGGTCACTTCCTATGAGTAACATTGGTCCCGTAGGAGGTGTTGGTGTCTCCCACAGGGCCGTTCGGGGGCTGTTTTGGATTTTCACCCACTAACGTCATGTTTTTATGCCTAAGTCTAGAAATATGCAAATTACCGTCGTATTCTCAAAATCGGGAATCCCGGGGCTGCGCGGTCAGTTCTTACGAGCTACATTGGTCCCGTGGGAGGTGTTGGTGCCTCCCACGGGGCTGTTCGGGGCCTGTTTCTACGAGTTACATTGGTCCCGTGCGAGGTGTTGGTTCCACTCACAGGGCCGTTTGGGGGCTGTTTCGGCTTTTCACCCACTAACGCCATGTTTTCTAGCATAAGTCCTCATATTTCCAAATTATCGTCGTATTCTCAAACCGGGAGTCCCGTTATCGCGCGGTCAGTTCCTACATGTTACATTGGTCCCGTGAGAGGTGTTGGTTCCTCTCACGGGACCGTACGGGAGCTGTTTCGAGTTTTCACCCTCCAACGCCTTGTTTTTAAGCTTAAGTCCTCATAATTATCTCGTATTCCTTCTAATTATCCCATACTCCTTCTAACATACTATCTAGTAACAAGCCAACAACCAATAATTATCCAACAACCAAACCAAACAAAACCAATAATTATCCCGTACTCCTTCTATCATTTAAAAGATTTAATAGATAATGTATGTCAATTATATAACTACTTTAGTTAAAGTAAAGAGTACCTGGTGTGTGATGAAGAACTGGTATGTAATGAAGAACTGGTATCTAATTGGTTAGATCTGTAATACGTAAACAATGTGTTATGAAGAACGGGCATGTAAGAAAGTACCTCACAAAACCACTGAAGAATTAGATTTGCTACCTATAATATGTCGTAGATTTACATATGACGCAAATTTATTCCCCCATTTAAACACCGTAATTCGAACGAAAGTGAGCAACCTGTTGCCTATGATATGTAAAGAAAAGTACACAAAGTCAAAGGAAAACAAAATCTATAATATCAACCCGGTGCCTATAATATCAATGTAGTTGTGATTATTACGCCGCCATTTTAAGGTTTTATAATACATATTCAATCAAGTTGATCACAACAAATCTCAAACCAAAACATAACTGTATGAAATCAACAGAATTATAGCGTACATGTCAAGTTAAAATATGGATGAACGGAATCAAGTTGTATTTGTTCCATGTCAAGTTGTAGCATCCTAATATCTTGACGTAAACGTAAAAAAATGCAAATTAATCGCAAGATATGTGATATACTTTTTCATAGGCAAATCAAGAGCACACCCAACAAATTTAATAACATGTACATTTATCGACACTAGTATCAATTCAATAAATTCAACATAGTATCCAACAACCAAGCCAGTAATATCTCACTATAGTAATGTGCACACGTGTTTGCGACTCGTGTGTCAAAAAAATCATTTAATTATATTTTGTCAAAAAAAAAGACAAGCATATTTTGTCAAAAAAAAATACATACACATACAATCTAGGATTTATTGACATAATCTATATATACACACATACAATCTAGGGTTTACTTAAAACCTAATATTTTTTGACAAATCTATGCATATATATAACCCACAAAAAGGCAGATGTAATTTTTTTTACTGATTATAAATCCATTTAATTATATTTGGTCAAAAAAAATATAATGTCTAGAGTTTTGAATAATATTTTGTCAAAAAAAATACATACATACAATCTAGGGTTTATTGACATAACCTATACGTACACACATGCAATCTAGGGTTTACTTAAACCCTAATATTTTTTTGACATAAATCTGTACATACATACACATACAATTACACACTTGCCATATTATAAAAAAATATAATTGACTCTAGTATACACCTATCGTATTATAAAAAGAAAAACAATTATAAGCACTAGTTGCCAACTATTAAAAATAATAATTATACACCTGCCATATTATAAAAAAATAAATTATGGCAATAATTTTACATTTATCGTTGAATTCAACTTAGGGCACCAAATCGACATGTAACAATTGATCCAAACTGTTCAAAACAGATATGTATGATTGTATCTCGTGAAATCGAAACAAAAAAAAACAATAACCCTTATTCAAATATATGTATCTCATCAAACAAATCAAAATAGAAATTAAAGTAAGATAACCTTGTCGGTGGCAGCAGGGGTCGGCCGGCAGCAGGTGGCGTCGACGGCGACAACAGGGGTCGGTAGCAGAGAGAGAGAAAACCCACCAGTGTTTAACGAGAGAGAGAAGCCACAGCTTTGTAATTGACGAGAGAGGGAGAGAGAAGCGGGTAAATGAAATTGAAAGGGGTCAAATGTTCAAGTGCCTCTTTTCTTTTTCTTAGGAATTACATGGTCACGGCCATCAGCCGCAACCCACCTCGCAACCCATAAACTCCTTGCTGCTGCTGCATGAATGGCCAATGGTCACGACCTACAGCCGTGACCCCCATCCGCGACCAATATCAGACCTTGAATTGAAGGATGGTCACGGCCCATAGCCGTGACCCCCATGCGCGACCAATTTCAAACCTTGAATTGAACGATGGTCACGGCCCATAGCCGTGACCCATACCAAGAAATGGTCACGGCCCACAGTCGTGACCCTTAATGTGTGTGTTTTCTACTTCGTCATGCCTTTGGTCACGGCCCAAGTCCGTGACCCACAGTGGTCAGGGACTTGGGCCGTGACCACTTTCAGAGCATCCATGATTTTGTGTGATAATAAATATGGTCACACCAAAAAATGACTTGGTCACGGCCCAAGTCCGCAACCCACTAGGCGTGACCATTCACAGGATTTGGTGTAATGACCAACACAACGGAGAGCTAGAGAGAGTCTTCTTCTAAAGGTGAGGGTTTTATGGTAAGAGGTGAGGGATTTTCCCTCTCACCTATGGGTATGCATGTGAGTGTTAGGGATTTTCCCTCTCACCTATATAAATAACAGTCGCTGCTACTATATATATACACTAGCGCTGCTGTTATATATATATATATAGCGCGCTGCTGCTGCTGCTAATATAGCAGCCCTGCTGTTATATTTATATATATATATATATATATATATACTAGCCCACCAAAATTGATGAAATCCCCCAACTTATGCCAGTTGTGCTTCCTGATTAATCATTACTGAAATTTGGGTATTTCATAATAATTATGTTGCTAGTCACATCTCACAAGAAACAGCTAAAAAATCCAAAATTCTAAGTACCGAACTGCCTTCTTGTTTTGCTAATCATGCGAGTGAGGAGTAAACAATAAGCGGCAGAACTACCAGTTCATATTAGTAGTAATCATGATTAGATTATAAACGCATACATAGTATTAGGTACCTAAAGAAATGACCTGCTAAATAAGGAAGAAGTTAACATTACCTGAAAAGGTTAGAGTGCCCCTGGAATCAACCGAGTAAAACAAATTCACCGCTACTTATTCTGTAAAGATCATGACTTGTAACTTAATATAAATAAAAAAGAAGTATGAGGCATAAAAGATAGAATGTACAACAAATAGAAGAACTAATAAAAACATATAAAAGTACTAATTAAAAACAGGTAGAATGTAAATCAAGCCAAGTATGAGGCATAAGTTAATAAATAAAACGAAAAATACTCACCTGCGTACTGCTATGATACTTTGACTTATGCAGGGAAGTATTCCCAAATTGCACATGGTCTACGGCACTTGAAACATGTACCCTTGAGCATCCACCAATACTACCATATATGAGAATGCCTATTGCAATTCAAGAAGTTCATTCTCGACTTCTGTTACAGCATCAATACGTTCTTGAATTTCCGCACTCATGTGTTAGAATATTGAAATCACTCAATCATGTGTTAATGTCTTTAGTTCGCCAATTTGGGCTACAATGACATCATGAATATTCTTAAAAATCCCTCTAAAATATACATGGACGCCGTGTATTAAGATGAAAAAGCATATATACATTCTAATATGTGATTAATTCAACACGTGATTATTTCAACAATTGATGGATAACAAATGATAGGGCTTGGCTGAATGAGGCCATTTATTTCCACATTATGCAGTAATCAAAATAGAAACACATATCGAATCACTAACATTAGCCAAAGGAGTAGTAGGAGAACACACCGGTTGTGTGTAGAATATACCAGTTGTTGATGATGTAACATTAGCCAAAGGAGTAGTAGGAGAACACATCTAACATTGAGAGTGAGCAAAAAACTTTTAATTTCTTTTGATAAGTTTAAAAATTGATGATGTAACTGCTTAAACATTGATCAGTTGGTCAGTACCATCTGATCTGACCTAAGATTAATTGCTTTTTCCCAACTTTGTTGGGGCCCCCCTTATGATGAAACAACAGGCAAGATTTCTGATCTTCAAGTTCTCCTTTCAGCAATGGGTACGATACGTTCAGGTCGGCTGAAACAGCACTAGTTGAGGAGATGACAACATATCGGAGTGGCTTAACATGCTATCGTGTGAAATTGTTTTATTAAACTATTTTATACTAGAGACTAGTGGGTGCCAATTTGAATATCCATAAGAGAGAACACCATGCTGAATTTGAATCCAGAGTGAAGGTTGCATCACCACAATCTAGAACCAATGTGAGTTGTTGGAAATTGGATTTAGAAAAAATAGTTGATAAGATAACAAATGATAATGCCAAGATTTTTTGGGCGGTTATACCCTGCCAATAGTTATATAAACAGAAGAACAATTTCAGAAACTTATGCTAGAACTACGAATAGTTATATAAAAAAAAAGAGACAAATTACGTTAAATTTTATAGAAAAGGAAAAAAATTATTTTTCATGTTTTTTTTAATCCAAAATGACAGCATGAATAAAATTAAAAGGCATCATGTGACTTGATAAAATGGAGGTCATGAAACAGTTTTCTTTTTCATTTTTCAACAACGATTGTGGTGATTGAGATATCAGTTACTGTTTCCATCTGTTTTGAGTTTGAACTTGTGTTTCTGAAAATATAGTATATCATTCACAACATAATATATATAATCTTATAGTTGATGTTAATATGTTGGGAAGAATCTACTATATACTAGCATGGAGAGAGTCGGAGAGATCAAATGATCCTAGTTATACTGATTCTGATTAAAAAATATTAAATCTGGGCATCCTTGATTAGGTGGCAATGTCTCTTAGTACCAAGGAAGAGATAACTGTACATGACTCAGGTTTTGTATGCAGTGCGGCAGAAGCTTGATGCATCCTCTGGTATGTACTACGATATTTCACAGGCAGGTATCGCGATAAATAGGTAAATGACAAATCTAGAGAAGAAAGCATTTGTACGCAATCAAATGAACTTTTGAGTTAAACCTTTAGATATAAGGCTAGTGTACCACACCAATGGATTGACAATTCTCTTGTTGCAGCATGATGATTCGGACTATTTGCGTGACTGGAACAAGGACATATCCATCTCGGGATATTTTTTCAATGGCTTTGATGCAATCAGCTAAAGATCTATGCTGCAAACAACGGGTTCTTTTACTACATCGGAGGCACTATAAATGTAGCAACAGAGGCTGTCAATGAGGTTTTGTGGCTACAAGATCTATTAGATAAGTTAGACATTATATTCAATTGCCATAACCAAAGTGCTACCTATTTGGCCAAGAACCATACTCATCACCAAAAAACCGAGAGAGTTGATGCACGATTTAATTTCATAAGGGAGATCATAAATAAAGGTTATGAAAATTTGAAGAAAATTCACCAAGGATAATCTGGCAATATGTTAACAAAGGTGATACTGGTAGGCATGTTTGGGCATTGCTTCAACTTTGATTTATATTCTACACACAACTGGTGTGTAGAACAAAAATGAACCCAAAACAAGTACAAAAATGTCATATACCAGTTTTGTGTCCGAAATAACCTGACCTTCAGATTCCTCACCTTCCTCTTTAGCTTCCTCATTTTCCTCCAAACTAGAACTAGAACTCGAAACACGGTAGCTTGATGGGCTATTCATTGCTTAGTCGTTTTCTTCGCAGCTCTAGTTAGCCATTTCCTCTTAGGAGCATGCTCCGCCACATCGATATCCCCCTACCCTCCACATCATTAGCCTCAGCTTCCAACTAATATTGCACATCAGCTACAGCTTGGGGATCGATATCACCAACATCAACATCACTATTCAAAGTCCAATTCTCAACACCCACGACCATCATCGATACTCGTTTCGATATATTAGAAGTACTACCTTTCGAGGCACCATCGAATGAAACTAGCTTATCAACTTTCTTCTATCTCGTTATCCCGCCAACTACACCTGATAGATCACTCTTTTTTTGCTTGGATTGGCAAAACACCAAGTTTGGTAAACACCACGCCAGGTTCACTTTCCAAGCTAGCTTCCTTGTCATTAGAAGTCGAAAAGCCCATAAAATCTTTGATCTCCTTTAAACCTTGAGGAGTCAATGTGTATCATCACCAACTAAAACCACCACCTTTTGACCTATAACGGCAACACCATATACCAAATAATGAATTGAATTTGCCTGATGCACCCAATAAGAATTGCATAGAGGAGTGGCAAACCCATTAGCATCTCGAGAAGGAATAATCCTTTGACCAGACGCACAACATTTGGTAGTAATCCCATGCCAAGTAAGTGTACTGAATGCCTCGGCATACAACTTTTTCATTAATTTCCATTTCATTTTGGCCGGACAAGGAACAAGCTAAGTCACACCCAAATTGGAACATAACAAGTTTGGGATGGTACAATACCACACCATAACCCACTCAATCAAAAAGAGAAAAATCTAAGATGAATTACCAATAACGCATGAACGTTGGACGCACGAATATCATCCATTATGTCACTTAACGCCGAGACACAAACACATGCCTCTTCATTAAAAAAAAATTACCAGTAAATGCCTACATCCACATGATAAGGACACATACATAATCGCTTCACTTAACCGATCTGCGCAGCTACAATAACAAGAAATTCATGATCCACCTTCGATTACTATCTCAAAATTCTAACTGGCGAGTCATCATCAGAGGGAACTTCATAAATAGGGGTTTCAGACCCAATGAAGGAAAACATTCCAACAAAAAGCCCATTAAATAACATAAGGAGTAAAGTTGACAATGTTATATCTACCAAACGAACACTCCAAATTCAAATGCAATCGATCTAACCAAGCATACAAATTACCCTAAATAAAAGCGGCTAAGGAAATTTTTTGACCCAGTAACAATCGAGCAACCACCAAAAATATCATCTAATTAGGACAATCAGGGGATTTCTCAGGAAGCAACAATCTTGATAAAAAGGCCACAAGATAAGCAACTAGATGAGCATGATCATTAATAGGCATGTATGCACACGCACACGCACATGCACACACACTAATCCTTAAATCCACATAGTTTCTAAACAACGCAAGCTAATCCCTAAATCCACCTAATTCCTAAACAAATCTACTTTGTCACGTGCACACACGCAAGCTGATCCCTAAATCCACACAATTTCTAAACAAATGTACTTTAATATGCTCTACCACACAACCATTAACTATAGCGAGAGCAAATGAGCTCCAAAGCTACCAATCCCACAACCATAATCATCCAACTATTTTCTTTTTCATTTATAATAATAAAATAACCTATTGATAAAGGGATTTCACTTTCAGTAAGTGTCAACTAGAAAATAGTAAATTAAAACTATAAGTATATCCATATATTAGACAGGCAAGAGTGCAAGAAATTGTGTATTATAACTCATTTTGGGATAACATCAAGAGCCTCCAGGCACCATCCTCCTTACTAAGACTTCCTTTTGTTACACTACCTTGTCAAAAAGAATGTTAAACCAATACCCAATAGACATGTCTAAAATCATACAAACAACTTTAAGTAAATAAAATAGCTCACAAATATGGTAATATTCATCCGATCCTCAAACTATATTGAATTAGCAATAATGGAGAAAATAATAAGAAAATTAAAAAAGGTTTTTACCAATTAGTACCGTTTATTAAGTATGTAGCTCAATAGGTCCTAACATCTTTTTTTTGCTCCATCAGGTCCCATGAAAAAAGATTTGTGTTCCGCTAGCTCCTATTTGTAAACATACAGTGAATATTCACTATATGTACAAATAGGACCTATTAAAGAAAAAATGTTGCGATAGGACCTATTAAAGAAAAAATGTTACGATAGGACCTATTAGGAAATGCCCTATGTAAATAGGACTTAATAGGAAGATCCCCAAATTAAAAATATAGAAAATTTGGCATTAGTCCCTCATAGATATTCTTTTAAGCCGGTATAAATAAGAATCCTTACACAGATAAGAGACACGCGAGAATTAATGGCAACCTGTAAGAGCTAGTTCTTTTCTCAATTCCTTCCCCTAAAAGCGACTATCAAGTATGACAAAGGCATCAAAATGAAAAGAAAAAAACTTATCTAAAGGAAAAAACAAATAAAAGACAATGGAGTCTATCACTACTAAAAAAACTTATCAGATTAAGAAGAAAAAAAGATAAAAAAAACTTATCCAAAATAGAATTTACTTCAGAATAAATCTATCACTACACCAAAATCATAAAAAACATAAAAAATCTATCACTACATCAGATTAAGAGGTAAACAACATAGAATACCTTTCACTACTCATAAGATTAATAGGCAAACAACATTAGGAATTTATCCAAATTAGAATGTATTTCATAATAAATCTATCTTAATCTATCACTGCTTATCAGAAAAACTTACCCCAATCGTGAATTCCATGATTCTAAGAAACCCTAGGTAACCCTATCCTAACACGGCTTAATTTCCCTAGTGCTATATGAAGTTTTCATGATTTACAACAACTCGACGAGCTTTAGCTCTCATATAATTTGACATAACGCGACAAATGACATACAAAAGCGGACACAAATTATGGAACCTTTCACTAAAAAGATTTTTTAGGCCTTATTTATAAGCTAAAGTTTGCTTATAAGCCGAGATACCTAAACGGTAAATAGACGAGGGCAATTGAAAATATTCCAAATGGACCCCGTTACCTAAAACACTAGCATAAACTAAGGAAATACATATTTAAGAAAAGCACAATTAAAAATATTACAATTAAGTACGCCTCCATTCTCATCATGAACTCATATTTGTCATAAGCTCGAGCAAATATTTATTCAAAACTACACACAATTACATAAAAAAGAGTGCAAGCATCTGAAGGACAACAAAGAACAAAAGTACTAGAAATAAAAGGCAACTACGATAAAAGCTTGACATGAATGAAGCTTTGGCCAGAAGGAACTCGCTCGGTTGCTTAAAGCACAGTCACTTCCTTTATAAGAGCATTTTATTCACTTCCTCTGTAAGATCATTTTCTTGATGACCAAATTTTATTCGTCCACCCCAAACATAGGCTCCTCCACTGCTATCCTAGCCTCAGACATCGCTAACGCCTCTTCATCATCACCTAACCATGGAGACATCTCTTTGGTCGACTCAAGATGATCCTTTATCACTCTTTTCTTTAGCTTTTCATAACTACCACCGACATATTGATGGAAGGTGTGCGTAAACGCGGGAGCACCTTTGCACTCTTTAGGGAGTTTAGTACAAATTCCCTCTACCATGGACTCCGACGAATCTTTCTCCATTTGTAAGAACTTTTTTTTTTTTTTTTTTTTTTTTTTTTTTTGAACCAACTTTTTTTTTTTTTTTTTTTCTAACTTTATAAGGTTTATTTGCAATAATTAGAAGACCTTGCCTCTTCTAAATGGCTTACATCCAAAGAACACAGAGAACTATATATGGAAACATAAATGAGGATCTTTATAGATTAGATCCCTTACAGAGCCATATAATACCACCTACTGACAAAATAGAACTCCAATGACCACTATACATGTCTGATGGATGGGAGTCTCCATTTATCCACTACTAGATTGTAAGAACTTCAAAGCATCAACTTCGGCATTAGTATAAGTTGTGTAGAGCACTAGATTAGCAACATCAAGATCTTCTTCAATCTTCTTCTTATCTTCTGTCAACTTCCTCTTAGCATCCTTAGGTATCTTGATGTGATCACGCAACGTCACCTTATCGAGTTCAAGGTGCCGGAAAGCCTTAGCCTTGTTATCAATCACGGAGGCCCTCTCTTGAATAACCGTCGACTGCAAGAAAAGGATAAACAAACAGGTAAGTAATAGTTACTTAAATTCAAGAAACTTAAACGCTTTCCAAAACATAAAAGCACACCTGGGTGGACTTGTGAAGCGATAGATTGGAGATATCGTGAGTAGGACTCCTGAGATAGTTTTTGGCTAACTGCGGGTGGCACCATTCCGCCTTATCCTTGAAGTAAGGAATAGGGGCTAGCGGGTCGGATACAAGAGTGGGAACCTCAAGGAAGCCTTCGATCCCTTCCACCCTCTTTCCTTTATCAAAGGAGGATGTCGCTAGCTGCGGTACAATGGTAACATTGGCGATTTGGTGAGTATCCCTCTCACGAACGACCTTTTTCCTCTTGTGGATCTCATCCATGTCATTCATTGCGCGAATGCTCATCTTCCCTTTCCCTTTCCCTTTCCTTGACCCGCTCACCACGTTTGGAGAACATTTAGGCTGCCCGGATATTCTATGCAATTGAAACATGAATACTAATTTTTTATGTCTCCCTTTTTGTCGCCAATACTTGGTCACGGTGAATAGCCCATGATAAATATATGTCTTCTTTTCCATTCTTTTCATGATAGTTCGAATAACTCTTACCGGAGTTCCTAAAATCATGCTATTCCTCAAAGCAAGGTTACCTTTTTCAAGTTTTTGATCCTCGGGCTTCTTACGAGTAATGACCGGATTTCCACCTTGCCCCGAATATATTAATACATCAGAGAATCCTATATCGTTTGTATAACGACCGGAATCAACAATGCTAGTGGCTACTATCATTCCATTTTCCTTGAAGTAATCTATACCATGAATGAACTTGTGATGCAGGCCAATAATAGCAAGTTCAGCCCTAAAGTGAAATTGGTCACCAACTTTAACTCCGGGGACAGCTCCTAAGACTTGCTTGTTTACATTCACACACTTTTCTCGTTGCTTAAGCAGCGCTGCTGATTCGAGAGAAATTTTCAAATGACTCTTTCTTTGTTCCTTTGGCTTTAATTTTTGTTTTTGGTACATTTTTCCATATGTTTCTTCAAATAGATTCAAAGCCTCGATCACCTTATTGCGAGAAACAAGTTCCAGCTGATTCTTAAACTCAACAGTTTTCGGACCATTTGATTCTAATTTGTTACGAGACGTTAACACATTATCGTCATTCCTTTGTTTCGTCTCCACCAACAGCCTCCGTTCCACATTAGATTTACCCGTGGTCAAAACCTCGGATTTAGAAAACCTCGAGTTTTCCAATTGTGTTTAAATACAATTCTGATAAGAATCTGCGTTTGGCAACCTGTTTTTAAACATAGAATTATAATATATCTGTGTTATAATCAAGTTTTTCGGAAAACAGGTTTAGGGTGTTTTATAACTTATGTTTTTTATTTTTCAACTCAAAATTATTCATTCTTAATATTTTAATGCAGTTATACCTTAATATATAATATACATACATAATACATTAATATGTGTGTACTTCTTATAAATAAAAAATATATATGTACATGTACAGAAAATTACGTATGGAATAATATAAAGTTAAATAATATTATCAATAAATACATAATACTTATATATAGTTTTATACACGTATTATTAATGTATGGAATAATATAAAATGTACATAGAGTACATATGTATTAAAAAATATTATCAATTCATCTATGTATATAATTTTATAATGAATTATACATGCAATATATATATATATATATATATATATATATATATGACCCAGGCTCAGGTGCGGACTTCCCGTGCGGACTTTGTCCTTATCCCGAAAGTGGTCCTCCCGTGGTCCCAAAGACTTTTGTTATTTACTCTAGATGGTCCCCCTCTTGTTTTATACTAAAACTTTAGTTTAAGACTATATAATTAGAAGATTTATAATTTAGACCCAAAATTGGTATCAAGACCTCATAGATTTTAGAACCTCACCAAATTCCGATCAAAACCCTAATTCTGGTATCAGAGCCATAAGACGTTCCTTTTAGACATACGGTAAAAAGACTTTAATGCCCTTGGGATTTATCCCTCGCATTTACCAAGATATTTTTGGAACCAACCCAGACTACCAACCTATACCCATAACTGATTTAGATTCAGAAGGTTGTTTAACCACACACATAGACGGTTGTTCACATATTGAACATATCCCAGCCAAACACGCAGACAGTAGACAAGTCACTGCTAGTGCTATTAATAGCATAATAGACCAAAATAAGTGTATACTGCTTATATTAAGACAATTAATAAGAGATACTCAAACTTTAGAAACAGAGATCAAAAATATCTCTAAAAGATTATTAGACATAGATAATCAAATCCCAATAGACTTAGTACACGTGTTACAAGAAATAAATATTAAGACTAATCATATAGAAGTCCTTAACAAAGACATTTTAGAAATTAAGACTTTAATTAAAAATCAAGACGGTGAGTTAATTAAACTTACTAAAGAACAAGCTAAGCTTATCCCTAGACTTGATAGTTATCTTCCTAATGGAGATAGTTAGATCAGACTGGAATGAGGTATCAAAAGACCTCTCCATTCAGACCTTATCAGAATTTTATCAAAGAATTTTAGAAAAGATAAATGATGATAGATTTTATTACAAGATAAATGAAAATGAGATTGCCAACGCAGCTAAGGCAACTAGACTTATATTAGAAAGATTAAATTTAATTTCTACATCTATAGCAGCTACCCAAGACTATAATAGTAGCTTTGTTAAAGACTTGCATTTAGACTTAAAGGCTAAGACAGAAGGATTAACTACCTTCTACACAGACTTTGTTAAATTCCAACAGAATTTAGCAAATTACCTTAATAATATGGAAAGACATAATCTATCTAAAATTGATAGTATTATTAATGAACTTAGACTAGACATGGCCCAAGTAGAAGAAAAATACGGTGAAATTATAAACGGAATTAAGGCCGTATATAATAAACCTTCCCAAGCAGAAATAGACTCTCATTTTATTCTAACCAGGTTAGATAAAATTGAAAAGACTGTAGAAGCCATAGAAGTTAGAACTATGCAACAACTAGAAAAAGATAATGAAGTAAAAGACTATATCACTAACGTTGGTAAAACCATCGTTAATTCTCTAGCTAGACATAGTGAAGAAACTTCTGAAAGGACAAAAAAAGAAAATAAGAATTTTAAAGAAGAAATCCTTAATCAGATAAAAAGACAAAAAGATTATTCAGACTTCTTAGAAAGAATTGAAAATAGACTTGAACAAAAACAGGTAACCACCTGTAAGTTTAAAGAATCCCCTCCTATAGAAACTAGAGAAAAGAATACCATAGGTAGACGAGTCATAAACGACGGATTAGATAAGACCAGTAAGATAGTTAGCTCTATCCCAAATATTGGACAGAGTAATTATATGCTCCAAAGACTTAAGGACTCATCCTCCAATGTTAGGACATGGTGGAAAGAAAGAAATTTCACCAATCCCCTCCAATGGAAAGAATGGGGTGAAGTTGACTGGAAGATTGTTGAAGACTCTATTCATAATGGACAACTTCCAGCCGTTAGATACATAGACTTGTTTAAAGAAGGTGCCACTCCTAAGACTCCCAATTATAACATGACCTACCATTGTAGAAATCATGTGTTAGACAAATCCTATACTGAGCTCCAAGTATTTGACTCAGAATGGCTTAGATCGAGAGGAACTGATAGGAAGTTCCAATTCCTAACCTTTGGACTCTTTCAAAGAAGAATCCAAGGATTACATAGACCCCAGAATAATATCAACATATTATGTTGTTTAGTAGACAAAAGATGGAAAGACTTTGAGAAAAGTCTTATTGGGATAGCCCAATTAGAAATGTCAGACAACATAGGATACTTTAATGTCATTCCGGCATTTACAGTAACCGTAGACACATCCAAACATTTTAAGTTAATCTTATATGCTAGTGGCTATGAAGACTATATTATTCCAGACGCTAATATAAACATAGAATTTCAAAGCTATGTGAAGTTCTCCCAATTTCCTTATGAAGGAATGCAATCGGGAATTCCTAGCGGTAGACTTAATGAAGAAATCTTAGTTAGAACCAATGTATCAGACTATAATCATACTTACAGTATTAGGAATACTGGACCTATGAAAGAGAAAGCTAAGACTCTCTGGCAATTGCCAGAATTTCAAGAAACTAAGACTATACAAAATAAACCATTGTTTATTAATCAAGACGACGTCACTGGAAATTTTACCATCCAGTTTGGTCCCCCTAAGATTGTCAATAAGAACATCCAGACCGAAGAAATTAGATTTAGGAATATGGGAGAAGCCATAATCAATGATCATTCAGAAGGAGAATGTAGTAGCAAGACTAGTGCTAGTTTACTTAGACAAGCTCCGACAATTAGACCTAGAAGATCATTTGAACAAAAAGACTTAGTTAAAGAAAAAGCTGGGATCCAAAACTTTGGACATGAACCCTCAGAATTGGATATGAAGACATTTAAAGATAACCTCAAGAAAAGTCATTCTGTTAGATTTCAAGAAAGAGAAAGATTTAATATGATAGCCCAAGACCGCATATTAAAATTAAAAGAATTTAAGAATACTAAAGAACTTCTTAGAAACTTAAGACTAATAGAAAAAGGAGAACAAAGACTAATGCCAGCTACACAAGTAGAACCTAGTAAGCAAAAGATAGGAAGTAGTAGTAGGCTAGAAGATGCTCCTAGACTTTTTAGTAAACCAATAGGAATAAATATTCCTATATACTCAAGCACCGTAGTAAAGACTAAACCTGATTATATAAAAGACTTTCCAACTAGTGACAAGAGTTTCACTCCTGTTAAGACAATGGCAAGTCAAGCCATAAACCCAATAGGAATATACCTTAACTTAGACAACGTGCAAGATAGGAAGAAGGCCTTAGACGAATGGCGTAATCAGATGAACATGTGTTTTGCATCTAATGAACAATGGGATGCAAGTTCATGTAAGCAGTACGCTGAGCAATCCATTAGAGGTATTGCAAAAGACTACTTAGATAGTTTAAGAAGGGCTACAGATGAAGACTCCTTAGCATATTTATCCCAATAAAATGATTTTTAAGAGTTGAGCCTTGCTAGGATTCTTTTACATTTCTTGGGACGCGCAAAGTTCTAAGTTAGGGGGGTTTGATTATGCATAAATTCTTCCAAATTTATCCCTATAATTTAGTTACTTTTAGCACCTCGAACAACGTAATCGATTTGATTTTATCTCATAATCTTGTTACTTAATTATTCTAACGAGTACCCCGAGTTTCTGGTATTTCGTACTAATTTTACAGGTATTTTATGTCACTAAAGAAGGAAAGAAATCGAAAGAATGAAGAAAGAAAAGAAGGAAAGTCAAAAGGGCAAAACTGTAATTTTAACCTAGAATTCGGATGAGGCATCTAAAGAAAAGTTGAAGATATTAAGTTTGCAAGTTCATAGGAAGAAATGTTACCTCAATCGGAGTCCCGGTGTGAAAGTTATGAGCAATAAAAGATAGAAGAAAAAGTCAAAGAAAGATAGGACCTATCCGGATAGGACCGATCCGAAATATAAAGTTCCAGTGAATCCCAGACCGAAGAGGGATCGAAGATGATGAAAATTAAAAGAACCGATCCAGATAGGACCGATCCGGGAAGAAACAAAAAGAATCAATTCGGATAGGACCGATCCAGTCAGAAAAAAAAGAACCGATCCGGATCCTAGTAGAACCGAACCGAAGGAGGACATGACCGGTCCAACTGTCGCAGTTTTGGTTTTTCACTCTTCCTCCTTATCATATTCATGTAAGCAGTACGCTGGCATATTTATCATTTTTCATTTTTTATGAAATGTTCGATTTCGGTCCGTCACAGGTCCTATCGAATTGAGTTCACCTTATGTAGTAAATGATGATAAAATTCGTAAGTTTCAAAGAGACCTTAAGAGTAGACAGGGAGCAATTTGGTTGCTTATGGAATGTCAAAATTGATTGAAATGTTGTTTGCGTTTGTTTAGAGACCGAGTAATTTCCAGTAAAATATTTTGGAGGTTGACCGGTTCCATATATTCTATTTATGAAGAGTCGGCTTCAGCTCCAAACTCGACACTGCTGCTCTGTTCACAACTCTAGGACCGACCTTAATTGAGATTATGAAATGTTGAGAGAGGTCTTGAAAATATTTAAAAGCTTTTTTAGGTTGACAATGAATACATCTATTATATGATGAGATGTGATTGAAAATTAAAATTGAGTCAGTTTCAATCTAAATTTTAGAAATATTTTTATATGAGAAGAACATAAGACTATCCTTGAGTACTTGAACTAATAAATTTTGATTAACTAAAATATTTAGAATCATCCTAGCCATTGATTGTTCTCACTTTTATTTCCTCACCATTCTCATATTTTAGATTTTTAGTTAGTTAGATTTACTTAATATTTTCATTTTCTTTTATTTACATCTTGATTTAGTTTAGTTTAAATTATCATATCACCGAAATAGTTTTAATATTTGAAAAGCACAAAAAGAAAATAAAAATTGAATTACAATTGAGTTTGTCTCTAGCTTACCCCCTTGATGTGGATTGACATCCTTACTTACCACTAAACTTGAGTTTGTTATATTTTGTAGCTAATTGAGGTTTTGATTAACTTGGCTTGCAACAACGACATACACACAAAAGTCAAAGTTATCAAATTTGTACACCAAGTTTGCGCATCCATTTTTTGACATAGTAAACAACTTATATATGTGCCATTTACATGAAGTTAATGAAAATTCAATCTGTATTTCCTTACATATATTTTCACCATTCTTATATTTAATTAAAATTTTATTTTAAATTATAAAATCATTCAATTACATTTCTCATGCACCTTTCTTACTAAACTTATTAAATAATCTTCCAGACACGTCATTTCCCAAATTGTTAGAAATGTCATCCATTCCACCATCAGAAAATGTATCTGACAAACCCAATACAATGAAAGGACAGAGAATTACTTGGTTACTTCGAGCCCAATTAAATTCTTACCAATATCAAGGTTAGCTAAAAATAACTAAAATATAATTTACGCTTAAGTAAATCATGTTAGACTTATGAAATGAATATTTAATATTACAATTGCTCTCATATTAGGAGAACCCGTATACGAACCTCTATGATCTACATTGCTAGAACTAGAAGCAACTCCCGATTGCCATCACTGCAATGCCCAAAGATTCCAATATGAACCCCCAACATTTTGTTGTCAAAAAGGTCAAATCTCACTCGCTGAAACTTCGGTCCCCGAGGTTTTATTTCATCTTTTCACATCTAATTCTTCTGAATCAAGAGAATTTTGTGCTAATATCAGAGCTTACAATAGCATAATCACCTTCACTTCATTTGGAGTTACTCTTGACAAGCAGCTAGCATCATCAAGATGTGGTGTATACACGTTTCGAGTTCAAGGCCAAGTTTATCATCATTTACCCTCATTGAAACCCACCAACAACCCCTGTTATTTCCAACTCTACTTTCATGACACTAGCAATGAGGTTCAAAACCGAATGATAATCTTACCAGGGTTATCCTTAAACGTTGATATAGTTGAAAAGCTCTTGAATGTACTAAATGAAAATCCATTCGCTCGGTTTTTACGGCGATTAAAGGACTACCCTTCACTCGATGCACTTCAAGTTCAAATCAGTAAACATGTTAACCTTGATCAACGTGTTTACAATGAGCCTACATCCGATGAAATTGCTACAATAAACAATGCAAATATTCCTTTCGAGCGAGACATCATTATCGTGTCTCACTCCGATCAACGACACCAAATAAAGCACTACTTTGGATGTTATGACCCATTACAGTACCCATTGCTTTTTCCAAAAGGAGAGGTTGGATGGCATCAAGACATAAAGCGCCAAAATGATACCTCATCTACCACATCTACAAACATCCAGGCCTCCGTGCCAGCAATCACATGTACAGAGGACATTCTCTCATTAGAGCAAGAAGGTATAGATTTAACATAAAATATATTTTAAAAATATCATTCTTAAATTCCAATTTGATTACATTTAACAATTATTCTTCTATTTAAATTTCCACAACCATACACTCTTCTAGGTGTTCATCGAGAGAACTCATCTAAAGTATCATGTCGAGAATACTATGCACACAAATTGTAGATCAGAAATAATAGACAATCAACGTTGTTATTCACTGGAAAGCTACTACAACAGTATTCCGTCTACATGTACATAAAGTTAGAAACAACCCGACTTGACTTCTATCGTAACCAATAGAAAAAAATCAGGGGTGAATTATACTAAGGGTTGGTCGACAACGTCACAGCAGGTGAAACAAGAGCCAACAAAGTCGGTCAAAGAATTGTTCTCCCAGCATCATTCATTAGTGGACCTAGAGATATGCGTCGTACCGATCGAAAGTTTACACGTTTTGTAGCTCTCTGAAAGTGGAAGAGGAAGAAGAACCATCAAATCCTAACAAACGTCAAAAGCAACATATTTGACGATTAAATTTCAATTTTTTACCCTTAAACATTGTCGTTATACAATTTATTCCAAAAATAAATTATCTATTCCTTTGCATTTTACATTTCTTATAACTTGGATTTATGGAGATTGATTTAAAATATTCAATCGTAATGCATGGCTTATTGCGTCAACAGAACTACATTGTTAGTTACTTTACTTAATTAACTGTCCTTAATTTAACAAAGGATTTACAATCATACATTATTATTCATGATTTCATTCCTAAAGAGAAATATTGGAACTCGCACACACGTGCAACGCACATGGGCACATCTAGTACCAAAAAGTCCCTCAAATTGAATATTGTATCTTTAGTTATAAAAGATACATGTACACTTTTTTTTATAAAAAATACAGTTTGGAGTCTATTCGTAAGTGGTTAACTCATTTGAAATGGTGAATTGATTCTGAATCATACATGAACCTAGTCAAATTGAATATTGTATCTTTATTTATATGTATTCTTTACTCTATATATATTACCTAGTATGTGCCATTTAATTATTTTAGATCACAATTTGTATATACATTATAAACTTTCACATATAAATTATAATGTTTTTCAAATAAAAAAAAATCATGTACATATTAAGGAAGATAGACCTTAGTGTCAAAAAATATGTCACCAATTATTGATATAAAGAAGAAAATATAAAACATTAAAAGTGTGATCACAAAATATTATTGATTTATCACATCATTTTGTACAAAAAAAAGTTGTATACATTATTTCTTTGTGGATCGTTACTCTTACTCGAGTACATAATATTATTTAAAAAGTTTCCTTGAATTTTTGAAAGTCTAATAACACTTTGGAATTCAACGTCTTCAAACGAATGTATTTTGTGCAGCGTACATACATTACGCTAAAAATGTATAATTTTAGCCTATTGTTATGCAAAATGCATTACTTGAATTAAGGCAAACCTAGGAGTGGGTAAAAGTTTCGACCAATGACGGGGGTTTGGGGTGAGAGCTCCCGAGATGAATATTTTGAGAATTAATCTTAATTTTCCAACAAATTTTAACCCGAAAGGTTTGGTGGGTAGTTCTTTATCAATAATTTTATAGATGTCTTAGAATAACTAAACCCTTAAGATGATTATTAAGAAGAATCGATGTAACATGTAAGATCGTCAATTTTTAACTATTAGTTTTTTACATATTTACAACAACTAATGTTGTCAAAAGATACACAATTAGGCATTTATATTTCAATATGTAAAACACTATGGTTAGGAGAACTAAACCTTAACGTCGTGTTTGATAACAAAGTTGGAAAATAACAGAAAATTAGTTCAATTTCATGTAAAGTTAGAAATTGATTGGAAAAAGATAAGACTAATATGGTCTTACTTTTGGAGTTTTACATGGAAATTAATTCTTTGGGGTTTGTGTAGAAATGTTTTCCATGAAAATGATAAAAATATGGAATACTTTTCGTATTTATGACCATTATATTTATAGAATGTATTTGAAATCGAGTACTTCAAAAGTAAAATAGGAACTAAAATTACTATTTTCCATGGAAAATAATTCCATGACAATCAAATGGGCCCTAAGATGTTTATTAGTCAACTTTTTTAGTTGTAATTTTTTTGCATATTGGCGAATTCTTTTAGGGTTCTTTTTGGGCTTTTACTAATTTTTTTGCCCTAAAGATAATGTGCTTTTGTACTTTCGATATTTAAAGTTAGATTTAGTGGGGCAGCCGCCTCGCTCGGGATTATGTAACTTTGCTTATAAAAGTGAAGAATGTAAAACGTATGTTACCATAACAAATTGAACTATTTGGGCAAACTTTTCTTCATTTTATATTTATTTACCATTGTTCCTATAATGAAGTGTCGCCTCATGTCTCGCAAGATCTCGAGTTTCATACAAAAATGCCTTATCCCTTGAAAACTTACTCGATTTCAGTTACGTATCTTGCAAAAATACACAAAATGTATAAAAATGGTATAAGAACACAATTCTGACATAGAATTAATACTATATAGATACTCATTCAAATTTATATTATTTTTAGAATAAATTAAAATTGTTAAGGTTAATTACATTACTTCGAAAAAAGAGTCTAAATAATATGCACGTGTACAAAATCTAACAATTAGTAAAAAAAATTATAATATGTAGTTAATATGTCACAAATATTCATGCATACTTTAATTTCTTTTTACTAATATAAAGATCTTGTTACCATTTTCCTAAAAAAATCTTAAACGGCAAGATTAAGCAACACTTGTTCATTTTCCTTTTATATATTTGTTTGTTTTCTTTACTACACTACTATTTTTTTAATTTTAGATTTTAATAAAATTTAATTTAAAATTTAGACTCTGTTTTAATATTCTTTTTTTTAATTTAATATTTTTTTTTAATAATTTTTAAGGTTTTTTAAATTACTTTTAATTTAAAATGTAATATTTAACAATTTTTTAACGATTTTGAGCAAAGTCTAATTTTTATATTAAAATGTATTTAAGTTTAAAATCGAAAATTAGTAATGTATTAAAGCCTAAATGACTCAAATTTTTAAGTTTAACCTACATATAGACTTTTATATGTATAAATTCAAAGGTGTATATATATATAGACATATAGTTGTATTCAATGATTTTCAAAACACACACACACACACACACATTAATGGGCCAATTCTCATTAGGAAAAAAATAAATTATTACCAGTTGGGATCTCAATGCGGACTAAGCCTGATTGACTTAGGTTTTTCTTTTTGTCGATTGTCAGTTAAGCTATCTTCCAGAGATGTCTGCTAGATCTTTTTTGCTACCCTGGTCGTGGATCCAGTGAGGGCATGGTCTTCTTGTGATAGGATTATGGATATTTAAGTAACTGCAGTCGTGAATAAGGTTATTGCGCATTTCTGTCTCCTTGGTCGCGGTCTTCTTGTGACATGGACCACTAATGCGTGAGTGACTAGTTTTCTTGTTAAACCACTTGGACAAGAATTTTGCAAAGGCATTAAAGTAAAATTTAACTTTTCATTGATATATATGTCTAGGGTAAACAAAATTGAAATATAGGTTGTGGGTTTGTAGTGATTTGCAAAAGTACAAAATAAACTCCCTTAATATTTCCATAGGATTGCAATTGATCTCAGTTCAGTTAAAGGTTGTAGGCTCTGTGAATTTTTGTACCATTCCTTATCTAGCAAGCCTCTTGACCTCATTCTTTAGATATTGTCACTTGTTGGTCGTGTGGCCAATGTCTTTATGGAAGTCACACCAATTTATTTTCTCTCTCCTATTAACAAGAGATTTCAACTTCCTTGGACATTTAAGAAGGTTCTCACCTTTGATGTTGGCTAAAATATCCTCCAAGTTACAGTGTAAAGGGGTGAAGTCCTCATCTGGATTTTTTGGGTGGTCGTCATGCTTCCTTTTCTTCCTTTCCACTGATTTTGCCGCAATCTTCCATCCAGAGTCCGGGACCAATTTCGTTGCCTTTTATCTTCGACCCTCAACGTGTTGGTGAAGGCCGAAGACTCAAGCATCAGAATTCTCTATCAAAGGAGGTTAATTTATCCCTAGAAAGAGGCCTGAACCTCATACATATAGTTTATGAACCTCATAAAATAGGCTACGTCTTCAGTCTGCTGGGGGTCTAATTGCCTTCTATAATTCTCCTCTTTAAATTGTTAGTTTTTTAGAAAATCTTTTCTCGGAGACGAACTAAACATAGTGAGAAATCCAAATCTCATAGAGTAAGCAGTCAAACATTGAGTAGATCATAGCAACGGAGTGCAGGCGTTCGCTTTGAGGTCGTGGCCTTTGTCCTTTTAAGGAACTTTTCCACCACGATTGATATAATCGAACATGGTTTTCTCCCGGGATGGTTTTTTCTGGTGGACAATTTACCGAGTACATGCCCTTTGCTAGAATAGTAACTAAAAAGTTAATAAAAGCATCTTAACCCATCGTGAGCAATTTATCGATCCTTAAGGCAATAGCTTTGTCGGACTTTGCCTATGGAATCATCGATTTTCAGTCGTTTGAGATAGCTTTATGCGGTTTAGCCAGCCCCATAAACCAATAAACATCTTGCATGGGGTTTTTAAGCATTTTACGTCCACCTTGGTGTAAGATAATATAATTCCTTGATAAAAAATGATAAATATGCCAAAAAGAGCAAACTTAACCTTAACTGTTAACTAGAGGTCACAACCTATAGTACGACATCATAAATAGGTTCAAACCCAAATTTTTACAAATGTGACTTTACAACCCAAGAATTGGACTAAAAAGTCTTTTGGGTGTTTATCCAAGGCGTAACAAGTCCTTCTGAGCAAAATAACATAAGTTTAATAACAAATTCCTAATATAGGTCATAGCATGACAAAAAATGCCTAGTAGTCTAAGTAAAATAGGAAGTATCCGCAACCCTAGTGTAATACCCCGTACTTTTGGCTATATTTATTTTGGGATTAATTAAATGCGTATTAATTGGAAATTAATCCGGGTTATAAATACTAATATGATGCGATTGGTATTTGATTATGTACATATATGATTATATATGTATTTGGTATTATAAAATTTGTCGTGGGATTTATATACGGCAATTTGGAAATTTTGTTGAGACGCGTGGGACCGCCGCGTCACGGTATAATATTTTGATATTAAAAGTGAGTTTAAAATCTATAATCCGTATGGTCGTTTTGAGTGCGCCAACGCGTCCGGAAGGGTCGAGATAGTCAGAAAACACTAGCCGGGGGTATAGTTTGGGTCCCGGGGTATTTTTAGGCCATACCGGTAACTTAAAGGGTATTTTAGTAATTTGGTATTTTTGGGTAATTAAAAGTGACGAAAATTGAGAGTTGTAATCTGATAAGGATTGACCCCAACCAACCCTTATTAACCCAACTAGCTACGGAGGTTTATCAAATTAGGTTTTCATAAGTTTCCCCAAAGCAAACCCTAGCCACCATAGCCTTTTGGAGAAGAAAGCTTGGAGAAGGAGAGAGAGAGAGAAGAATTCTGCAGAAATTCGACACCAAATCCACACCAAATTCAGAAATCAAACCAAGGCAAGTGACTTTATTTCATTTAAATTCGAAGAATGTCTTTTCCATGTTAGATATTGAAGAATCTTGATTGTTCTTGAAAGATTAAAAGAAAACCCATGAAATTTGAAGTTATTATTGAATGTTGGGATAGGTTTGCATGTAGAAACATTGTTGGGAGATTTAATTTCGGAGATTTCATATCTAGGTGATGTATAAACGAATTAAAATCTGGGAATTTATGATGAGAAAAAGTTAGGGTTTATGTTCTTGAAGAAAATTGGGAATTAATGTAGAAATTGTGATTTAATGATGGTTAGAAGATATTAAACCCTTTAATGATGTTAGTATAGCCCCTTAACATGTTTGAGGATGATTAGAGAACTCAATATATTGTGGGAACGAATTTTAGAAGAGGTTTGAGGAGTAAAAATGGTGAAAAACGATTTTTGGGAAGTTCTGGGCCGAAACTGGCATCTCGTTAGAAGCAGCCCCAGGTCGTTCGAACGAACTCGTTCGAACGAGCTTCTAACGAGTTGATCAGTCGTTATTAACGAGTAGGGATTTTCGTTCGATATCTCGTTCGAACGAGATATCGTTAGAAGGGTCAGTTCGTTCGAACGAACTGGGATCTCGTTCGAACAGCCTCGTTCGAACGAGACTTCTAACGACCTGACAGTCCAAACTCGTTCGAAGCCTCGTTCGAACGAGACTTCTAACGAGTTGACAGTTTGACCCTTTTTGGACTGTTTTAACTTTTGGAGTTCCAGGAACTGGTTCAAGGGTAGAGTTAGCATCCCTTTGATGATATAGGGATTAATTTGGGACTTTTGGGTTATTGAGATGAGTAAATCATATACCAGAGTTATATTCATTGAACCATTTGGGTTGAGATGTGAGTGTCTACTACGATGTGAGGATGGCGCGTATAATTACAAACCGGAATAGTATGAATTATGATAAGTATAAGCTAGTACGAGTATGCAATATGTACTACGATTAAAATACGGTATTACTAAGATGTGTGTTTACTTAGTATTAATATATGGATTATTTGTATGACATACCTACCATACTTGCTATCACGGGAGGTTACGTTCGCTTAGGACCCTCTAATCCTTGTGTGCCTACGGGGGGGATATAGACTGGTACCTTGATGAACATAGGTCATAGAAAGACTTATTGTGATATTAATAAGTCCGCTGACCATGGGAGCGTAGGTATGTGCGTGACCCATGTGATGGTGACTGTGTTCGCCTCCACTATTTGTGATTTGTGTCATCTGAACTATTCCTGAGAGATTCGGAATATGTGATCCTTATGTACGTGATGTACCGGGATGGATAGTAGAGTATGTGTGCACTACAGCTTAAATTGCGGGGTGCTTGTATTGTATATTTATGAGATGAATAATATACGTTATATTAATGGGAATCCTCATGTTAATGTTGTAAAATATTACGGTATTGTTTTGAGAATATAACGAGTTAACTGATAATTATATCAATGGCATATTTAGTAACTGAGTTTACGTTAAACCTCTATTTAATTACGAGCGTTGTTATGTTAATTGGAACCGAGTAAAATGGGTAGAACCTTTGGTAGTCTAGCTAGTTACGTTGTCACTCAGCTAGTGGAAAGGGTAGTTATAGATGGGTACTTACGTTAGGAGTGCACAGTTAGTCGAGAGGTGAGAATTTAATGTGAGTGCACGTCCTAACATGTACTTTGCATTTAATGTTTTAAATGTTTTTAAAGCACTTGCAGGTTTTTAAAATGATTTCCACTTTCGGGCTCTGACCCATTTGCTTTCAAATATATTTTCTTGTAAAACCATTTTAGGTGCCCAGCCACAGGGACACCAAGCATAGGATACTCATTCAGGTGACGAGCTGTAGCTGCTTGTGGAAGCTACAGGGATTTGCATGTAGACGCTTCTATCTTTTGGATTCCAGAGTCACCATCTATCCGTTGTAGGGCATGTTGCCCATTTCTATTTAGAGACATTATTTTTACATTTCAGTTTTCAGATTCTAGCATGTATTGCTCAGCATTCAGTTTTAGTTATTTATTTCAGTTTACTTATCAGTTGTGGGATTCGTATTGAGGAGTTTTTCCCTCCAGGTTTTATTTACATATTGTGATGGTTATCCGTTTTACTTCAGCATGGTGAATGGTGTTATTTAGTTATTCATTACTTCTGTTGCATGTTAATCAGATTTAATAAAATTTGGCACTTACTTTTTAAATACTAGGTGGTTAGTAAAAATAAAACGTTTTCGACAGTGATGCTATTAACTGAGCCAACTTGGCATTTTGAATTAATTTTATAAAGGAGTAGCTACCCGGTGTTTAATTAGTCGGGGTGTCACAGGTGGTATCAGAGCATCAGGTTCTAGTGTCCTTTAGGATCTGTACGACTATTATGTTTCCGCTACGTTTCTTTGATATAGAGCCCTATATTTTAGGACTGTTGTATTCTTTTTGTGTATGCTTCGTTCTTCAGCTATTTTAAGTTTATAAACCGTGAACTTATAAACTTTGTTCTTATTTCAGATGCCTCCACGACGTGCACGACGAGTTCCCAGGAATGCAGTGCCCAAACCCCAGCCCGCTCCAGTTCAGGGCATGTTGAGCGCCGCTGAGGTTGCAGCTATAGTAGCTCAAGCGGTGAATGCCGCGATTGCCGTTGTTCAGCAGGCACCACCACAGGCGCCGGTTGCCGCGCCAGTTCAGGTTAATGCATTCCCGTCTGCTTGGGAGCGTGTACGTGACGCTTTTTAGAAAGCGCATCCTCCAGAGTTTGCTGGTAGCTCAGATGTGGTAGTCTCGAGCCAATGGAGGAAGGACATACAGAGGCAGTTGAGGATGCATGAGTGCACTGACGTTCAGAAACAGGTGCTAGCTACTTTCAAGCTAGTGGGATCTGCACTACAGTGGTGGGAGTCTATCACCACTGCGGAGGAGAGGGATACCCTCACGATTCAGGAGTTCTGGGTGCGGTTCGACCACAAATACTTTCCGTCCGCAGTTCATACAGAGACGAGGAGGAAACTGATGAGTTTGAAGCAAGAGGGCAAGACCGTGGCCGAGTATGAGGCCGAGTTCACTAACCTGTTGAATATCGTTCCAGACGAGATTCCAACAGAGAAGAAGAAGATAGAGAAGTTCACTGATGGGTTAAATTGGAGAATCCGGCAGCATCTGCTTGGGAACCTATCGTTGGTCACGTATTCTGATGTGGTTAACGCTGCATTACTACACTGCCAGGACCACCGTTTTCATATGGCCGAGGGCAAGCGGTCAGGGGAGTCTAGCCATCAGGGCAGGACTGGAGGACATGGTGCCAGCGGGGCACAGACCGGTCAGGGGCAGAGACAGACTGAGCAGGGTACCCAGTAGGGGGATAATAAGAGGTTCCGGTCAGGGAACTACAGGCAGGGACAGGGAGGTTTCCGCCAGGGCCATCAGGGTCCAAACGGCCATCAGGGCCAGCAGGGGCAGAATGGGCAGCAGTTCCATCAGGGCCAGCAGGGCCAAGGGAGGAATGGTAACGGCCACCAGGGCCGGGGACAGCAAGGGCAGAGGGGAGGGAATTTCCCAGGGAAGTGCTTTACTTGTGGCAAGACTGGCCATAAGAAGCAGGATTGTCCTGATAGGGGCAGGGCCCCACAGCAGCAGCAGCAGGGTGCTCGCCAGGAGCCACAGAGACCTATGTTTCCCGCCGCTCTTCCTGCACCGCCACAGATGGCAGCTTTGCCACCCATTCCAGCAGTCCCAGCTCAGCAGGGGCAGCTACAGTATGGACGTGTCTACAACGTTCACCAGGCTGCAGTTCCACAGGCACCGCCCGCGATCGAGGGTACGTTTCCTATCCATGGCACTATAGGTCGGGTGTTATTTGATACGGGTGCTACACACTGTTTTATTGCTACACACTTCGCGAAAGCTTTAGGATTGTTAGCTACGGCAGAGAGCACAGTGACGTGTGTCGACTCACCATTAGGGAGTGGGTCACTTATTTTCTTTATATGCCGGGGAGTCGGGGTAGAGGTTGGTGGTTTGGTATTGCCTGCGGACATGTTAGTGTTAGACATGCATGTTCACGATGTGATCATCGGTATGGATTGGCTCGTAGCATATAGGGCCATGATTGATTGCTTCAGCGGGAGCATTGTTTTTGCCATTCCGGGGCAGGAGATGTTTATAGTGGCGATGCCTCGCCCAGAGGGAGGATCGACCGCTCATCTGTATTACATAGAGGAGGATACCTCTAAGGAGGTTGTGATTCCTTTGGATTCGATCCCGGTTGTCAAGGAGTATTCAGATGTGTTTCAGGAGATACCAGGCTTACCACCCAGTCGAGAGATAGATTTCGTTATTGATTTGCTACCGGGTACGAGACCTATAGCACGTGCACCGTACCGTATGGCTCCGGCTGAAATGCGAGAGTTACGAGATCAGATAGAGCAGCTGTTAGGGCAGGGCTTTATTCGCAGGAGTACCTCACCTTGGGGCGCTCCAGTTTTGTTTGTGAAGAAGAGGGATGGTTCACTGAGATTGTGCGTGGACTACCGAGAGTTGAATAAGGTCACGATACGGAATAAGTATCCGTTGCCTCGAATCGATGACTTATTCGACCAGTTGAGAGGAGCTTCTTTCTTCTCGAAGATTGACTTGAGGTCAGGATACCATCAGTTGCGTATCAGGGAGGAGGATGTCTCGAAGACTGCGTTCTTGTCGAGATATGGTTCTTATGAATTTCGGGTTATGCCTTTCGGCTTGACCAACGCTCCAGCAGTGTTTATGGACTTAATGAACAGGGTGTTCAGAGATTTCATCGATCAGTTTGTCATTGTCTTCATTGATGACATTCTGGTCTACTCTCAGACAGAGGAGGAGCACGCCGAGCATTTGAGACAGGTTTTGCAGACACTTCGTCAGAACGAGCTGTATGCAAAATATGAGAAGTGCGGGTTTTGGCTGAAGGAGGTCCAGTTCTTGGGTCACATTATTTCCGATCAGGGAATATCTGTCGATCCGGGGAAGGTATCAGCGGTGAGGGAGTGGGGACAGCCCACGACACCAACAGAGATTCGTAGTTTCTTGGGCTTAGCAGGATACTACAGGAGATTTATTCGGGGTTTCTCAGAGATAGCAGGTCCTTTGACACATCTTACTCGTAAGGGTGTGCCATACATCTGGAGTGATGCCTGTCAGTTGGCATTCGATGAGTTGAAGGACAAATTGACCTCAGCACCTGTGTTAGCGTTGCCGAGACCGGGAGTTGAATATTTGGTTTACACCGATGCGTCTTTGCAAGGACTTGGAGGTGTTTTGCAGCAGGAGAGACAGGCCATAGCTTATGCTTCCCGTAAGCTTAAGCCTCATGAGAAGAAGTACCCCACACATGATTTGGAGTTGGCGGCAGTGGTATTTGCCTTACGGATTTGGAGGCACTATCTTTTGGGGGAGAAATTTCAGCTGTTCACGGACCACAAGTCACTACAGTATCTATTCACGCAGAAGGAATTGAATATGCGGCAGCGTAGGTGGCTTGAATTTGTGAAAGACTACCAGTTTGACATCCAGTACCACCCGGGTAAGGCTAACGTGGTAGCAGACGCGTTGAGCCGCAGGCCAGCAGATGAGGTGGCAGAGGTGTGGAAAGCTAAGTGGAAGGAATTGGGACACCAGGATGCAGTGGCCCGATCTTTCATGTCTGTGATGACTGTTACACCGCAGATTGTCACAAAGGTAGTACGGGCACAGGCTAATGACACGTTCTGTCAGGAGCAGATAGTTCGATTGCTAGCAGAGGGAGCCGAGTCCTATACCGTTAGCTCAGACGGGGGATTACGCTTCAATGGGAGATTGGTGGTTCCGGAAGGGGAAGAATTACGGCACGATGTGATGGCAGAGTCGCACGGCTCACGATTCGCGGTACATCCCGGAGGGGACAAAATGTACCAAGACATGAGACGGCAATATTGGTGGAGCGGTATGAAGAAAGATATCGCTGAGTTTGTCTCGAAATGCGCCACTTGTCAACTTGTAAAAGTGGACCATCAGAGACCAGCAGGATTGCTACAGCCATTGGAGGTTCCGGTGTGGATGTGGGAGAGCATATCCATGGACTTTATCACGGGGTTGCCTACGTCGCAGAGGGGCCACGACTCCGTTTGGGTAATTGTGGACAGGTTGTCCAAGGTCGCTCACTTTTTACCCGTTAGGACTGATTACACTGCGGGTCAGTATGCCCAACTCTTCATTTCAGAGATTGTGAGACTTCACGGTGTGCCCCTGAATATCGTGTCTAACAGAGACAAGATATTTGTTTCGAGGTTTTGGGAGAGTTTCCAGGAGGCCATGGGCATGGAATTGCGGTTGAGTACGGCTTATCATCCGCAGACCGATGGGCAGACAGAGCGCACCAATCAGATGTTGGAAGACATGCTACGCATGTGCATTATTGACTTCGGGGGTGGATGGGAACAGTACCTTCCACTGGTGGAGTTTGCTTGCAACAACTCCTATCAGTTCACGATTGGCATGGCTCCGTTCGAGGCATTATACGGTAGGCCTTGTCGTTCCCCAACATGTTGGTTGGAGGTGGGGGACAACAAACTACTTGGGCCGGAAGTGATTCAGGATACTTCGGCAAGGATTGAGTTGATTCGGAGTCGCATTCGGGTAGCTCAAGACAGGCAGAAGAGTTATGCTGATGCGAAGAGATTTTTCAGGGAATTCCAAGTGGGGGACCAGGTTTTGCTCAGGATATCTCCGGTGAAGGGGATTATGCGATTCGGGAAGAAGGGGAAGTTGGCACCGAGGTATGTGGGGCCGTTTCCTATTATTGAGCGAATCGGACCGGTTGCGTATAGACTCGGGTTACCGGAGCATTTGCATCGGATTCACGACGTGTTCCATATTTCCTCGCTGAGGAAATACCTTAGAGATAATTTGGCTCATTCTCACATTGCTGTGGAGGACATCGATCTCCAGCCGGATAGCTCTTATGAGGAGGGGCCGATTGCTATTTTGGACCGAAGCGAGAGGAAACTGCGGTCAAAGATAGTCCCGTTAGTGCGTGTTCAGTGGCGACATCACAATGTCGAGGAGTCCACATGGGAGCGCGAGGATGAGATGCGCGAGCGTTATCCAGAGCTGTTTTTAGAAGGTACTTTCTAGTTTCGAATTTCGGGACGAAATTCAGTTATTAGGGGGGGAGTATGTAATACCCCGTACTTTTGGCTATATTTATTTTGGGATTAATTAAATGCGTATTAATTGGAAATTAATCCGGGTTATAAATACTAATATGATGCGATTGGTATTTGATTATGTACATATATGATTATATATGTATTTGGTATTATAAAATTTGTCGTGGGATTTATATACGGCAATTTGGAAATTTTGTTGAGACGCGTGGGACCGCCGCGTCACGGTATAATATTTTGATATTAAAAGTGAGTTTAAAATCTATAATCTGTATGGTCATTTTGAGTGCGCCAACGCGTCCGGAAGGGTCGAGATAGTCAGAAAACACTAGCCGGGGGTATAGTTTGGGTTCCGGGGTATTTTTAGGCCATACCGGTAACTTAAAGGGTATTTTAGTAATTTGGTATTTTTGGGTAATTAAAAGTGACGAAAATTGAGAGTTGTAATCTGATAAGGATTGACCCCAACCAACCCTTATTAACCCAACTAGCTACGGAGGTTTATCAAATTAGGTTTTCATAAGTTTCCCCAAAGCAAACCCTAGCCACCATAGCCTTTTGGAGAAGAAAGCTTGGAGAAGGAGAGAGAGAGAGAGGAATTCTGCAGAAATTCGACACCAAATCCACACCAAATTCAGAAATCAAACCAAGGCAAGTGACTTTATTTCATTTAAATTCGAAGAATGTCTTTTCCATGTTAGATATTGAAGAATCTTGATTGTTCTTGAAAGATTAAAAGAAAACCCATGAAATTTGAAGTTATTATTGAATGTTGGGATAGGTTTGCATGTAGAAACATTGTTGGGAGATTTAATTTCGGAGATTTCATATCTAGGTGATGTATAAACGAATTAAAATCTGGGAATTTATGATGAGAAAAAGTTAGGGTTTATGTTCTTGAAGAAAATTGGGAATTAATGTAGAAATTGTGATTTAATGATGGTTAGAAGATATTAAACCCTTTAATGATGTTAGTATAGCCCCTTAACATGTTTGAGGATGATTAGAGAACTCAATATATTGTGGGAACGAATTTTAGAAGAGGTTTGAGGAGTAAAAATGGTGAAAAACGATTTTTGGGAAGTTCTGGGCCGAAACTGGCATCTCGTTAGAAGCAGCCCCAGGTCGTTCGAACGAACTCGTTCGAACGAACTCGTTCGAACGAACTCGTTCGAACGAGCTTCTAACGAGTTGATCAGTCGTTATTAACGAGTAGGGATTTTCGTTCGATATCTCGTTCGAACGAGATATCGTTAGAAGGGTCAGTTCGTTCGAACGAACTGGGATCTCGTTCGAACAGCCTCGTTCGAACGAGACTTCTAACGACCTGACAGTCCAAAATCGTTCGAAGCCTCGTTCGAACGAGACTTCTAACGAGTTGACAGTTTGACCCTTTTTGGACTGTTTTGACTTTTGGAGTTCCAGGAACTGGTTCAAGGGTAGAGTTAGCATCCCTTTGATGATATAGGGATTAATTTGGGACTTTTGGGTTATTGAGATGAGTAAATCATATACCAGAGTTATATTCATTGAACCATTTGGGTTGAGACGTGAGTGTCTACTACGATGTGAGGATGGCGCGTATAATTACAAACCGGAATAGTATGAATTATGATAAGTATAAGCTAGTACGAGTATGCAATATGTACTACGATTAAAATACGGTATTACTAAGATGTGTGTTTACTTAGTATTAGTATATGGATTATTTGTATGACATACCTACCATACTTGCTATCACGGGAGGTTGCGTTCGCTTAAGACCCTCTAATCCTTGTGTGCCTACGGGGGGGATATAGACTGGTACCTTGATGAACATAGGTCATAGAAAGACTTATTGTGATATTAATAAGTCCGCTGACCATGGGAGCGTAGGTATGTGCGTGACCCATGTGATGGTGACTGTGTTCGCCTCCACTATTTGTGATTTGTGTTATCTGAACTATTCCTGAGAGATTCGGAATATGTGATCCTTATGTACGTGATGTACCGGGATGGATAGTAGAGTATGTGTGCACTACAGCTTAAATTGCGGGGTGCTTGTATTGTATATTTATGAGATGAATAATATACGTTATATTAATGGGAATCCTCATGTTAATGTTGTAAAATATTACGGTATTGTTTTGAGAATATAACGAGTTAACTGATAATTATATCAATGGCATATTTAGTAACTGAGTTTACGTTAAACCTCTATTTAATTACGAGCGTTGTTATGTTAATTGGAACCGAGTAAAATGGGTAGAACCTTTGGTAGTCTAGCTAGTTACGTTGTCACTCAGCTAGTGGAAAGGGTAGTTATAGATGGGTACTTACGTTAGGAGTGCACAGTTAGTCGAGAGGTGAGAATTTAATGTGAGTGCACGTCCTAACATGTACTTTGCATTTAATGTTTTAAATGTTTTTAAAGCACTTGCAGGTTTTTAAAATGATTTCCACTTTCGGGCTCTGACCCATTTGCTTTCAAATATATTTTCTTGTAAAACCATTTTAGGTGCCCAGCCACAGGGACACCAAGCATAGGATACTCATTCAGGTGACGAGCTGTAGCTGCTTGTGGAAGCTACAGGGATTTGCATGTAGACGCTTCTATCTTTTGGATTCCAGAGTCACCATCTATCCGTTGTAGGGCATGTTGCCCATTTCTATTTAGAGACATCATTTTTACATTTCAGTTTTCAGATTCTAGCATGTATTGCTCAGCATTCAGTTTTAGTTATTTATTTCAGTTTACTTATCAGTTGTGGGATTCGTATTGAGGAGTTTTTCCCTCCAGGTTTTATTTACATATTGTGATGGTTATCCGTTTTACTTCAGCATGGTGAATGGTGTTATTTAGTTATTCATTACTTCTGTTGCATGTTAATCAGATTTAATAAAATTTGGCACTTACTTTTTAAATACTAGGTGGTTAGTAAAAATAAAACGTTTTCGACAGTGATGCTATTAACTGAGCCAACTTGGCATTTTGAATTAATTTTATAAAGGAGTAGCTACCCGATGTTTAATTAGTCGGGGTGTCACACCTAGCACCCAATCCTTATGAGGCCATGGTTTGTTAAGCTTCTTAGCAAGATTTGGATGTGGAAACATCATTAGGATAGGTGGATCTGCCCCAAATCCTCAAGATTGGATTGAGAAAATAAATCTGAAAAGATGAAGATACCCTTAATGGGTTTATATGCAAATAGGAGTCTAGCCACTAAAATCTCACGCATAATATGTAGATCCAAAGATCCTTATGGATGTAATAAAGCATAATGGTCCCGATTTATAAGAAACTCGGTAGAACATCTCGTTTTCCACAGATGACGCCAAACTGTTTTTGTCAAAAAAATGGATATACTAAAGTAGACAATGCCATCAAAGACACACACAACAGTCAAAGTATAGAAATAGAGTAAAAGAGAGATAAAGACTGGTAAACATAAGATTTAGAGTGGTTCGGCCATGGAAATGATCTTATGTCCTCTATGGAGCCTGGTTCTCATTATATACATGTAATTGTAAAAGTTTGGGAAAACATAGAGGCATATAAAAGAAGAGAGGGGCTAAATGCATAACATACAAGTTATGTGTTGTAGAGGTTATGGCCTTATAATAAAAACTGAAGAGAGGTCGCGGCTAAATATGGATCAGGTGATCGAAGTATACGACCTAAGTATGCTCTCAGGTGTAGAGAGATGTATGAGAGAATTTGGCAGAGCTTCGCTACCTAAAATATCGCTTGTCCAATAAGGAAGTGAGGACCTCTTTTTATAGTAGTTGGTGATAGAGTCACGTGCATAACATACGTGACTTCTGAATAAGTGTGGATCCTTTTAGTAGGTGCACAACTGGTAAGTTACTGATCAGGATCCACGCTAGGTACATATGGTGACGTGCTGAGGTTGGGGGACCGCAATTTATTACAAGTGTACCCCAACCAAGAATACAAGAGAAGAAACATACCCTAAAAAGCAAATAACCCTATTTTTTAAAATGATTACATGAGATTTGCTTCTTTCATCATACAACAATCGCCCCTAATATTTTTACACTCTGAGAATATTAGGGTAACTGAATTTATGTATGAAATGCCCAATATACCATTGAAAAAATTAGCCACAATTTAACATGAGTTTAGTAGTGACGTTGGCCTGAAGGAGCACAATAAACTAGGGGTGCACATGGTTCGGTTCGGTTCGGTTCCACTACGGAACCAGAACCAGAACCGAAATTGATCGGTTCCGTGATTTTGGAACCAGAACCAGAACCAAAATTGGTCGGTTCGGTTCGAAACCGAACCATCGATTCTCGGTTTGGTTCGAGTTGGTTCATGGTTCTGGTTTGCGGTTCTGGTTCGCGGTTTGGGTCGTGGTTCTGGTTTGCGGTTCTAGTTCGCGGTTTTCATTAATGGTTCTGGTTCGTGGGTTGGTTCTCGGGTTGGTTAATGGTTCTGGTTAATGGTTATGATTAATGGTTCTGGTTAATGGTTCAGGTTCATGGGTCGGTTCTCGGGTAGGTTCTTGGGGTCGGTTCTTTGGTTCGGTTCTTTGGTTCGGTTTTTTGGTTCGATTCCATGGGTTCGGTTCTCGGTTCGGTTCGGTTTGGTTCAGGTATAAAACCGAGAACCGAACCGAACACTTCGGTTCTCAATTTTTTGGAACCAGAACCAACCCGTGGAGAAAAAAAAACCGAACCAACCCAACCCACGAAGGTCGGTTTGGTTCGGTTCTTCGGGTTAACGATTTTTTTGCACACCCCTACAAGAAACGTGTGAAAAGCTCACCTCGTCCACATAAAGAATAGGCAAAGAGGTTTAGTTAAACTTCAATACACCTCTACTTGTCAATTGAAAAGAATTAATTAATTCTACAATTTCATTCCACATTCGGTGAACATTCCTCCAAATAATCAATTTGTCACGTTTGGGGCCCTAGGCGAAAAACCAAAATCGGACCCTTTTACATAAAAAAAATATTAAAAAATCAAATTAAAGAAAATATGTTCTTGCATTTTTCAATGCAAAACCAATTTTTATATACTAAAACCAAAATTGTCATTTGTACCGCTCGATTGAGCCTAACGTAAACCAAAATCGAACTGTGCAGTTTTCAATAAAATTGATTTTTTTCAGTAAATTCAAAATAATAAAAAAAAAATTAAAAATTTATCAAGTAGAAACCATAACCTTGACCAAAATAATTGAAAGTCAAATTTTGAAAATTAACTTTAGGATTGCTCATTACAGCTTTTCTAACTGCTATTTGAAAGTATCAAAAGCTTAATATATATATATATATATATATATCATACTACTTCATTTTTTATTTAGTCAATTTTTTTACTAAAATAATGATGTTTACAAATGACGGAAATAACTTAATTTTGCAAAAAAAAAAAATGAACAAAAGAAAAAACTAGGATTAACATCATTTTATCCGTCAAATTTTTTTTGTCGAAAATAACAATGCACATCAAACTTAAAACTCAAAATTTTTCAACTATTTAAAATCCAGTCAACTTAAGTTTAATGAGGACAAGCAAGGTTATTTAAAATAAAGGGCTGGAATGAAATTACCACATCCAACCGCTGTGGAAGAAGATCATTTTTTTCAGTCATTTGGTATTTAGCTAAAACGGATTAAAAAAGGATTTTTATTAAATAGTAAAAAAAATTGAGTGGAATTTTCTTATGAATTCTTAACACTCCAGCGTACCTCTCCAAAAATAATTTAACTCAAAATGAATTGTTTTGCTATTTGAAAAAAAATTGGTCAAAAAACTATCAGTTTATAACTCCTTATAAACTCGCAGTTTTTTTACAATTTTGTTGGTTTTAGTCTCATTTTTTAAGTTTTGTTTGTCTCTCATCCCATGTGTTTTTTAAGTTGTTTTAAGTCCCATAACCACTCTCAGCTTCCCTCAATTTCCATGTAACCTCTCTTAACCGCTCATATCTCTTTTTATAGAGAATGACAATAGTAAAAATATAGGACCAACAACAAAAAAATAATGAAATAAGATTAAACATACATATATTTTAAAAAGTAGGTTTAAATACTTGTAATCCATCTTTTTTTTCTAATTCAACCTAAACATTATTTTGAGGCATTTATCACCCAATTAATAATAGAAATCAACAAATTTTGTGAGTGATGAGTGGGTGGGTGAATGTGTTAAAAGTGAGTGAACGAGTGTCTTCAAAATAAGTTAAGTTTTGTGGCACCCGAACGAGTGTCTAATTTTTTTAGTACTAAATTCTTTTTTTTTTTTAAATTTCAAGGCACCCGATTAGGCCATAGCCTAGTTGCCCTATGCTTAGAGCCGCCCCGAGTGCGGTCAAACTCAAGTGTTATAGTATTTTCTGGTTAAATAATTAAGATTGACAAAAAAGTTATGGCAGCAAAGCAAATGCTGTCTGAAGGCCAATTATAGTTGTGCGTTTTGTTTTGAACAAAATAGATCAATTAGTGGAGTTTAAAACCTATTTTGGCCGATGGCCTAGATTTGAATCAACAAACCTAGATGCAGTTAGGAGGCAAGATAATTGTCGGGCGAGTCAACTTCAACAAATTTACTCACACTTTTTGCTAAAAATATATTTTATTTTTCAAAATTCTCTACGACAGTTCTAAACGACCCATTTTCGATTTACAAGATGATTTAGAAATGGTCAGGCTCCGTTGAAGTATTAGGTTCCACGGACCAAAGAATCAAAAAGGAAAAGTTAATCATAAACCTTAGTAGCAACTTGTGAGGATTTATATTTAATTAACTGGTAAATGCAGTCACATTCCCAGTGAGGCTTTAGACAAATAAAGACCTTTCCAAGCAATATGATCAGCTTACTGAACCCATTATTTTACACTAAATCATCTAGGCAGGCAAAGGCTGACACGAGGCCATTCGGGGGCTCTTTTGAGTTTTCACCCTCTAACGTCATGTTTTTAAGCCTAAGTCAAGAAATATGCAAATTATCGTCGTATTCTCAAACCGAGAGTCCCGCGGCTCCGTCGTCAGTTCCTACGAGTTGCATTAGTCCCGTTGGAGGTGTTGGTGCCTCCCACGGGGCCGTTCGGGGGCTATTTTGGGTTTTCACCCTCAAACGCCATGTTTTTATGCCTAAGTCTAAAAATATGCAAATTATCGTCGTATTCTCAAACCGGGAGTCCCGTGGCTGAGCGGTCAGTTCCTTTGAGTTATATCGGTCCGTGGAAGTTGTTGGTGCCTCCCACGGGGCCGTTCGGGGGTTGTTTTGGGTTTTCACCCACTAACGCCATGTTTTTAAGCCCAAGCCGAGAAATATGCAAATTATCGTCGTATTCTAAAATTGGGAGTCCCGCGGCTGCGCGGTCAATTCCTACGAGTTACATTGGTCCCGTGGGAGGTGTTGGTTCCTCCCACGGGGCCGTTCGGGGGCTGTTTTGGGTTTTCACCATCTAACGCCATGTTTTTAAGCCTAAGTCTAGGAATATGAAAATTATCGTCGTATTCTCAAACCAGGAGTCCCGCGGCTGCGCAGTCAGTTCCTACGAGTTACATTGGTCCCGGGGGAGGTGTTGGTGACTCCCACGGGGCCGTTCGGGGGCTATTTTGGGCTTTTCCCCTCTAACGCCATGGTTTTAAGCCTAAGTCTAGAAATATGCAAATTATCGTCGTATTCTCAAACCGTGAGTCCCTTGGCTACGCAGTCAGTTCCTACGAGTTACATTGGTCCCGTGGGAGGTGTTGGTGTCTCCCACGGGGCCGTTCAGGGGCTGTTTTGGATTTTCACCCTCTAACGCCGTGTTTTTATGCCTAAGTCTAGAAATATGCAAATTATCGCCGTATTCCAAAATCGGGAGTCCCGTGACTGCGCTGTCAGTTTCTACGAGTTACATTGGTCCCGTGTGAGGTGTTGGTTTCTCCCACGGGGCCGTTCGGGGGTTATTTCGGGTTTTCACCCTCTAACGCCATGTTTTTAAGCCTCAGTCTAGAAATATGAAAATTATCGCCGTATTCTCAAACCGGGAGTCCCGTGGATGCGTGGTCCGTTGATATGAGTTACATTGGTCCCGTGAGAGGTGTTGGTGCCACGCACGAGGCCGTTCGGGGGTTGTTTCGAGTTTTTCTCCTCTAACGCCATGTTTTGCCTAAGTCTAGAAATATGCAAATTACCGTCGTATTCTCAAATCGGGAGTCCCGTGACTGCGGGGTCAGTTCCTACGACTTACATTGGTCCCGTGGGAGGTATTGCTGCCTCCCATGTGGACGTTCGGGAGTTGTTTTGGGTTTTCACCCTCTAACGCCCTGTTTTTAAGCCCAAGTCTAGAAATTTGCAAATTCTCGTCGTATTCTCAAACCGAAAGTCCCGCGGTTGCGCGGTCAGTTCCTATGAGTTACATTGGTCCCGTGGGAGGTGTTAGTGCCAGCCACGGGACTGTTCGGGGGTTGTTTCGGGGTTTCCCCCACTAACGCCATGTTTTTAAGGCTAAGTCTAGAAATATGCAAACTATCGTGGTATTCTCAAATCGGGAGTCTTGTGGCTGCACTGTCAATTCCTACGAGTTACATTGGTCCCGTGGGAGGTTTTGGTGCTTCCCACGAGGCCGTTCGGGGGCTGTTTTTGGTTTTCACCCTCTAACGCCATGTTTTTATGCCTAAGTCTAGAAATATGCAAATTATCGTCGTATTCTCAAACCGGGGATCCCGTGATCGTGCGGTCAGTTCCTACGAGTTACATTGGTCCCTTACGAGGTGTTGGTGCTACTCACGGGGCCATTTGAGGGCTATTTCGGCTTTTCACCCACTAACGCTATGTTTTTAAGCCTAAGTCTTATCATCGTATTCTCAAACCGGGAGTCCCGTGGCTACGTGGTCAGTTCCTACGAGTTACATTGGTTCCGTGGGAGGTGTTGGTGCCACCCACGGGGCCGTTCGGAGGCTGTTTCGGGTTTTCATCCACTAACTCCTTGTTTTCAAGCTTAAGTCCTCATATTTTCAAATTATCGTCGTAATCTCAAATCGGGAGTCCCGTTATCGCACGGTCAGTTCTTACGTGTTACATTGGCCTCGTGAAAGGTGTCGGTGCCCGTCACAAGACCCTACAAGGGCTGTTTCGTGGTTTCGCCCTCTTCGCCTTGTTTTCAATCTATATGGCAGCTATATATGGCCATATATAGCCGCTATATATGGCCATATATAGCAGTTATATAGGCTCATATATAGCTGTTATACATGGAAATATATAGCTGCTAGATATGGCCATATATAGTTGCTATATATGAGCATATATAGCTGCTATATAGCTGCTATATATGGCTGCTTTATATAGCTGCTATATTGGCATCAGTTATGTGCAAGTGTGTTATGTTCTATCTAGCTGCCTAACTGAATCGATCCATTAGTGGTACGCATAGCTTCCTAATTGATTAAATGCTCTGCATTTGGGGGGTTTTGGTATATAGTTGCATACACAAATTACTGGTATATAACTAATAAATTTTCTCCTTTATTGACTGGATTTAGTGGTTGTTCTGGACTGTTAAGCTGAGTGTCAGTGTGTTCCATGCGGTTATCTTTCGAGGTTGCGGTTATCTTGAAGAATTAGTGAGTAATAAGTTCACAGGTTGACGATAATAATGAATTAGTTTGGATATTGAGATTTTGTAATTAGATCTTATATGTTGAAAAAATGCTAGACCTAGGCCTTGCATTAGTATAAATTTGAGTTCCATTTGCACATGCTAAGTTGACTTGTTAAGCATTTCAAGAGTTATTACATATATTGTAATTTACTTGATCAGTTAATACTGTTAAGCTGTTACAAATACTATTAAGCATTTCAAGAGCTATTACAAATATTGTAATTTACTCGATCAGTTAGGTAAAATCAGTTAGTCTTTAACATATTGATCATCAGTTATGATTGGGTTGTAATTTACAGGTTTGTTATTATATTATTGATCGATACACAATTATAGATGTAATTGTGTACTAAATCAGTTCGATTTGAGATCAGATTAAATTGATTGATCAGTTTAAAGATCGAATTTTTATATGTATGTATGGTGTTTTGGTTGTAGGTATCGTATGAGTCTCAACAGCAAATACAATTGATGCGATTTGCCGATTATTTTGGTCGCGCTTTTTCGGCTGTCAGATCATCTCAGTTTCCCTGGACCAAGTTGTTCCGAGAGTCAACTATTACCAAGATTGCAGATGTGAGTAAAACTTTGTTTTTAGAATTATTTCTTTTAATAAAATTAACATGTCTGTGGATCACCTAGTGTCATTTCAATTTACATTGAAAATGTGTTCTTTCATTATCTTTCTATCATTTTGTCATTTCAGTTTGTTACTTTCTAAAGTTGATTAGTATTTGTTTTAAATATTGATCTATGGTCCTTATTAAGTGGAAATATTTTCACTTAATATTAGTTCTGATCACATAAGTTGTTCATCATCTTAACAAAAGTTGATCTGATCACAGTCCACTGATAATGCAGATTACCGTTATAGTTGATCTTATCCATAAGGCCTTCAAATTCCAGCATATGTGGATTCAGGATTCTTCATTTTTGGACATTATTTCAAATTGCTGTTGGTTTTCAGTTTGATTTTAAATACTACCTTATTTTGAAACGTATGCACATTTATGTAAAGATGTTTTTACCACACTTAGTTTAAGTTATACTTTCATCCGTCACTTCTTTTGTCTGGTATCATTATTATCCTTCTTATGTTTAGTTTACTCTAACTTATGTAGAGTTGGATGGGACTTCGAGTATTTAGAATATTTTTAATCTTTGAAGATGCTTTTTCATTAAAAATTTTAGTTTGGTGTGTGCGGTATGTTTATCTGATATCTATCCAGTTTGTGTGTTTATTGAAAATAACGTTAAGGATTGCCATTCAAATAAAGTTTTATAGTTGGTCATGACTTATTATCGGGGAATGCATTGTGTAATTGGGTTATTGGTTACGATATATACTTTACTCAGTTATGTGCGTGTATATAAAACTTATGCATCTATCCTAAAATTGTGCTCTTAAAATCTGTGCTAGTATCTATGCATATATATCTAATATCTGCTATGTCCCCTCCTAAAATTGTCAGTGAAAGGCTGCATAATCTAATGGCAAATTTTTTTTGGAGTTCAAATTATGGGGAGAATAAGCATCGATGGTGTAAATGGGAGGACATTACAAGGCCTACAAATGGAGGTGGTCTGGGAGTCAGGAACTTCCATATATATAGAGAAGGCAACCAGGTGGCGGAATTTTTAGCGAAAATGGGAGGTAAAGAAGGGATCAACTGTTTTTCACCCTCTAACGCCTTGTTGTCAAGCTTAAGTCCTCGTAGTTTCAAAATATCGTTATCTTCTCAAACCGGGAGTCCCGTTACTCCGCGATCAGTTCCTACGAGTTACATTGGTCCCGTGGGAGGTGTTGGTGCCTCCCACGGGGCCGTTCGGGGGATGTTTCGGGTTTTCCCCCACTAACGCCATGTTTTTATGCCTAAGTCAAGAAATATGCAAATTATCGTCGTATTCTCAAACCGGGAGTCCCGCTGCTGCGAGGTTAGTTCCTACGAGATACATTGGTCCCGTGGGAGGTGTTGGTGCCTCCCACGGGACCGTTCGGAGGCTGTTTCGGGTCTTTCCCCACTAACGTCATCTTTTTCTACCTAAGTCTAGAAATATGCAAATTATCATCGTATTCTCAAACCGGGAGTCCCGTAGCTGCGCGGCTAGTTCCTACGAGTTACATTCGTCCCGTGGGAGGTGTTGGTGCCTCCCATGGGGCCGTTTAGGGGCTGTTTTAGGTTTTCACCCTCTAACGCCATGTTTTTAAGCCTTAGTCTAGAAATATGCAAATTATCGTCGTATTCTCAAAGCGAGAGTCCCGTGGCTGCGCGGTCAGTTCCTACGAGTTATATTGGTCCCGTGGGAGGTGTTGGCTCCTCCCACGGGGCCGTTCGAGGGCTGTTTTGAGTTTTCACCCTCTAACGCCATGTTTTTATGCCTGTCTAGAAATATGTAAATTACCGTCGTATTCTCAAACCGGGAATTCCGTGGCTGCGTGGTCAGTTCATACGAGTTACATTGATGTGGTGGGAGGTGTTGGTGCCACCCACGAGGCCGTTCGGTGGCTGTATCGGGTTTTCCCCCACTAACGCCATGTTTTTCCTAAGTCTAGAAATATGCAAATTACTATCGTATTCTCAAACCGGGAGTCCCGTGGCTGCGCGATCAGTTCCTACGAGTTACATTGGTCCCGTGTGAGGTGTTGGTGCCTCCCACGCGTCCGTTTGGTGTTGTTTTGGGTTTTCACCCTCTAACGCCGTGTTTTTAAGGCTAAGTCTAGAGTTACGCAAATTATCGTCGTATTCAGAAACCGGGAGTCCCGTGGTTGCGCGGTCAGTTCCTACGAGTAACATTGGTCCCGTCGGAGGTGTTGGTGTCTCCCACGGGACCGTTCGGGGGCTGTTTCGGGTTTTCACCCACTAACGCCATGTTTTTAAGCCTAAGTCTAGATAAATACAAATTATATACAAATTATCGTCGTATTCTCAAAGCGGGAGTTCCGTGGCTGCTCGGTCAGTTCCTACGAGTAACATTGGTTCCATGGGAGGTGTTGGTGCCTCCCACGGGGACGTTCGGGGGCTGTTTTGGGTTTTCACCATCTAACGCCATATTTTTATGCCCAAGTCCAGAAACATGCAAATTATCGTCGTATTCTCTAACCGGGAGTCCCGCTGTTGCGAGGTTAGTTCCTACGAGATACATTGGTCACGTGGGAGGTGTTGGTGCCTCCCACGGGACCGTTCGGTGGCTTTTTCGGCTTTTCCCCCACTAACGCCTTGTTTCTATGCCTAAGTCTTGAAATATGCAAATTATCGTCGTATTCTCAAACCGAGAGTCCCATGGCTGAGCGGTTGGTTCCTACGAGTTACATTGGTCCCGTGGGAGGTGTTGGTGCCTCCCACGGGACCGTTCGGGGGCTGTTTTGGGTTTTCACCCTCTAACGCCATGTTTTTAAGCCTAAGTCTACAAATATGTAAATTATCGTCATATTCTCAAACCGGGAGTCCCCTGGCTGCGCGGTCAGTTCCTACGAGTTATATTGGTCCTATGAGAGGTGTTGGTGCCTCCCACGGGGCCGTTCGGGGGCTGTTTCGGGTTTTCCCCCACTAACGTCATGTTTTGCCTCAGTCTGGAAATATGCAAATTACGGTCGTATTCTCAAACCGGGAGTCCCGTGGCTGCGCGATCAGTTCCTACGAGTTACATTGGTCCCGTGCGAGGTGTTGGTGCCTCCCACGGGGCCGTTCAAGGGCTGTTTTGGGTTTTCACCCTCTAACGCCATGTTCTTAAGCCTAAGTCTAGAAAGATGCAAATTATCATCGAATTCTAAAATCGGGACTCCCGTTGTTGTGCGGTCAGTTCCTACGAGTAAGATTGGTCTCGTGGGAGGTGTTGGTGTCTCCCACGGGGCCGTTCGGGGGCTGTTTCGGGTTTTCACCCACTAATGCCATGTTTTTAAGCCTAAGTCTAGATATATTCAAATTATCGTCATATTCTCAAACCGGGAGTCCTGTGGCTGCGCGGTCAGTTCCTACGAGTAACATTGGTCCCGTGGGAGGTGTGGGTGCCTCCCACGGGGACGTTGGGGGACTGTTTTGGGTTTTCACCCTCTAACGCCATGTTTTTATGCCTAAGTCCAGAAATATGCAAATTATCGTCGTATTCTCAAACCGAGAGTCCCGCTGCTGCGAGATCAGTTCCTACGAGATACATTGGTCCCGGGGGAGGTGTTGGTGCCTCCCACGGGACTGTTCGGAAGCTGTTTCGGGTTTTTCCCCACTAACGTCATGTTTTTATACCTAAGTCTAGAAATATGCAAATCATCGTCGTATTCTCAAACCAGGAGTCCCGTGGCTGCGCGACCAGTTCCTACGAGTAACATTGGTCCCGTGGGAGGTGTTGGTGCCTCCCACGGGACCGTTCGGCAGCAGTTACGGGTTTTCGCCCTCTAACGCCATGTTTTTAAGCCTAAGTCTAGATATATTCAAATTATCGTCGTATTATCAAACCGGGAGTCCAGCTGTTGCAAGGTCAGTTACTACGATATACATTGGTCCCGTGGGAGGTGTTGGTGCCTCCCACGGGGACATTCGGGGGTTGTTTCGGGTTTTCCCCCACTAATGCCTTGTTTTCATGCCTAAGTCCAGAAATATGCAAATTATCGTCGTCTTCTCAAACCGGGAGTCCCGTGGCTGCACGATCAGTTCGTACGAGTTACATTGGTCCCATGGGAAGTGTTGGTGCCTCCCACGGAGCCGTTCCGGGGCTGTTTTGGATTTTCACCCTCTAACCCATGTTTTTAAGCCCAAGTCTAGAAATATGAAAATTATCGTCGTATTCTCAAACCGGGAGTCCAGTGGCCGCGCGGTCAGTTTGTACAAGTTATATTGGTCCCGTGGGAGGTGTTGGTGCCTCCCACGGGGCCGTTCGGGGGCTGTTTTGAGTTTTCACCCTCGAACGCCATATTTTTATGCCTAAGTCTAGAAATATGCAAATTACCATCGTATTCTCAAACCGGGAATCCAGTGGCTGCGTGGTCAGTTCATACGAGTTAAATTGGTCCCGTGGGAGGTGTTGGTGCCACCCACGGGGCCGTTCGGGGTCTGTTTTGAGTTTTCCCCCACTAACGCCATGTTTTGCCTAAGTCTAGAAATATGCAAATTACTATCGTATTCTCAAACCGGGAGTCCCGTGGCTGCGCGATCAGTTCCTACGAGTTACATTGGTCCCGTGCGAGGTGTTAGTGCCTCCCACGGGGCCGTTTGGGGGTTGTTTTGGGTTTTCACTCTCTAACGCCATGTTTTTAAGCCCAAGTATAGAATTATGCAAATTATCGTCGTATTCTCAAACCCGGAGTCCCGTGGTTGCGCGGTCAGTTCCTACGAGTAACATTGGTCCGGTGGGAGGTGTTGGTGTCTCCCACGGGACCGTTCGGGGATGTTTCGGGTTTTCACCCACTAACGTCATGTCTTAAACCCAAAGTCTAGATATATTCAAATTATCATCGTATTCTCAAATCGGGAGTTCCGTGGCTCCGCGTTCAGTTCCTACGAGTAACATAGGTCCCGTGGGAGGTGTTGGTGCCTCCCACGGGGACCTTCGGGGGCTGTTTTGGGTTTTCACCCTCTAACGCCATGTTTTTATGCCAAAGTCTAGAAATATACAAATTATCGTCGTATTCTCAAATCGGGAGTCCCGCTGCTGCGGGGTCAGTTCTACGAGCTACATTGGTCACGTGGGAGGTGTTGGTGCCTCCAACGGGACCGTTCGGAGGCTGTTTCGGGTTTTCCCCCACTAACGCCATGTTTTTATGCCTAAGTCTAGAAATATGCAAATTATCGTTGTATTCTCAAACCGGGAGTCCCGTGGCTGCGCGGTCAGTTCCTACGAGTTACATTGGTCCCGTGGGAGGTGTTGGTTCCTCCCACGGAGCCGTTTTGTGGCTGTTTTGGGTTTTCACCCACTAACGCCATGTTTTTAAGCCTAAGTCTAGAATTATGCAAATTATCATCGTATTCTCAAACCGGGAGTCCCGTGACAACGCGGTCAGTTCCTATGATCTACATTGGTCCCGTGGGAGGTGTTGGTGCCTCCCACGGGACTGTTGGGGGGCTGTTTTGGGTTTTCCCCCACTAACGCCTTGTTTTTATGCCTAAGTCTAGAAATATGTCAATTATCGTCGTATTCTCAAACTGGGAGTCCCATGGCTGGGAGGTCAGTTCCTACGAGTTACATTGGTCCCATGGGAGGTGTTGGTGCCTCCCACGGTGCCCTTTGGGGGCTGTTTTGGGTTTTCGCCATCTAACCCCTTGCTTTTAAGCCTAAGTCTTGAAATATGCAAATTACTGTCGTATTCTCAAACCGGGAGTCCCATGGCTGGGCGATCAGTTCCTACGAGTTACATTCGTCCCGTGGGAGGTGTTGTTACCTCCCACGGGGCCGTTCGGGGGTTGTTTTGGGTTTTCACCCACTAACGCCATGTTTTTAAGCATAAGTCTAGAAATATGAAATTATCATCGTATTCTAAAACCGGGAGTCCCGTGACAACGCGGTCAGTTCCTACGAGTTACATTGGTCCCGTGGGAGGTGTTGGTGCCTCCCACGGGGCCGTTCGGGGGCTGTTTCGGATTTTCACCCACTAACGCCATGTTTTTAAGTCTAAGTCAAGATATATTCAAATTGTCGTCGTATTCTCAAACCGGGAGTCCCGGGGTTGTGCGGTTTGTTCCTACGAGTCACATTGGTGCCGTGGGAGGTCTTGGTGCCTAACAGAGGGTCATTCGGAGGCTGTTTTGTATTTTCACGCTCTAACGCCATGTTTTTAAGCGTAAGTCTAGAAATATGCAAATTATCGTCATATTCTTAAACCGACAGTCCCGCTGCTGAGGGGTCAGTCCCTAAGAGCTACATTGGTCCCGTGGGAGGTGTTGGTGCCTCCCACGGGGCCTTTAGGGGGCTGTTTCGAGTTTTCCCCCACTAAGGCCGTGTTTTTATGCCTAAGTCTAGAAATATGCAAATTATCGTCGTATTCTCAAATAGGGAGTCCCGTGGCTACGCGGTCAGTTTCTACTAGTTATATTGGTCCCGTGGGAGGTGTTGGTGCCTCCCACGGGCTGTTCGGGGGTTGTTTTATGTTTTCACCCCCTAACGCCATGTTTTTATGCCTAAGTCTAGAAATATGCAAATTACCGTCGTATTCTCAAACCGGGAGTCCCGTGGCTGCGCGATCAATTCCTATGAGTTACATTGATCCTGTGCGAGGTGTTGGTGCCTCCCACGGGGCCGTTCAAGGGCGGTTTTGGGTTTTCACCCTCTAACGCCATGTTTTTAAGCCTAAGTCTAGAAATATGCAAATTATCATCGTATTCTAAAACCGGGAGTCCCGTGGCTGCGCGATCAATTCCTACGAGTTACATTGATCCTGTGCGAGGTGTTAGTGCCTCCCACGGGGCCGTTCAAGGGCTGTTTTGGGTTTTCACCCTCTAACGCCATGTTTTTAAGCCTAAGTCTAGAAATATGCAAATTATCATTGTATTATAAAACCGGGAGTCCCGTGACTGCGCGGTCAGTTCATACGAGTTACATTGGTCCCGTGAAAGGTGTTCCGGCCTCCCACGAGGACATTCAGGGGCTCTTTTGAGTTTTCACCCTCTAACGTCATGTTTTTAAGCCTAAGTCAAGAAATATGCAAATTATCGTCGTATTCTCAAACCGGGAGTCCCGCAGCTCCGTCGTCAGTTCCTACGAGTTGCATTGGTCCCGTGGGAGGTGTTGGTGCCTCCCACGGGGCCGTTCGGGGGCTATTTTGGGTTTTCACCCTCTAACGCCATGTTTTTAAGCCTAAGTCTAAAAATATGCAAATTATCGTCGTATTCTCAAATCGGGAGTCCCGTGGCTGAGCGGTCAGTTCCTTTGAGTTACATTGGTCCGTGGGAGTTGTTGGTGCCTCCCACGGGGCCGTTCGGGGGCTGTTTTGGGTTTTCACCCTCTAACGCCATGTTTTTAAGCGCAAGTCAAGAAATATGCAAATTATCGTCGTATTCTAAAACTGGGAGTCCCGCGGCTGCGCGGTCAATTCCTACGAGTTACATTGGTCCCGTGGGAGGTGTTGGTTGCCTCCCACGGGGCCGTTCGGGGGTTGTTTTGGGTTTTCACCATCTAACGCCATGTTTTTAAGCCTAAGTTTAGGAATATGAAAATTATCATCGTTTTCTCAAACCGGGAGTCCCGCGGCTGCGCAGTCAGTTCCTACGAGTTACATTGGTCCCGGGGGAGGTGTTGGTGACTCCCACGGGGCCGTTCGGGGGCTATTTTGGGTTTTTCCCCTCTAACGCCATGTTTTTAAGCCTAAGTCTAGAAATATTCAAATTATCGTCGTATTCTCAAACCGGGAGTCCCTTGACTGGGCGGTCAGTTCCTACGAGTTACATTGGTCCCGTGGGAGGTGTTGGTGTCTCCCACAGGGCCGTTCGGGGGCTCTTTTGGATTTTCACCCTCTAACGCCGTGTTTTTATGCCTAAGTCTAGAAATATGCAAATTATCGCCGTATTCTAAAACCGGGAGTCCCGTGACTGCGATGTCAGTTTCTACGAGTTACATTGGTCCCGTGTGAGGTGTTGGTGCCTCCCACGGGGCCATTCGAGGGCTGTTTCGGATTTTTCACCCTCTAACGCCATGTTTTTAAGCCTCAGTCTAGAAATATGCAAATTATCGCCGTATTCTCAAACTGGGAGTCCCGTGGATGCGTGGTCCGTTGATATGAGTTACATTGGTCCCGTGAGAAGTGTTGGTGCCACCCACGGGGTCGTTCGGGGGCTGTTTCGAGTTTTCCTCCTCTAATGCCATGTTTTGCCTAAGTCTAGAAATAGGAAAATTACCGTCGTATTCTCAAACCGGGAGTCCCGTGGCTGCGGGGTCAGTTCCTACGACTTACATTTGTCCCGTGGGAGGTATTGTTGCCTCCCATGGGGACGTTCGGGAGTTGTTTTGGGTTTTCACCCTCTAACACCCTGTTTTTAAGCCCAAGTCTAGAAATATGCAAATTCTCGTCGTATTCTCAAACCGTAAGTCCTGCCGCTGCGCGGTCAGTTTCAATGAGTTACATTGGTCCCGTGGGAGGTGTTGGTGCCAGCCATCGGGCTGTTCGGGGGTTGTTTCGGGGTTTCCCCCACTAACGCCATGTTTTTAACGCTAAGTCTAGAAATATGCAAACTATCGTGGTATTCTCAAACCGGGAGTCTCGTGGCTGCACTGTCAGTTCCTACGAGTTACATTGGTCCCGTGGGAGGTTTTGGTGATTCCCACGAGGCCGTTCGGGGGTTGTTTTTGGTTTTCACCCTCTAACGCCATGTTTTTATGCCTAAGTCTAGAATTAAGCAAATTATCGTCGTATTCTCAAACCGGGGATCCCGTGATCGTGCGGTCAGTTCCTACGAGTTACATTGGTCCCGTACGAGGTGTTGGTGCTACTCACGGCGCCATTTGAGGGCTATTTCGTCTTTTCACCCACTAACGCCATGTTTTTAAGCCTAAGTCTTATCATCGTATTCTCAAACCGGGAGTCCCGTGGCTACGTGGTCAGTTCCTACGAGTTACATTGGTCCCGTGGGAGGTGTTGGTGCCACCCACGGGGCCGCTCGGGGGCTGTTTCGGGTTTTCATCCACTAACTCCTTGTTTTCAAGCTTAAGTCCTCATATGTTCAAATTATCGTCGTAATCTCAAATCGGGAGTCCCATTATCGCACGGTCAGTTCCTACGTGTTACATTGGTCTCGTAAAAGGTGTCGGTGCCTCTCACAGGACCCTACGAGGGCTGTTTCGTGGTTTCGCCCTCTTCGCCTTGTTTTCAATCTATATGGCAGCTATATATGGCCATATATAGCAGTTATATAGGCTTATATATAGCTGCTATACATGGCAATATATAGCTGCTAGATATGGCCATATATAGCTGCTATATATGAGCATATATAGCTGCTATATAGCCATATATAGCTGTTATATATGGCTGCTTTATATAGCTTCTATATAGCCATATATAGCTACTATATTGGCATCAATTATGTGCAAGTGTGTTATATTCTATCTAGCTGCCTAACTGAATCGATCCATTAGTGGTACGCATAGCTTCCTAATTGATTAAATGCTCTGCATTTGGAGGGTTTTGGTATATAGTTGCATACACAAATTACTGGTATATAACTAATAAATTTTCTCCTTTATTGACTGGATTTAGTGGTTGTTCTGGACTGTTAAGCTGAGTGTCAGTGTGTTCTATGCGGTTATCTTTCGAGGTTGCGGTTATCTTGAAGAATTAGTGAGTAATAAGTTCACAGGTTGACGATAATAATGAATTAGTTTGGATATTGAGATTTTGTAATTAGATCTTATATGTTGAAAAAATGCTAGACCTAGGCCTTGCATTAGTATAAATTTGAGTTCCATTTGCACATGCTAAGTTGACTTGTTAAGCATTTCAAGAGTTATTACATATATTGTAATTTACTTGATCAGTTAATACTGTTAAGCTGTTACAAATACTATTAAGCATTTCAAGAGCTATTACAAATATTGTAATTTACTCGATCAGTTAGGTAAAATCAGTTAGTCTTTAACATATTGATCATCAGTTATGATTGGGTTGTAATTTACAGGTTTGTTATTATATTATTGATCGATACACAATTATAGATGTAATTGTGTACTAAATCAGTTCGATTTGAGATCAGATTAAATTGATTGATCAGTTTAAAGATCGAATTTTTATATGTATGTATGGTGTTTTGGTTGTAGGTATCGTATGAGTCTCAACAGCAAATACAACTGATGCGATTTGCCGATTATTTTGGTCGCGCTTTTTCGGCTGTCAGATCATCTCAGTTTCCCTGGACCAAGTTGTTCCGAGAGTCAACTATTAACAAGATTGCAAATGTGAGTAAAACTTTATTTTTAGAATTATTTCTTTTAATAAAATTAACATGTCTATGGATCACCTAGTGTCATTTCAGTTTACATTGAAAATGTGTTCTTTCATTATCTATCTATCATTTTGTCTTTTCAGTTTGTTACTTTCTAAAAGTTTGTTACTTTATAAATTTGATTAGTATTTGTTTTAAATATTGATCTATGGTCCTTATTAAGTGGAAATATTTTCACTTAATATTAGTTCTGATCACAGAAGTTGTTCATCATCTTAACAAAAGTTGATCTGATCACAGTCCACTGATAATGCAGATTACCATTACAGTTGATCTTATCCATAAGGCCTTCAAATTTCAGCATATGTGGATTCAGGATTCTTCATTTTTGGACATTATTTCAAATTGCTGTTGGTTTTCAGTTTGATTTTATGTTTTTACCACACTTAGTTTAAGTTATACTTTCATCCGTCACTTCTTTTGTCTGGTATCATTGTTATCCTTCTTATGTTTAGTTTACTCTAACTTATGTAAAGTTGGATGGAACTTCGAGGATTTAGATTATTTTTAATCTTTGAAGATGCTTTTTAATTAAAAATTTTAGTTTGGTGTGTGCGGTATGTTTATCTGGTATCTATCCAGTTTGTGTGTTTATTGAAAATAACGTTAAGGATTGCCATTCAAATAAAGTTTTATAGTTGGTCATGACTTATTATCGGGGAATGCATTGTGTAATTGGGTTATTGGTTAAGATATATACTTTACTCAGTTATGTGCGTGTATATAAAACTTATGCATCTATCCTAAAATTGTGCTCTTAAAATCTGTGCTAGTATCTATGCATATATATCTAATATCTGCTATGTCCCCTCCTAAAGTTGTCAATGAAAGGCTGCATAATCTAATGGCAAAGTTTTTTTAGAGTTCAAATTATGGGGAGAATAGGCATCGATGGTGTCAATGGGAGGACATTACAAGGCCTACATATGGAGGTGGTCTGGGAGTCAGGAACTTCCATATATATAGAGAAGGCAACCAGGTGGCGGAATTTTTAGCGAAAATGGGAAGTAAAGAAGGGATCAACCATTTTTCACCCTCTAACGCCTTGTTGTCAAGCTTAAGTCCTCGTAGTTTCAAATTATCGTTGTCTTCTCAAACTGGGAGTCCCGTTGCTGCGCGATCAGTTCCTACGAGTTACATTGGTCCCGTGGGAGGTGTTGGTGCCTCCCACGGGGCCGTTCGGGGGCTGTTTCGGGTTTTCATCCACTAACGCCATGTTTTTAAGCCTAAGTCTAGATATATTCAAATTACCGTCGTATTCTCAAACCGGGAGTCCCCGGGCTGCGCGATCAGTTCCTACGAGTTACATTGGTCTCGTGGGAGGTCTTGGTGCCTCCCACGGGGCTGTTTTGGATTTTCACCCTCTAACGCCCTGTTTTTAAGCCTAAGTCTAGAAATATGAAAATTATCGCCGTATTCTCAAACCGGGAGTCTCGCGGCTGCGGGGTCAGTTCCTACGAGCTACATTGGTACCGTGGGAGGTGTCTGTGCCTCCCACGGGGCCGTTCGGGGGCTGTTTTGGGTTTTCACCCTCTAACGCCATGTTTTTAAGCCTAAGTCTAGAAATATGCAAATTATCGTCGTATTCTCAAACCGGGAGTCCTGCGGGTGCATGGTCAGTTCCTACGAGTTACATTGGTCCCGTGGGAGGTGTTGGTGCCTCCCACGAGGCCGTTCGGGGGCTGTTTCGGTTTTTCCCCACTAACGCCATGTTTTTAAGCTTAAGTCTAGAAATATGCAAATTATCGTCGTATTCTCAAACCGTGAGTCCCGTGACCGCGCGGTCACTTCCTATGAGTAACATTGGTCCCGTAGGAGGTGTTGGTGTCTCCCACGGGGCCGTTCGGGGGCTGTTTCGGATTTTCACCCACTAACGTCATGTTTTTATGCCTAAGTCTAGAAATATGCAAATTACCGTCGTATTCTCAAACCGGGAATCCCGGGGCTGCGCGGTCAGTTCTTACGAGCTACATTGGTCCCGTGGGAGGTGTTGGTGCCTCCCACGGGGCTGTTCGGGGCCTGTTTCTATGAGTTACATTGGTCCCGTGCGAGGTGTTGGTTCCAGTCACAGGGCCGTTTGGGGGCTCCTTCGGCTTTTCACCCACTAACGCCATGTTTTCTAGCATAAGTCCTCATATTTCCAAATTATCGTCGTATTCTCAAACCGGGAGTCCCGTTATCGCGCGGTCAGTTCCTACATATTACATTGGTCCCGTGAGAGGTGTTGGTTCCTCTCACGGGACCGTACGGGGGCTGTTTCGAGTTTTCACCCTCCAACGCCTTGTTTTTAAGCTTAAGTCCTCATAATTATCTCGTATTCCTTCTAATTATCCCATACTCCTTCTAACATACTATCTAGTAACAAGCCAACAACCAATAATTATCCAACAACCAAACCAAACAAAACCAATAATTATCCCGTACTCCTTCTATCATTTAAAAGATTTAATAGATAATGTATGTCAATTATATAACTACTTTAGTTAAAGTAAAGAGTACCTGGTGTGTGATGAAGAACTGGTATGTAATGAAGAACTGGTATCTAATTGGTTAGATCTGTAATACGTAAACAATGTGTTATGAAGAACGGGCATGTAAGAAAGTACCTCACAAAACCACTGAAGAATTAGATTTGCTACCTATAATAGGTCGTAGATTTACATATGACGCAGATTTATTCCCCCATTTAAACACTGTAATTCGAACGAACGTGAGCAACCTGTTGCCTATGATATGTAAAGAAAAGTACACAAAGTCAAAGGAAAACAAAATCTATAATATCAACCTGGTGCCTATAATATCAATGTAGTTGTGATTATTACGCCGCCATTTTAAGGTTTTATAATACATATTCAATCAAGTTGATCACAACAAATCTCAAACCAAAACATAACTGTATGAAATCAACAGAATTATAGCGTACATGTCAAGTAAAAATATGGATGAACGGAATCAAGTTGTAATTGTTCCATGTCAAGTTGTAGCATCCTAATATCTTGACGTAAACGTAAAAAAATGCAAATTAATCGCAAGATATGTGATATACTTTTTCATAGGCAAATCAAGAGCACACCCAACAAATTTAATAACATGTACATTTATCGACACTAGTATCAATTCAATAAATTCAACATAGTATCCAACAACCAAGCCAGTAATATCTCACTATAGTAATGTGCACACGTGTTTGCGACTCGTGTGTCAAAAAAATCATTTAATTATATTTTGTCAAAAAAAAGGACAAGCATATTTTGTCAAAAAAAAATACATACACATACAATCTAGGATTTATTGACATAATCTATATATACACACATACAATCTAGGGTTTACTTAAAACCTAATATTTTTTTGACAAATCTATGCATATATATAACCCACAAAAAGGCGGATGTAATTTTTTTTACTGATTATAAATCCATTTAATTATATTTGGTCAAAAAAAATATAATGTCTAGAGTTTTGAATAATATTTTGTCAAAAAAAATACATACATACAATCTAGGGTTTATTGACATAACCTATACGTACACACATGCAATCTAGGGTTTACTTAAACCCTAATATTTTTTTGACATAAATCTGTACATACATACACATACAATTACACACTTGCCATATTATAAAAAAATATAATTGACTCTAGTATACACCTATCGTATTATAAAAAGAAAAACAATTATAAGCACTAGTTGCCAACTATTAAAAATAATAATTATACACCTGCCATATTATAAAAAAATAAATTATGGCAATAATTTTACATTTATCGTTGAATTCAACTTAGGGCACCAAATCGACATGTAACAATTGATCCAAACTGTTCAAAACAGATATGTATGATTGTATCTCGTGAAATCGAAATAAAAAAAAACAATAACCCTTATTCAAATATATGTATCTCATCAAACAAATCAAAATAGAAATTAAAGTAAGATAACCTTGTCGGTGGCAGCAGGGGTCGGCCGGCAGCAGGTGGCGTCGACGGCGACAACAGGGGTCGGTAGCAGAGAGAGAGAAAACCCACCAGTGTTTAACGAGAGAGAGAAGCCACAGCTTTGTAATTGACGAGAGAGAGAGAGAGAAGCGGGTAAATGAAATTGAAAGGGGTCAAATGTTAAAGTGCCTCTTTTATTTTTCTTAGGAATTACATGGTCACGGCCATCAGCCGCAACCCACCTCGCAACCCATAAACTCCTTGCTGCTGCTGCATGAATGGCCAATGGTCACGACCTACAGCCGTGACCCCCATCCGCGACCAATATCAGACCTTGAATTGAAGGATGGTCACGGCCCATAGCCGTGACCCCCATGCGCGACCAATTTCAAACCTTGAATTGAACGATGGTCACGGCCCATAACCGTGACCCATACCAAGAAATGGTCACGGCCCACAGTCGTGACCCTTAATGTGTGTGTTTTCTACTTCGTCATGCCTTTGGTCACGGCCCAAGTCCGTGACCCATCCGCGACCAGTTTAGAGGGAATTTTGGCGTGAATTTGGCGCCAAGATGGTCACACCCTGGTCATGGCCCAAGTCCGTGACCAACAGTGGTCAGGGACTTGGGCCGTGACCACTTTCAGAGCATCCATGATTTTGTGTGATAATAAATATGGTCACACCAAAAAATGACTTGGTCACGGCCCAAGTCCGCAACCCACTAGGCGTGACCATTCACAGGATTTGGTGTAATGACCAACACAACGGAGAGCTAGAGAGAGTCTTCTTCTAAAGGTGAGGGTTTTATGGTAAGAGGTGAGGGATTTTCCCTCTCACCTATGGGTATGCATGTGAGTGTTAGGGATTTTCCCTCTCACCTATATAAATAACAGTCGCTGCTACTATATATATACACTAGCGCTGCTGTTATATATATATATATAGCGCGCTGCTGCTGCTATATATATATATATATATATATATATATATATATATATATATATATATATATATATATATATATATATAGCAGCCCTGCTGCTGCTAATATAGCAGCCCTGCTGTTATATATATATACTATATATATATATATATATATATATATATATATATATATATATATATATATATACTAGCCCACCAAAATTGATGAAATCCCCCAACTTATGCCAGTTGTGCTTCCTGATTAATCATTACTGAAATTTGGGTATTTCATAATAATTATGTTGCTAGTCACATCTCACAAGAAACAGCTAAAAAATCCAAAATTCTAAGTACCGAACTGCCTTCTTGTTTTGCTAATCATGCGAGTGAGGAGTAAACAATAAGCGGCAGAACTACCAGTTCATATTAGTAGTAATCATGATTAGATTATAAACGCATACATAGTATTAGGTACCTAAAGAAATGACCTGCTAAATAAGGAAGAAGTTAACATTACCTGAAAAGGTTAGAGTGCCCCTGGAATCAACCGAGTAAAACAAATTCACCGCTACTTATTCTGTAAAGATCATGACTTGTAACTTAATATAAATAAAAAAGAAGTATGAGGCATAAAAGATAGAATGTACAACAAATAGAAGAACTAATAAAAACATATAAAAGTACTAATTAAAAACAGGTAGAATGTAAATCAAGCCAAGTATGAGGCATACGTTAATAAATAAAACGAAAAATACTCACCTGCGTACTACTATGATACTTTGACTTATGCAGGGAAGTATTCCCAAATTGCACATGGTCTACGGCACTTGAAACATGTACCCTTGAGCATCCACCAATACTACCATATATGAGAATGCCTATTGCAATTCAAGAAGTTCATTCTCGACTTCTGTTACAGCATCAATACGTTCTTGAATTTCCGCACTCATGTGTTAGAATATTGAAATCACTCAATCATGTGTTAATGTCTTTAGTTCGCCAATTTCGGCTACAATGACATCATGAATATTCTTAAAAATCCCTCTAAAATATACATGGACGCCGTGTATTAAGATGAAAAAGCATATATACATTCTAATATGTGATTAATTCAACACGTTATTATTTCAACAATTGATGGATAACAAATGATAGGGATTGGCTGAATGAGGCCATTTATTTCCACATTATGCAGTAATCAAAATAGAAACACATATCGAATCACTAACATTAGCCAAAGGAGTAGTAGGAGAACACACCGGTTGTGTGTAGAATATACCAGTTGTTGATGATGTAACATTAGCCAAAGGAGTAGTAGGAGAACACATCTAACATTGAGAGTGAGCAAAAAACTTTTAATTTCTTTTGATAAGTTTAAAAATTGATGATGTAACTGCTTAAACATTGATCAGTTGGTCAGTACCATCTGATCTGACCTAAGATTAATTGCTTTTTCCCAACTTTGTTGGGGCCCCCCTTATGATGAAACAACAGGCAAGATTTCTGATCTTCAAGTTCTCCTTTCAGCAATGGGTACGATACGTTCAGGTCGGCTGAAACAGCACTAGTTGAGGAGATGACAACATATCGGAGTGGCTTAACAGGCTATCGTGTGAAATTGTTTTATTAAACTATTTTATACTAGAGACTAGTGGGTGCCAATTTGAATATCCATAAGAGAGAACACCATGCTGAATTTGAATCCAGAGTGAAGGTTGCATCACCACAATCTAGAACCAATGTGAGTTGTTGGAAATTGGATTTAGAAAAAATAGTTGATAAGATAACAAATGATAATGCCAAGATTTTTTGGGCGGTTATACCCTGCCAATAGTTATATAAACAGAAGAACAATTTCAGAAACTTATGCTAGAACTACGAATAGTTATATAAAAAAAAAGAGACAAATTACATTAAATTTTATAGAAAAGGAAAAAAATTATTTTTCATGTTTTTTTTAATCCAAAATGACAGCATGAATAAAATTAAAAGGCATCATGTGACTTGATAAAATGGAGGTCATGAAACAGTTTTCTTTTTCATTTTTCAACAACGATTGTGGTGATTGAGATATCAGTTACTGTTTCCATCTGTTTTGAGTTTGAACTTGTGTTTCTGAAAATATAGTATATCATTCACAACATAATATATATGATCTTATAGTTGATGTTAATATGTTGGGAAGAATCTACTATATACTAGCATGGAGAGAGTCGGAGAGATCAAATGATCCTAGTTATACTGATTCTGATTAAAAAATATTAAATCTGGGCATCCTTGATTAGGTGGCAATGTCTCTTAGTACCAAGGAAGAGATAACTGTACATGACTCAGGTTTTGTATGCAGTGCGGCAGAAGCTTGATGCATCCTCTGGTATGTACTACGATATTTCACAGGCAGGTATCGCGATAAATAGGTAAATGACAAATCTAGAGAAGAAAGCATTTGTACGCAATCAAATGAACTTTTGAGTTAAACCTTTAGATATAAGGCTAGTGTACCACACCAATGGATTGACAATTCTCTTGTTGCAGCATGATGATTCGGACTATTTGCGTGACTGGAACAAGGACATATCCATCTCGGGATATTTTTTCAATGGCTTTGATGCAATCAGCTAAAGATCTATGCTGCAAACAACGGGTTCTTTTACTACATCGGAGGCACTATAAATGTAGCAACAGAGGCTGTCAATGAGGTTTTGTGGCTACAAGATCTATTAGATAAGTTAGACATTATATTCAATTGCCATAACCAAAGTGCTACCTATTTGGCCAAGAACCATACTCATCACCAAAAAACCGAGAGAGTTGATGCACGATTTAATTTCATAAGGGAGATCATAAATAAAGGTTATGAAAATTTGAAGAAAATTCACCAAGGATAATCTGGCAATATGTTAACAAAGGTGATACTGGTAGGCATGTTTGGGCATTGCTTCAACTTTGATTTATATTCTACACACAACTGGTGTGTAGAACAAAAATGAACCCAAAACAAGTACAAAAATGTCATATACCAGTTTTGTGTCCGAAATAACCTGACCTTCAGATTCCTCACCTTCCTCTTTAGCTTCCTCATTTTCCTCCAAACTAGAACTAGAACTCGAAACACGGTAGCTTGATGGGCTATTCATTGCTTAGTCGTTTTCTTCGCAGCTCTAGTTAGCCATTTCCTCTTAGGAGCATGCTCCGCCACATCGATATCCCCCTACCCTCCACATCATTAGCCTCAGCTTCCAACTAATATTGCACATCAGCTACAGCTTGGGGATCGATATCACCAACATCAACATCACTATTCAAAGTCCAATTCTCAACACCCACGACCATCATCGATACTCGTTTCGATATATTAGAAGTACCACCTTTCGAGGCACCATCGAATGAAACTAGCTTATCAACTTTCTTCTATCTCGTTATCCCGCCAACTACACCTGATAGATCACTCTTTTTTTGCTTGGATTGGCAAAACACCAAGTTTGGTAAACACCACGCCAGGTTCACTTTCCAAGCTAGCTTCCTTGTCATTAGAAGTCGAAAAGCCCATAAAATCTTTGATCTCCTTTAAACCTTGAGGAGTCAATGTGTATCATCACCAACTAAAACCACCACCTTTTGACCTATAACGGCAACACCATATACCAAATAATGAATTGAATTTGCCTGATGCACCCAATAAGAATTGCATAGAGGAGTGGCAAACCCATTAGCATCTCGAGAAGGAATAATCCTTTGACCAGACGCACAACATTTGGTAGTAATCCCATGACAAGTTAGTGTACTGAATGCCTCGGCATACAACTTTTTCATTAATTTCCATTTCATTTTGGCCGGACAAGGAACAAGCTAAGTCACACCCAAATTGGAACATAACAAGTTTGGGATGGTACAATACCACACCATAACCCACTCAATCAAAAAGAGAAAAATCTAAGATGAATTACCAATAACGCATGAACGTTGGACGCACGAATATCATCCATTATGTCACTTAACGCCGAGACACAAACACATGCCTCTTCATTAAAAAAAATTACCTGTAAATGCCTACATCCACATGATAAGGACACATACATAATCGCTTCACTTAACCGATCTGCGCAGCTACAATAACAAGAAATTCATGATCCACCTTCGATTACTATCTCAAAATTCTAACTGGCGAGTCATCATCAGAGGGAACTTCATAAATAGGGGTTTCAGACCCAATGAAGGAAAACATTCCAACAAAAAGCCCATTAAATAACATAAGGAGTAAAGTTGACAATGTTATATCTACCAAACGAACACTCCAAATTCAAATGCAATCGATCTAACCAAGCATACAAATTACCCTAAATAAAAGCGGCTAAGGAAATTTTTTGACCCAGTAACTATCGAGCAACCACCAAAAATATCATCTAATTAGGACAATCAGGGGATTTCTCAGGAAGCAACAATCTTGATAAAAAGGCCACAAGATAAGCAACTAGATGAGCATGATCATTAATAGGCATGTATGCACACGCACACGCACATGCACACACACTAATCCCTAAATCCACATAGTTTCTAAACAACGCAAGCTAATCCCTAAATCCACCTAGTTCCTAAACAAATCTACTTTGTCACGTGCACACACGCAAGCTGATCCCTAAATCCACACAATTTCTAAACAAATGTACTTTAATATGCTCTACCACACAACCATTAACTATAGCGAGAGCAAATGAGCTCCAAAGCTACCAATCCCACAACCATAATCATCCAACTATTTTCTTTTTCATTTATAATAATAAAATAACCTATTGATAAAGGGATTTCACTTTCAGTAAGTGTCAACTAGAAAATAGTAAATTAAAACTATAAGTATATCCATATATTAGACAGGCAAGAGTGCAAGAAATTGTGTATTATAACTCATTTTGGGATAACATCAAGAGCCTCCAGGCACCATCCTCCTTACTAAGACTTCCTTTTGTTACACTACCTTGTCAAAAAGAATGTTAAACCAATACCCAATAGACATGTCTAAAATCATACAAACAACTTTAAGTAAATAAAATAGCTCACAAATATGGTAATATTCATCCGATCCTCAAACTATATTGAATTAGCAATAATGGAGAAAATAATAAAAAAATTAAAAAAGGTTTTTACCAATTAGTACCGTTTATTAAGTATGTAGCTCAATAGGTCCTAACATCTTTTTTTTGCTCCATCAGGTCCCATGAAAAAAGATTTGTGTTCCGCTAGCTCCTATTTGTAAACATACAGTGAATATTCACTATATGTACAAATAGGACCTATTAAAGAAAAAATGTTGCGATAGGACCTATTAAAGAAAAAATGTTACGATAGGACCTATTAGGAAATGCCCTATGTAAATAGGACTTAATAGGAAGATCCCCAAATTAAAAATATAGAAAATTTGGCATTAGTCCCTCATAGATATTCTTTTAAGCCGGTATAAATAAGAATCCTTACTCAGATAAGAGACACGCGAGAATTAATGGCAACCTGTAAGAGCTAGTTCTTTTCTCAATTCCTTCCCCTAAAAGCGACTATCAAGTATGACAAAGGCATCAAAATGAAAAGAAAAAAACTTATCTAAAGGAAAAAACAAATAAAAGACAATGGAGTCTATCACTACTAAAAAAACTTATCAGATTAAGAAGAAAAAAAGATAAAAAAAACTTATCCAAAATAGAATTTACTTCAGAATAAATCTATCACTACACCAAAATCATAAAAAACATAAAAAATCTATCACTACATCAGATTAAGAGGTAAACAACATAGAATACCTTTCACTACTCATAAGATTAATAGGCAAACAACATTAGGAATTTATCCAAATTAGAATGTATTTCATAATAAATCTATCTTAATCTATCACTGCTTATCAGAAAAACTTACCCCAATCGTGAATTCCATGATTCTAAGAAACCCTATGTAACCCTATCCTAACACGGCTTAATTTCCCTAGTGCTATATGAAGTTTTCATGATTTACAACAACTCGACGAGCTTTAGCTCTCATATAATTTGACATAACGCGACAAATGACATACAAAAGCGGACACAAATTATGGAACCTTTCACTAAAAAGATTTTTTAGGCCTTATTTATAAGCTAAAGTTTGCTTATAAGCCGAGATACCTAAACGGTAAATAGACGAGGGCAATTGAAAATATTCCAAATGGACCCCGTTACCTAAAACACTAGCATAAACTAAGGAAATACATATTTAAGAAAAGCACAATTAAAAATATTACAATTAAGTACGCCTCCATTCTCATCATGAACTCATATTTGTCATAAGCTCGAGCAAATATTTATTCAAAACTACACACAATTACAAAAAAAAGAGTGCAAGCATCTGAAGGACAACAAAGAACAAAAGTACTAGAAATAAAAGGCAACTACGATAAAAGCTTGACATGAATGAAGCTTTGGCCAGAAGGAACTCGCTCGGTTGCTTAAAGCACAGTCACTTCCTTTATAAGAGCATTTTATTCACTTCCTCTGTAAGATCATTTTCTTGATGATCAAATTTTATTCGTCCACCCCAAACATAGGCTCCTCCACTGCTATCCTAGCCTCAGACATCGCTAACGCCTCTTCATCATCACCTAACCATGGAGACATCTCTTTGGTCGACTCAAGATGATCCTTTATCACTCTTTACTTTAGCTTTACATAACTACCACCGACATATTGACGGAAGGTGTGCGTAAACGCGGGAGCACCTTTGCACTCTTTAGGGAGTTTAGTACAAATTCCCTCTACCATGGACTCCGACGAATCTTTCTCCATTTGTAAAAATTTCAAAGCATCAACTTCGGCATTAGTATAAGTTGTGTAGAGCACTAGATTAGCAACATCAAGATCTTCTTCAATCTTCTTCTTATCTTCTGTCAACTTCCTCTTAACATCCTTAGGTATCTTGATGTGATCACGCAACGTCACCTTATCGAGTTCAAGGTGCCGGAAAGCCTTAGCCTTGTTATCAATCACGGAGGCCCTCTCTTGAATAACCCTCGACTGCAAGAAAAGGATAAACAAACAGGTAAGTAATAGTTACTTAAATTCAAGAAACTTAAACGCTTTCCAAAACATAAAAGCACACCTGGGTGGACTTGTGAAGCGATAGATTGGAGATATCGTGAGTAGGACTCCTGAGATAGTTTTTGGCTAACTGCGGGTGGCACCATTCCGCCTTATCCTTGAAGTAAGGAATAGGGGCTAGCGGGTCGGATACAAGAGTGGGAACCTCAAGGAAGCCTTCGATCCCTTCCACCCTCTTTCCTTTATCAAAGGAGGATGTTGCTAGCTGCGGTACAATGGTAACATTGGCGATTTGGTGAGTATCCCTCTCACGAACGACCTTTTTCCTCTTGTGGATCTCACCCATGTCATTCATTGCACGAATGTTCATCTTCCCTTTCCCTTTCCCTTTCCCTTTCCCTTTCCTTGACCCGCTCACCACGTTTGGAGAACATTTAGGCTGCCCGGATATTCTATGCAATTGAAACATGAATACTAATTTTTCATGTCTCCCTTTTTGTCGCCAATACTTGGTCACGGTGAATAGCCCATGATAAATATATGTCTTCTTTTCCATTCTTTTCATGATAGTTCGAATAACTCTTACCGGAGTTCCTAAAATCATGCTATTCCTCAAAGCAAGGTTACCTTTTTCAAGTTTTTGATCCTCGGGCTTCTTACGAGTAATGACCGGATTTCCACCTTGCCCCGAATATATTAGTACATCAGAGAATCCTATATCGTTTGTATAACGACCGGAATCAACAATGCTAGTGGCTACTATCATTCCATTTTCCTTGAAGTAATCTATACCATGAATGAACTTGTGATGCAGGCCAATAATAGCAAGTTCAGCCCTAAAGTGAAATTGGTCGCCAACTTTAACTCCGGGGACAGCTCCTAAGACTTGCTTGTTTACATTCACACACTTTTCTCGTTGCTTAAGCAGCGCTGCTGATTCGAGAGAAATTTTCAAATGACTCTTTCTTTGTTCCTTTGGCTTTAATTTTTGTTTTTGGTACATTTTTTCATATGTTTCTGCAAATAGATTCAAAGCCTCGATCACCTTACTGCGAGAAACAAGTTCCAGCTGGTCCTTAAACTCAACAGTTTTCGGACCATTTGATTCTAATTTGTTACGAGACGTTAACACATTATCGTCATTCCTTTGTTTCATCTCCACCAACAGCCTCCGTTCCACATTAGATTTACCCGTGGTTAAAACCTCGGATTTAGAAAACCTCGAGTTTTCCAATTGTTTAGAGGTAGAGGCAGGAATCTCCTTTTGCAACTTTAGAGGTGGACCAAGTGGAGGAGGTTGAAGAAAATTTTTACCACTACCCAAAACATTCGGCCCCAGTTTCCCTAATTCATCAATCCCCAATGGTATCGAAAATCGTTTCCCCACACACTTGACAGTGATGACCTTTGGACGCTTGAAATTCTGTTTGGAACCAGAGCCCTCGCCATGTTCAAATGATCGTTTTGGGGGAGACTTCTCAAGAGGACTTTTATCATTTAATATCGCCATTATCTATTCAGTCTTCCCTGATAAAAAAACAGAAAATCACATCATTAGTTATGATTCAGTGATTAAAAAAAAAAGCACGTATGCATCTGCGAGAACCAGAAATTCTCAAATTTAAAACACAAACTGTTTGTGTTAAGACCAGGGACAGGGAAATGTAAACAACAAGAGACAAACAAAAAACAAGAACCGAGCATGGAGTTGTTGGTTTAATTACTTGACAAGAAATGAGATTTTAGTCTACACAAAAACACAACAGGTTGAACCTTATATAGGGCTGCGGGAGAAACTAAAACGTTTCCTAGGGAGAATTTGAAATGGAAGGACACATCCTTAATTCCCTCCGTTTTTTCACATTCTTTCTCAAAATATTTTTTTTTGTTTTGTTTTGCATTTAGTCTCTTTAACTTCTCTCTCACCATCCATTTTTACTTTTTTTTTTTTTTTAGAGAGAGAACGAAACTTATTCTATATTTGTTATATTAAAATTATAGAGAATTAAGGTAAATGTCATGATCCTTCCTATATTTTAATTTTTAGGACAATATTTTTCAAGTTTATAAATCTAGTCCCTGTGATACAATAACATTTATAAATCTAGTCCTTGTGGTACAATACCTTTATTTTTTTCGTCCGCGCCAGCGGCGCTATTTTCCACAATTTTTCATGGTATTTTTAGTACTGGGACTAAATTTATAAAATTATATGGAGTGAGCATTATGAGGATCTTTTCCCAAAACCCCCTGAAAATTAACAACAAAAAAATAAAAATATGAAAGTGGTCATAAGTAAATCTTTTCAAATGGAACTAAATACTTGTTTGGTTTGTAACTATAATTTTATTTTTTGTGTTTAAATACAATTCTGATAAGAATCTGCGTTTGGCAACCTGTTTTTAAACATGGAATTATAATATATCTGTGTTATAATCAAGTTTTTCGGAAAACGGGTTTAGGGTGTTTTATAACTTCTGTTTTTTATTTTTCAACTCAAAATTATTCATTCTTAATATTTTAATGCAGTTATACCTTAATATATAATATACATACATAATACATTAATATGTGTGTACTTCTTATAAATAAAAAATATATATGTACATGTACAAAAAATTACGTATGGAATAATATAAAGTTAAATAATATTATCAATAAATACATGATACTTATATATAATTTTATACACGTATTATTAATATATGGAATAATATAAAATGTACATATAGTACATATGTATTAAAAAATATTATCAATTCATCTATGTATACAATTTTATAATGAATTATACATGCAATATATATATATATATATATATATATATATATACAACATACTTCATTAAATATCTCTATCTCTATCTCTATCTCTATCTCTACTACTTTAAAAGAGGCTATTTCCTTTTCAAAAACCAAAGGACTAAACTACCCTCATTAATTTTAAACTTCCTACCATACCCTTGCTAATACACCCAATTATCTATCCCTACTTTCTTCTACTATTTTCGTTCTTCCAATCCAACCCAAGAAATCAATTGTCGTTTCTCACAAAAATTAATGACAACACATTTATTTTGCACATTCATTGTATCAAATCCCAAATTAATGTGAATCCATTCATCTTCCACAACACATTTATTTTGCACATTCATTGTATGAAATCCCAAATTAATGTGAATTCATTCATCTTCCACATTCATTCAGCCTGTCAAATGGAATCTGAAACACCAACAGTCACGAATGCCTACGGTATATTAGATATGTATCTTCTATGCCATCCAATATTTTCTCCCTTACTTTTGGTTCTTCTGAAAAAAAAAGCTTAGTACAATAATTATTTCCAAAGTTATGTTTTTCAAAAATATCAGATATCCAAATTGTATATTCTACTTCTGTTTTTCTTTTAATTTGTCATTTAATCGTCAGATTAAGTTAATTTTTTTATTTTACAAATTTTTCCCTCTGTAATTTTTGCTTATGTACTGCTTTAAATGTTAATAATAATCTCTGAAGTTTGTACGGAAAGTAAATTTCAATGTGGTTGGATTTTTGAATCTATTGAAATTATATTTGTAATTGCGCAATTTCTAAAATATTAAAATCTTTGCCATTAAAATATTAGTAACGATGTTCGTTTTGGGGTTATGTTAAATTGCTATGTTAAGTTGTTCAATAATTATTTTCAAAGTTATGTTTTTCAAAAATATCAGATATCCAAATTGTATATTCTACTTATGTTTTTCTTTTAATTTGTCATTTTATCGTTAGATTAAGTTAATTTATTTATTTTACAAATTTGGTATTGATTTAAATATATAATTTTTGGCATATATTTGTGAGTTATAAATTTTTTATTTATGTTTTTGAAGTTTTATATCATCTTCATCATATGATGGCGAATGTGCGCTAACTGAGCGATTAAATTATCTTTGCATAGGTTGTTGGATTCCAATCTATCCTTTGGCACTTGTGGTTTCGTCGCTTAAAAGATCTTGGAGGAACTACCCTCATTAATTTAAAACTTCCTACCATACCCTTGCTAATACACCCAATTATCTATCCCTACTTTCTTCTAACATTTTTGTTATTCCAATCAAACCCAAGAAATCAACCGTCGTTTCTCACAAAAATTAATGACAACACATTTATTTTGCACATTCATTGTATCAAATCCCAAATTAATGTGAATCCATTCATCTTCCACAACACATTTATTTTGCACATTCATTGTATGAAATCCCAAATTAATGTGAATTCATTCATCTTCCACATTCATTCAGCCTGTTAAATGGAATCTGAAACACCAACAGTCACGAATGCCTACGGTATATTAGATATGTATCTTCTATGCCATCCAATATTTTCTCCCTTACTTTTGGTTCTTCTGAAAAAAAAAAGCTTAGTACAATAATTATTTCCAAAGTTATGTTTTTAAAAAATATCAGATATCCAAATTGTATATTCTACTTCTGTTTTTCTTTTAATTTGTCATTTAATCGTCAGATTAAGTTAATTTTTTTATTTTACAAATTTTTCCCTCTGTAATTTTTGCTTCTGTACTGCTTTAAATGTTAATAATAATCTCTGAAGTTTGTACGGAAAGTAAATTTCAATGTGGTTGGATTTTTGAATCTATTGAAATTATATTTGTAATTGCGCAATTTCTAAAATATTAAAATCTTTGCCATTAAAATATTAGTAACGATGTTCGTTTTGGGGTTATGTTAAATTGCTATGTTAAGTTGTTCAATAATTATTTTCAAAGTTATGTTTTTCAAAAATATCAGATATCCAATTGTATATTCTACTTATGTTTTTCTTTTAATTTGTCATTTTATCGTTAGATTAAGTTAATTTATTTATTTTACAAATTTGGTATTGATTTAAATATATAATTTTTGGCATATATTTGTGAGTTATAAATTTTTTATTTATGTTTTTGAAGTTTTATATCATCTTCATCATATGATGGCGAATGTGCGCTAACTGAGCGATTAAATTATCTTTGCATAGGTTGTTGGATTCCAATCTATCCTTTGGCACTTGTGGTTTCGTCGCTTAAAAGATCTTGGAGGAACTACCCTCATTAATTTAAAACTTCCTACCATACCCTTGCTAATACACCCAATTATCTATCCCTACTTTCTTCTAACATTTTTGTTATTCCAATCAAACCCAAGAAATCAACCGTCGTTTCTCATAAAAATTAATGACAACACATTTATTTTGCACATTCATTGTATCAAATCCCAAATTAATGTGAATCCATTCATCTTCCACAACACATTTATTTTGCACATTCATTGTATGAAATCCCAAATTAATGTGAATTCATTCATCTTCCATATTCATTCAGCGTGTCAAATGGAATCTGAAACACCAACAGTCAGGAATGCCTACGGAAGTTATTCGTATATTAGATATGTATCTTCTATGCCATCCAATATTTTCTTCCTTGCTTTTGGTTCTTCTGGAAAAAAAAGGTTAGTATGTTACGTTGTTCAATAATTATTTCCAAAGTTATGTTTTTCAAAAATATCAAACACCCAAATTGTATATTCTACTTCTGTTTTTCTTTTAATTTGTCATTTTATCGTCAGATTAAGTTAATTTTTTTATTTTACAAATTTTTCCCTCCGTAATTTTTGCTTCTGTACTGCTTTAAATGTTAATAATAATCTCTGAAGTTTGTATGGAAAGTAAATTTCAATGTGGTTGGATTTTTTAATCTATTGAAATTATATTTGTAATTGTACAATTTCTAAAATATTAAAATATTAGTAACGATGTTCGTTTTGGGGTTCTGTTAAATTGCTATGTTAAGTTGTTCAATAATTATTTCCAAAGTTATGTTTTTCAAAAATATCAGATATCCAAATTGTACATTCTACTTATGTTTTTCTTTTAATTTGTCATTTTATCGTTAGATTAATTTAATTTATTTATTTTACAAATTTGGTATTGATTTAAATATATAATTTTTGGCATATATTTGTGAGTTATAAATCTTTTATTTATCTTTTTGAAGTTTTATATCATCTTCATCATATGTTGGCGAATGTGCGCTAACTGAGCGATTAAATTATCTTTGCATAGGTTGTTGGATTTCAATCTATCCTTTGGCACTTGGTGGTTTCGTGGCTTTAAAGCTCTTGGAGGAACAATTTGTTGTTAGACAAGACGCTGAAAAGAGCACTAACAAAACAATTAGCATGATTAAGGTATTAATCCTTTTAACTCCAATAAATGATTTCAATTGTTATACCTTTTACGTCTGCAAATTATATCGATTCACGCAAAGCACCTTTGCAAGTGACATTCTACATGATTGAATTTTATGAGATGAAATCCACCACTTCAATGGATTTTTAAATGTCCAAATAGGCCTAGAATTATTCATTTTTCTTTTTCATTTTTTATGAAATTTTCGATTCAGGTCCGTCATATGTCCTATAAAATTGACTTCATCTTATGTAGTAAATGATGATAAAATTTGTAAGTTTCAAAGACACCTTGAGAGTAGGCAGGGGGCAATGGATGCTTATGGAAAGTCAAAATTGATTAAAACGTTGCTTCCGTTTGTTTAGAGACCGAAAAATTTCCAGTAGAATATTTTGGAGGTTGACCGGTTCCATGTATTCTAAAATGTGTCGGAGTTGGCGTAAAATCATTTAAAGATTGTAAATATCCGGACCAAAATAAAAGTGAAGTTTTTTTCAAATTTCTGCATAATTCTATTTTTCATTTATACTAATGTGGTGTGTTTGATGAAATTGATGTAGTTTAAATGATATGTACTTTCCATTTGTTCTTTCACATAATGGGAGATTTAGGAATTAGTCTCCATTATTTTTTAGGCATTATTTGGTGTCAGTTCTATCCATGGTTCTCACATGTTTATCATCAACTGCCCCTTTTTTGTATTAAGATTTATTCTGTTAACTTCCTTTTTAACCAACTTAATAATTCATAGATTAATTAGTCTGTACGATTGACAATTATAGTCATCTTATATTTAATGTAATGCTTTGATTTCCTCTTTACTTCATTATTTTATTTTTCTCTAAACTCTTAGGTTTATTTATTGGGAAGATTATACATATATTTGATTTTTTTAGATATAAAAGTAAATACGATATATATGTGCCATTTACATGAAGTTAATTAAAATTAAATTTGTATTTCCTTGCATATATTTTCACCATTCTTATATTTAATTAAAATTTTGTTTGAAATTATAAAATCATTCGATTACATTTCTCATGTTCCTTTCTTACTAAACTTATTAAATAATCTTCCAGACACGTCATTTTCCAAATAGTTAGAAATGTCATCCATTCCACCATACGAAAATGTATCTGACAAACCCAATATAAGGAAAAGACGGAGAATTGATTGGTTACTTCGAGCCCAATTAAATTATTACCAATATCAAGGTTAGCTAAAAATAACTAAAATATAGTTTACGCTTAAGTAAATCATGTTAGACTTATGAAATGAATATTTAATATTACAATTGCTCTCATATTAGGAGAAACCATATATGAACCTCTATGCTCTACGTTGCTAGAACTACAAGCAACTCCCGATTGCCATCACTGCAATGCCAAAAGATTCCAATATGAACCCCCAACATTTTGTTGTCAAAAAGGTCAAATCTCCCTCGCTAAAACTTTAGTCCCCGAGGTTTTATTTCATCTTTTCATATCTAATTCTTCTGAATCAAGAGAATTTCGTGCTAATACCAGAGCTTACAATAGCATATTTGCCTTCACTTCATTTGGAGTTACTCTTGACAAGCAACTAGCTTCATCAAGATGTGGTGTATACACGTTTCGAGTTCAAGGACAAGTTTATCATCATTTATTCTCATTGGAACCCACCACCAACCCCTGTTATTTCCAACTCTACTTCCATGACATTAGAAATGAGGGTCAAAACCAAATGGGAATCTTACCAACGTTATCCTTAAACGTTGATATAGTTGAAAAGCTCTTGAATGTACTAAATGAAAATCCATACGCTCAATTTTTATGGCGATTAAAGGACTACCCTTCACTCGATGCACTTCAAGTTCAAATCAGTAAACATGTTAACCTTGATCAACGTGTTTACAATGCGCCTACATCCAATGAAGTTGCTGCAATATGTATTGAAGGAAACGATGCAAATATTCCTTTTGAGTGAGACATCATTACCGTGTCTTACTCCGGTCAACGACAACAAATAAAGCACTACTTTGGATGTTATGACCCATTACAACACCCACTGCTTTTTCCAAAAGGAGAGGTTGGATGGCATCAAGACATAAAGCGCCAAAATGATACCTCATCTACCACATCTACAAACACCCAGGCCTCCCTACCTGCAATCACATGTACAGAGAACATTCTCTCATTAGAGCAAAAAGGTATAGATTTAACATAAAATATATTTTAAAAATATCATTCTTAAATTCAAATTTGATTACATTTAACAAATATTCTTCTTTTTTAATTTCCACAAACATACACTCTTACAAATGTTCATCGAGAGAACTCATCTAAAGTATCATGTCGTGAATACTACACACACAAATTGCAGATCAGAAATAATAGACAATCAATGTTGTTATTCGCTGGCAAGCTACTACAAGAGTATTCTGTCGACATGTACATAAAGTTAGAAACAACCCGACTTGACTTCTATCGTAACCAACAGAAAAAAAATCAGAGCTGAATTATACCAAGGGTTGGTTGACAGCATCACAACAGGTGAAACAAGAGCCAACAAAGTCGGTCAAAGAATTATTCTCCCAGTATCATTCATTGGTGGACCTCGAGATATGTGTCGCAGATACTTGGATGCAATGACTTTAGTTCAAAGATATGGGAAACCAGATTTATTCATCACAATGAATTGCAACCCTGATTGGAAAGAAATCCTTGATAATCTTCATCGAGGTCAGGTACCTCAAGATCGACCTGATCTAACTTCGAGAGTATTTCGAGCTAAATTAAAGGACCTAAAGGATCAACTTTTTAAGAAAGAAGTATTTGGAAATGTAGCAGCACATGTACATGTAATCGAATTCCAAAAGAGAGGATTGCCACATGCTCATATTTTGGTAATTCTAAAGCAAGATTACAAACTGAATCCTCCAGATAATTACGATAAATTCATTTTTGCAGAGATACCTGATATTCATAAATACCCATTGCTTTATTCATTAGTCATCAAGCACATGATGCATGGTCCCTGTGGAGAATTGAATAAAAATAATACCTGTATGATAAATGGGAATTGCAAATTTCATTACCCTCGCCAATTCGAATATTCTACCTCCATGTAGCGATACACAATTATCATCCAATATCACCAATCGAAGAGAAATTACAGATGAACTCCGCATCGAGACACCAGAAGAAGACTACAATTTATGTAGGCATTTAAACGCAGACCAAAGACATGCGTACTTTGTTAGACTCCAGAGGGGATTGCTGGAAATTCGGGTTCCTTCTTCATTGACGGGCCTGGTTGAACTGGAAAGACATATCTGTATAGAGTGTTACTTGCTGACATTAGAAAGAAAGGTATGATTGCACTTGCTACAGCAACATCAGGGGTAGCTGCATCATTATTACCTGGAGGTCGAACTGCACATTCTCGCTTCAAAATACTTATTATGGCCACTGAGACAAGCTTGTGTAACATTCCCAAGCAAAGTGGCACATCATAACTCATACGTCAAGCAAGGATGATAATTTGGGATGAAGCACCAATGGTAAAATGATTCGCGATTGAAACTCTTGATAGGACATTAAAGGATTTAATGGATAGTATTGAACCTTTCGGGGGCAAGGTGATTGTCTTCGGTGGAGATTTCAGACAAGTCCTGCCAGTAGTACGTCGAGGGTCAAGATTAGAAATAGTAAACTCTAGCATTGTGATGTCACCGCTTTGGAATACAATCATGTATTACCTTTGACATTAAATATGCGTGCCAATAGACAAGTCTAAAATCATACAAACAACTTTAAGTAAATAAAATAGCTCACAAATATGGTAATATTCATCTGATCCTCAAACTAAATTGAATTAGCAATAATGGAGAAAATAATAAAAAATTAAAAAAGTTTTTTACCAATTAGTCCCGTTTATTAAGTATGTAGCTCAATAGGTCCTACCATCTTTTTTTTGCTCCATCAGGTCCCATGAAAAAAGATTTGTGTTCCACTAGGTACTATTTGTAAACATACAGTGAATATTCACTATATGTACAAATAGGACCTATTAAAGAAAAAATGTTGCGATAGGACCTATTAAAGAAAAAATGTTGCGATAGGACCTATTAGGAAATGTCCCATGTAAATAGGACTTAATAGGAAGATCCCCAAATTAAAAATATAGAAAATTTGGCATTAGTCCCTCATACATATTTTTTTAAGCCGGTATAAATAAGAATCCTTACACAAATAAGAGACACGCGAGAATTAATGGCAACCTGTAAGAGCTAGTTCTTTTCTCAATTCCTTCCCCTAAAAGCGACTATCAAGTATGACAAAGGCATCAAAATGAAAAGAAAAAAACTTATCTAAATGAAAAAACAAATCAAAGACAATGGAGTCTATCAATACTAAAAAAACTTATCAGATTAAGAAGAAAAAAAGATAAAAAAAACTTATCCAAAATAGAATTTACTTCAGAATAAATTTATCACTACACCAAAATCATAAAAAACATAAAAAATCTATCACTACATCAGATTAAGAGGTAAACAACATAGAATACCTTTCACTACTCATAAGATTAATAGGCCAACAACATTAGGAATTTATCAAAAATAGAATGTATTTCATAATAAATCTATCTTAATCTATCACTGCTTATCAGAAAAACTTACCCAAATCGTGAATTCCATGATTCTAAGAAACCCTAGGAAAACCTATCCTAACACGGCTTAATTTCCCTAGTGCTATATGAAGTTTTCATGATTTACAAAAACTCGACGAGCTTTAGCTCTCATATAATTTGATATAACGCGACAAATGACATACAAGAGGAGACACAAATTATGGAACCTTTCACTAAAAAGATTTTTTAGGCCTTATTTATAAGCTAAAGTTTTCTTATAAACCGAGATACCTAAACGATAAATAGACGAGGGCAATTGAAAATATTCCAAATGGACCCCGTTACCTAAAATACTAGCATAAACTAAGGAAATACAAATTTAAGAAACGCACAATTAAAAATATTACAATTAAGCCCTAAGTACGCCTCCATTCTCATCGTGAACTCATATTTGTCATAAGCTCGAGCAAATATTTATTCAAAACTACACACAATTACATAAAAAAGAGTGCAAGCATCTGAAGGACAACAAAGAACAAAAGTACTAGAAATAAAAGGCAACTACGGTAAAAGCTTGACATGAATGAAGCCTTGGCCAGAAGGAACTCGCTCGGTTGCTTAAAGCACAGTCACTTCCTTTATAAGAGCATTTTATTCACTTCCTCTGTAAGATCATTTTCTTGATGACCAAATTTTATTCGTCCACCCCAAACATAGGCTCCTCCACTGCTATCCTAGCCTCAGACATCGCTAACGCCTCTTCATCACGTGACAACCCGCCTAAAATAATAACGGGTGGCCAGCCCTATACTATATTAAATCAGGAGTTTCAGATGGTCCAGTCTCAACATCAACTGCCGGTACTATATAATATAGGACTAACTACCCGATATCATATAGGCGAGATGTTAAAATAAATAAAATGTGCAACAGACAACCAACTAACACTACTAAAAAAGAAAAGTAAGATGCATACGAGAACTATGATAAATGAAATGCTAGAAACAAAATGAAATAAATAAATACAAACGAATGTACTACAAAAAGTAGACCCGAATAAGCTGTCGGGTCACAGCCAATACAATAACTGAAATTGAATAAATATAAGCATGTATATAAATATCCCTTGGGTACAAACCCAATATACAACATGAATCCTACCTAGAATTTTAAAGAAGTAGGAAGCGGCTACAAGATACATCCCGCAACAGTCCGCACCTGTCACGGCTCCCAAGACTCTGGATAGAAGGTTATCCGGCATCCATGCGGTAGGATACTTGTAATAATATATATATGTACAGGCAGGAGAGAAAAGTAAACGGGTCAGAGCTCCGATTGTGAAAAAATTTAGCAAGTGTGTTAACCGTGCATAATAAATATCGGTGCACTTATTTCATAATTAAAGTGGAACCGCACTCTCGTGGAATCCCAACTCACCTCTCATCTAAAGGCGCGCACCTATTCGCGTCCTCAAGTTTTAGTTAAATTACCCTCATTGTTATTAGGACAACCTAACTTATCATAGGCCTAGCCTATACCCACGAGATCTACCTTCCTATCATACCCCAAGAATCCACCCCCTTTTTTTTTAAACACCATTAAGTATTTATTTTCAATCATATGTGCCTTATTAGGCTTAGTGGATTCCGGTTTATACTTTAACCAATTATAATTTAATAGATTACCCAATATGAAATTGGGTGTGACACCCCGAATAATTAAATACCGGGTAGCTACTCCTTTATTAAATTAATACAAAATGCCAAGTTGGTTTAGTTAATAACATCACTGTCGAAAACATTTTAATAATTTCTAACCACCAAGTATTTAAAAGTAAGTTGTCAAATTTAAATTAAATTTGATTAACATGCGATAAAAGAATTATGGAAGAGTAACATAACCATTCACCATAAAGAAGCAATAGAATAACCAACAAATAATAATAAGTCTGGAGCAAATAATCCTCACAACAATCCCAATATGGAAGTAAATAAAACAAGTCTGCATCCTGAATTAAATACAAACCAAAGCCTGAATAGCTGAAATATAAAATGTCTCTAAAGAAATGGGAGACATGCCCTACAATGATGAAACTGAATATGGAGTCAAGACTAGAAAAGAGGCGTCTACTGTCAAGGCCCTGTAACTTCCACAACAGCTACAGCTCGTCACCTGAATGGAAATACTATGCATGGTGTCCTTGTGGCTGGGCACCTAAAAGGTTTTTACAAAAAAAAGTAGATTTGAAAGCAAACGGGTCAGAGCCCGAAAGTGGAGAGTATTTTAAAAACAGCTAGTGCTTTAATAACATTTAAAACAATAAATGCAAAATACATGTTAGGACGTGCTCTCACATGAAATACTCACATCTCGTCTAACTGTGCACTCCTAACGTTCCTGTACCCATTCATGTGTTTCTCATATCTATCTAGTTCAAAAGAGTTTCTAACATTTCTACTCGGTTCACGTTTTAATTCCAACCTTAACAATTAAATTTAGAGTTCTACTTTAATTCTCGGATTCCCAATTGTTAACAAAACCATTAATTGGTATATATCCCCTTTTTATCTTTTCATAACGTTACTACAATTATACTCGCGATTAAACATAGCAATTCCTTTTCATTTAATCGTATATTATTCTCATCATAAATATACAATACAAGCACCCCGAGGCTAAGCTGCGGTGCACACATACTCTGCTATCCATCCCGGTACATCACGTACATAAGGATTATAAATTCCGAGTCTCTCAGGAATTGTTGGAATAAGCACAACACACAAAAATGGAGGCGAACATAATTCAACATATCCATGGGTCACGTACATACCTACGCTCCATAGTCAGCTGACTTATTAACTCAAAAATAAGTCATTCTAGCATTATGTTCTTAAGGTACCTATCTAAATCCGGGCACACAAAGATTAGATGGCCCTAAGCGAACGTGAACCTCCCGTGATAGCAAGTATGGTAGGTATGTCATACACATAAAATCATATACATATACTAAGCATGCACACATCTTAGATGTCTCAATATAATGAAGGTATATTCTACATCCTTATACCATTATTCCAATTTTATACATTTTAAGTCTTTCGATAATACATAATGTAGGCTGTCGATACATCTCACGTCATAGTTTCTTGTACTTAAGACTTATCTCAAAGGGATTATTAAGTTTCCTATTCTTCCCACATATAACACCATTATTCTTAAGGTCCTTACTTCTGCCCCAAACCTCATTTCAACAAATCATTCAATTTTACTCTTTTAACCCTAATATTATCTCACTCATCGAATTTCATTAGATTTTAGAATAATTCCTCAAATTGAATTCTAATTAAGGTCCAAATTTTAATACCATACCTACTGGTCTTCCTTAAGTCTAAGGATATTCATAAAGTCTCCAATGATAATTTTCTAAGGGTTAACATCATTAAAATTTAACTAGGGAAATTTTACTCATTCTGGGAAGGTCGATCGATCGACCTTGAACCTCGATCGATCGATGGTGGTCAATCGATCGACTGATGAATATCGATCGATCGATCACACCAGGTAGGCTACGGACTGCTTCGTTTTGCAATCCTCAAATCATCCCCAAACTCCATTATAATGCATGAAACTCTAATCTAACGTTATAATATCATCATACAACCATACTACAACATTGTTAACGTTCTAAAACCAATAATTCATCAACCAAGGGCTTTATTTGGATCAAAACTTCATCAAGAACCCTAGTTTTCTATTTCTTTCAAGAACAATAATAAAACTCTTCTTAAATCCGTTTTTAGATCATCAAGTGTGATATTTTGAATTCATAATTTGCCCAGAATATGTCTACAAGTAATTCCTAACATGGTTCATAGTTTCAATCCTCAAATTCATGGGTCTATATCAATCTTTCAAGACAAACTTTGATAATTACCTAAACATGGAAGAACACATGCATTGAATTAATTGTAACTAAATCACTTGCCTTAATCGTTCTTCAATTGTTATAGATGAAGATGATAGAAGATGATGGTTGATATCCACTCTCTCTCTCTGCAGAATTCTCCTCTCTCTCTCTCTACAATTTCTTCTCCAAAGATGACAAATGGAGGTGGAGGTTTATTTTTGGACTTTTAACTTCTTTTCTAAACTTCTCCCGTAGCCCACTACTTAGTTTAGTGCTGATAATGGGTTGGTGGGTTTAATGATAAATCATAATTAAACTCAAATTTTCGTGGGTTTTAATTACCAAAATTCTGAAATTACCAAATTACCCTTTTGGGTTGCCGGTATGGCCCAAAAATGCACCGGGATCCAAACTAAACCCCCGGCTAGTGTTTTCTGACTATTTCGACCCTTCCGGATTCGTTGGCGCACTCAAAATGACCATCCGGGTGATAAAAATAAAATTCACTTTTTAATTCAAATAATTACATTCCTGACGCGACTGTCACGCGCGTCCCAACAAAATTTTCCAAATTGCCGTATTTCAATTTCGCGACAAATTCAATAGTTTCAATATTCATATATTGCCATATATACACATTATAATCAAATACCAACTCACATCTCGTTAGAATTTTATTCGAATTAATTCTCAATTAATTCATATTTAATTTAATTAATCCCATAAATAAATATCGATAAAAATGCGGGGTATTACATTGGGTTGAAACATATAATTTAAATTTCTAATTAATAAGCATAAAAAAATCATTATTGACACAACTTCCCTCCAATTTCAACGTTGCGCTGCGTTTCGTGCGTGGGGTGTCTCGCAAAGCGAAATCCAAACAAGGAACCACCCCGTTACACGACTCCATGTCAACGTCGATCCTGGAGATCCATCATGTCACACATAAATATCGACAGAACTTCTCTCTACTCTCAACAATGTACTACAGTTCGTGCGTGGGGAGTCTCGCAAAGCGAAATCCAAACAAGGAACCGCCCCGTTACACTACTCTTTGACAATGTCGATCATAGAGATCCATAATGCCGTGCATACCATAACTGGCAGAACTTTTTTCCAATTTCAACACTGCACTGCGTTTCATGTGTGGGGTGTCTTGCAAAGCGAAATCCAAACAAGGAACCACCCCGTTACACTACTCCTTGACAATGTCGATCCTAGAGATCCATAATGCCATATATACAATATAATACTGCCACTACTACAAAACTCCAATAATAACCTTGGGGTGATGTAACCGAAAAATTCCTTAAATGCGATACATCAACCCCCATCAATCTAGTACACTATAATCATCTAAGATGTACTCTACAAAGATTCTATATCCTTTCATCTATAGGATATATAAATATATATATATATAGGTATTTTATGCTCACCATATATATACATATACCAATCATCCATACCCATGACCAAGTGTGCGTGTCATATCTTATGTACAATGGACATGCACATAATCCACCCTGCTATATATATCGCCGATAAATCTGCATCAATGCTATCATCTTCCCAGAGTCCGGCTCATATAACAACTGGGGACCACCTAGTGGGGATCAACGACACCCACCTCGTGATAACTCACACACACGATGTCCCGGGAAGCGATCATAGCTCCACTGGAAATGAGACTAAACATACCCACCACGTCTCATCCCAAATATATATCTATCGTATAATAACAAACCGGACGACTATGACCTGGGGAATATCCACACCCTGCTCTATATGCCAGGATGCTCACCCTCTGCGCGGAAACTTCCCAATGATAGCATGAGCGGGGTATGCTTAACCAAATAAGTATATATATCGCTCACATGCGCAATATACATACATCCATATGATCCCATCATATGATCCAATATAATAAACCATCATATACGGTTTAAATATCCATACCATGTATGTCCACAACATAAATATATCCATATATTCATATTCATACATAGATATATGTACATAAATTCACACATCGCTATATCATTATATATACAAACTAATTCCCGTTCATATGTATAAGATATATAAACCCGGCTATAAATATACATAATCCTCAATATACAAGCAGTCACCACAATTTCCATTAAATGTACCTCGATATGTGAATACAATCCCTCACTTGAAACATATTCAATCATTTTCCTATGATGAATAGTCTCCCAAAACCATATGTATATATCTATACATATATATTCAACATTTGGGTTATCACCCAAGAGTATGTGTAGGAATCCATCACTACACATTTCATCCATATCCAAAGGTACATAATTACCTTTAGTACTATTTAACCATAGGCACACACATGACTTAATAGTCTAAAACCTCAATTTATTCCAACCTCATTTCAAGTATTGGAATCTTAATGGTTATATCCCCATAATTACGTGTAAACTATCCTAACTAGAATTTATGCTACCGCTTATTCTAGTCGATAGTACGATCCCAAGCGTTCCCAATGTCACCTATGGTTCGAATCGATCTCAGGAACCCTCACTCCTATTGATTTATCCATTGTTCCTTAGTCTAAACATTTCTAAGGATATGAGACCCCTCACTCTTAAAGAGTATGCAACCACTCTCTTCCATTTGGCCCCAAATTATATCTTAACCATATCCTATCCTTATAAGGATTTGACATAAATGTCGGCCTAGAAATTTCACAACATACATGGATATTTCTTATCCAATGATTCCAAGAAGTTCCCACTATCAGATACTAAGTGAGAGACCCCCTATAAGCCACCAAAAGATATCTCTTACTTTATAAGAGAGAACCCCAAATCAACAAACCCAACCAAAAAGGGCTAGAAGTCATCTTAGGAAACCCATAAAATAGCCCATTAAGAAGCCCCTAAGAATAAACTCCAAAAGAAAAGGGGGAGAAGAAATCCAAGTTTTGGGCTAAAAACAGGGGACCGGTCGACCGGTCCCAGACCCCCGGTCGACCGCGGGACCATATTTTGCCTACGAAGAAATGCAGTAGGCTTTTCCCTTAAGGCGCAGTCGATCGGTCCCCAGACCGCGGTCGACCGACCATACCAGATAAGCTGGCTGATTTCCCTTTCTCAGCAAACCCACGAAATTAATACCCTAAAACTTTCATTCTAATCCCCAAACTTTCATCAAATCATAATTTTAAGCCCATTAATCAACTCAAAGTTGATCCCAACCATTTCTAATCCATTAAATCCATATTTAAACATTGATTTCAAGATTAAACCTAAAAATCTAGGTTTTGATGTTAATACCCAAAAATCCATTTCTTTACCCCACAAATTATGAAATGAAATACGCAAATAGCTATTTAGCAAGATTAAACACTTGCCTCAGATTTGTAGAGGTTGGATCGTCCTTGATGTCGCGGTTTTGGGCCGGAATCTCCAAGCTTTCTTCCTCTCTCTCTCTCTCTCTTCCTTTCTTCTTCTCTCTCTCTTCCTTCTCCCTCTAGGGCTTTTTCTCTCTTTCTCTCAAATGAGAAATGGCTTCATCCGTAAGCCTCAAATCCCTTTAAAACAAAATCCCAATTTTTAAATGTTAATACACACTTTAAATGACTCGTTTACACCAATTCGAGTCAAACTAACTTAAAAATATTCCGGAGCCGAAATAAAACCCAATGACAGTCATTTTGACTATCTCGACCCTTTCGGGATCGATGGTACCCTCAAAAATATCATCCGGAATACTTTGAAATATTCTCTATTTTTGGGCCTCAAGTCCCAAATTTTGAAATTCTCCAATTTAATTAAATTTTATTTTCCCAAAATTTAATTTCTCAGTCTCAAAAGTCTTGGGGTGTTACAATCTTCCCCCCTTACAAAAATTTCGTCCGCGAAATTTAAAATACACATAGGACCTCAATATCATCTAGTCCTAACATTAACTCTTAGGATCACTATACCGATCCTTCGTGGTTCTCATGTCGAACCATATAGATTTAAAGCAACTACTACACAGGGCGCCCATACACCCCGTATCCGAGTTTCCACTCGTAAAATTATGATCAGGCTTCATTAGCCTCAAATCATAATATAATCCTCAGCAATATGATCTATAACAACATACTAAATATATACAAGTTTAAAATATTTCCCAATGGTAGAACTCTCCTCAATTCCTGACACTAGCCACCTTCGTGCGGGGGAGGTCTCGCAAGCGAAATCCAAACAAGGAACCCTCCCAATACACTACTGTGTAGCTAGGTCAGGGATTGAGATTAGTTGAACCAGGGTTAAAGTTTTAGAAAAAGATTTTCATATTTTAGATATTGCCCGAGGGCCTATACAACAATACTATATAAATCAATCCCGCGTCTTTCGACACGCCAAACAAGCACCTCATGCTTAAAACACAAGGTCTTAACACATACAACACTGCTAACCACTGCCTAGTTCTCAAAACTAGCACAACTATGAGCTAACTATCCGCTCACATAAATCTACCAAACTTTGAACCAATAACCTTAGCAATTTACATTCCCAAAATCAATAGAGCCACTCTCTACTAGCTCATCCTAAGACGTTTTACTACTCCCAAAAGATGTCGCACAAAGACCACACTTGCTCCCTCCTTCTCAAGGCCTAATTCTCCTCAAAGAATTTTCTTCCTCATAAATCCTTCCTAAACATTTTGAAGGGCAAGGCGCGATTACAACTGCCGAAAACTCCCTCAATCCTACTCAACGAAACTGAGTTTCCAGATTCCTTCTCCCTCGCCTCAGAAGGCAATACTCCTGATATTGGGACAACTCCACACACCTCACGTCAAGGAAAAGTCACCAACACCAGGCTTCCTAACAAAGGTCAACGGGTTTCTCAACCTAAACCTCCCAAGGACTACACTAACCTCTCCTCAAACTTTTCTTACTAAGCCCAAGATACGCCATTCGAGTAAATTTTCCTTTCTTACTCATCTGCCGATAAATCACCTCACACCAATGCTAGAAATCTCCTCAATATCTCCTTTGGAATTGGGGACAAACAAATACCCCCGATTAAAGCGTACCCAAAATATGCTATGGGTATTGTACTTCTAATCCTATCCTTTCCTAGACGACAAAATCTAGGCGACGTCTGAAACAAAACAAGAGCAACCGTTCTCAGAACGTCAATCAAGTGAATATACTTCACTGAAGAAAACAACGCAGTGAACACAACAGTCCTATTTGTAGGGATTTATGTCAAGAACGTTAACGGAAGAATACAGAAGACTCGCACAGATCCTAAGGACTCTAGAACCTGATGCTCTGATACCATCTGTGACAACCCGCCTAAAATAATAACGGGTGGCCAGCCCTATACTATATTAAATCAGGAGTTTCAGATGGTCCAGTCTCAACATCAACTGCCGGTACTATATAATATAGGACTAACTACCCGATATCATATAGGTGAGATGTTAAAATAAATAAAATGTGCAACAGACAACCAACTAACACTACTAAAAAATAAAAGTAAGATGCATACAAGAACTATGATAAATGAAATGCTAGAAACAAAATGAAATAAATAAATACAAACGAATGTACTACAAAAAGTAGACCCGAATAAGCTGTCGGGTCATAGCCAATACAATAACTGAAATGGAATAAATACAAACATGTATATAAATATCCCTTGGGTACAAACCCGATATACAACATGAATCCTACCTATAATTTTAAATAAGTAGGAAGCGGCTACAAGATACATCCCGCAACAGTCCGCACCTGTCACGGCTCCCAAGACTCTGGATAGAAGGTCATCCGGCATCCATGCGGTAGGATACCTGTAATAATATATATATGTACAGGCAGGAGAGAAAAGTAAACGGGTCAGAGCCCCGATTGTGAAAAATTTTAGCAAGTGTGTTAACCGTGCATAATAAATATCGGTGCACTTATTTCATAATTAAAGTGGAACCGCACTCTCGTGGAACCCCAACTCACCTCTCATCTAAAGGCGCGCACCTATTCGCGTCCTCAAGTTTTAGTTAAATTACCCTCATTGTTATTAGGACAACCTAACTTATCATAGGCCTAGCCTATACCCACAAGACCTACCTTCCTATCATACCCCAAGAATCCACCCCCTTTTTTTTTTAAACACCATTAAGTATTTATTTTCAATCATATGTGCCTTATTAGGCTTAGTGGATTCCGGTTTATACTTTAACCAATTATAATTTAATAGATAACCCAATATGAAATTGGGTTGAAACATATAATTTAAATTTCTAATTAATAAGCATAAAAAAAATCATTATTGACACAACTTCCCTCCAATTTCAACGTTGCGCTGCGTTTCGTACGTGGGGTGTCTCGCAAAGCAAAATCCAAACAAGGAACCACCCCGTTACACTACTCCATGTCAACGTCGATCCTGGAGATCCATCATGTCACACATAAATATCGACAGAACTTCTCTCTACTCTCAACAATGTACTACATTTCGTGCGTGGGGAGTCTCGCAAAGCGAAATCCAAACAAGGAACCGCCCCGTTATACTACTCTTTGACAATGTCGATCATAGAGATCCATAATACCGTGCATACCATAACTGGCAGAATTTTTCTCCAATTTCAACACTGCACTGCGTTTCATGCGTGGGGTGTCTCGCAAAGCGAAATCCAAACAAGGAACCACCCCGTTATACTACTCCTTGACAATGTCGATCCTAGAGATCCATAATGCCATATATACAATATAATACTGCCACTACTACTAAAACTCCAATAATAACCTTGGGGTGATGTAACCGAAAAATTCCTTAAATGTGATACATTAACCCCCATCAATCTAGTACACCATAATCATCCAAGATGTACTCTACAAAGATTCTATATCCTTTCATCTATAGGATATATAAATATATATATATATATATATATATATATATATATATATATATATATAGGTATTTTATGCTCACCATATATATACATATACCAATCATCCATACCCATGACCAAGTGTACATGTCATATCTGATGTACAATGGACATGCACATAATCCACCCGGCTATATATATCGCCGATAAATCTACATCAATGCTATCATCTTCCTAGAGTCCGGCTCACGTAACAACTGGGGACCACCTGGTGGGGATCAACGACACCCACCTCGTGATAACTCACACACACGACGTCCCGGGAAGCGGTCATAGCTCCACTGGCAATGAGACGAAACATACCCACCACGTCTCATCCCAAAAATATATCTATCGTATAATAACAAATCGGACGACTATGACCTGGGGAATATCCACACCCTGCTCTATATGCCAGGATGCTCACCCTCTGCGCGGAAACTTCCCAATAATAGCATGAGCGGGGTATGCTTAACCAAATAAGTATATATATCGCTCACATGCGCAATATACATACATCCATATGATCCCATCATATGATCCAATATAATAAACCATCATATACGGTTTAAATATCCATACCATGTATGTCCACAACATAAATATATCCATATATTCATATTCATACATAGATATATGTACATAAATTCACACATCGCTATATCATTATATATACAAACTAATTCCCATTCATATGTATAAGATATATAAACCCGGCTATAAATATACATAATCCTCAATATACAAGTCGTCACCACAATTTCCATTAAACGTACCTCGATATGTGAATACAATCCCTCACTTGAAACATATTCAATCATTTTCCTATGATGAATAGTCTCCCAAAACCATATGTATATATCTATACATACATATTCAACATTTGGGTTATCACCCAAGAGTATGTGTAGGAATCCATCACTACACATTTCATCCATATCCAAAGGTACATAATTACCTTTAGTACTATTTAACCATAGGCACACACATGACTTAATAGTCTAAAACCTCAATTTATTCCAACCTCATTTCAAGTATTGGAATCTCAATGGTTATATCCCCATAATTACGTGTAACCTATCCTAACTAGAATTTATGCTACCGCTTATTCTAGTCGATAGTACGATCCCAAGGGTTGCCAATGTCACCTATGGTTCGAATCGATCTCAGGAACCCTCACTCCTATTGATTTATCCACTGTTCCTTAGTCTAAACATTTCTAAGGATATGAGACCCCTCACTCTTAAAGAGTATGCAACCACTCTCTTCCATTTGGGCCCAAATTATATCTTAACCATATCCTATCCTTATAAGGATTTGACATAAATGTCGGCCTAGAAATTTCACAACATACATGGATATTTCTTATCCAATGATTCCAAGAAGTTCCCACTATCAGATACTAAGTGAGAGACCCCCAATAAGTCACCAAAAGATGTTTCTTACTTTATAAGAGAGAACCCCAAATCAACAAACCCAACCAAAAAGGGCTAGAAGTCATCTTAGGAAACCCATAAAACAGCCCATTAAGAAGCCCCTAAGAATAAACTCCAAAAGAAAAGGGGGAGAAGAAATCCAAGTTTTGGGCTAAAAACAGGGGACCGCCCGATCGGTCCCAGACCCCCGGTCGACCGCGAGTCCATATTTTGCCTACGAAGAAATGCAGTAGGCTTTTTTCTTAAGTCGCGGTCGACCGGTCCCCAAACCACGGTCGACCGGCCATACCAGATAAGCTGGCCGATTTCCCTTTCTCAGCAAACCCACGAAATTAATACCCTAAAACTTTCATTCTAATCCCTAAACTTTCATCAAATCATAATTTTAAGCCCGTTAATCAACCCAAAGTTGATCCCAACCATTTTTAATCCATTAAATCCATATTTAAACACTGATTTCAAGATTAAACCTAAAAATCTAGGTTTTGATGTTAATACCCAAAAATCCATTTCTTTACCCCACAAATTATGAAATGAAATACACAAATAGCTATTTAGCAAGATTAAACACTTGCCTCAGATTTGTAGAGGTTGGATGATCCTTGATGTCGCGGTTTTGGGCCGGAATCTCCAAGCTTTCTTCCTCTCTCTTCCTTTCTTCTTCTTTCTCTCTTCCTTCTCCATCTAGGGCTTTTTCTCTCTTTCTCTCAAATGAGAAATGGCTTCATCTGTACGCCTCAAATCCCTTTAAAACAAAATCCCAATTTTTAAATGTTAATACACACTTTAAATGACTCGTTTACACCAATTCGAGTCAAGCTAGCATAAAAATATTCTGGAGCCGAAATAAAACCCAATGACAGTCATTTTGACTATCTCGACCCTTTCGGGATCGATGGTACCCTAAAAAATATCATCCGAAACACTTTGAAATATTCTCTATTTTTGGGCCTCAAGTCCCAAATTTTGAAATTCTCCAATTTAATTAAATTTTATTTTCCCAAAATTTAATTTCTCAGTCTCAAAAGTCTTGGGGTGTTACACATAATCACCTAACCACGGAGACATATCTTTGGTCGACTCAAGATGATCCTTTATCACTCTTTTCTTTAGCTTTTCATAACTACCACCGACATATTGATGGAAGGTGTGCGTAAACGCGGGAGCACCCTTGCACTCTTTAGGGAGTTTAGTAGAAATTCCCTTTACCATGGACTCCGATGAATCTTTCTCCATTTGTAAAAACTTCAAAGCATCAACTTCGGCATTAGTATAAGTTGTGTCGAGCACTAGATGAGCAACATCAATATCTTCTTCAATCTTCTTCTTATCTTCTGTCAACTTCCTCTTAGCATCCTTAGGTATCTTGATGTGATCACGCAACGTCACCTTATCGAGTTCAAGGTGCCGGAAAGCCTTAGCCTTGTTATCAACCACGGAGGCCCTCTCTTGAATAACCGTCGACTGCAAGAAAAGGATAAACAAACAGGTAAGTAATAGTTACTTAAATTCAAGAAACTTAAATGCTTTCCAAAACATAAAAGCACACCTGGGTGGACTTGTGAAGCGATAGATTGGAGATATCGTGAGTAGGACTCCTGAGATAATTTTTGGCTAACTGCGGGTGGCACCATTCCGCCTTATCCTTGAAGTAAGGAATAGGGGCTAACGGGTCGGATACAAAAGTGGGAACCTCAAGGAAGCCTTCGATCCCTTCCACCCTCTTTCCTTTATCAAAGGAGGATGTCGCTAGCTGCGGTACAATGGTAACATTGGCGATTTGGTGAGTATCCCTCTCACGAATGACCTTTTTCCTCCTGTGGATCTTATCCATGTCATTCATTGCACGAATGTTCATCTTCCCTTTCCCTTGAGATATGTAGACTACCGCTTTTCTTGACCCGCTCACCACATTTGGAGAACATTTAGGCTGCCCGAATATTCTATGCAATTGAAACATGAATACTAATTTTTCATGTCTCCCTTTTCTCTCCAATACTTGGTCACGGTGAATAGCCCATGATAAATATATGTCATCTTTTCCATTCTTTTCATGATAGTTCGAATAACTCTTACCGGAGTTCCTAAAATCATTCTATTCCTCAAAGCAAGGTTACCTTTTTCAAGTTTTTGATCCTCGGCCTTCTTACGAGTAATGACCGGATTTCCACCTTGCACCGAATATATTAATACATCAGAGAATCCTATATCGTTTATATAACGACCGTAATCAACAATGCTAGTGGCTACTATCATTCCATTTTCCTTGAAGTAATCTATACCATGAATGAACTTGTGATGCAGGCCAATAATAGCAAGTTCATCCCTAAGGTGAAATTGGTCGCCAACTTTAACTCCGGGGACAACTCCTAAGACTTGCTTGTTTACATTCACACACTTTTCTCGTTGCTTAAGCAGCGCTGCTGATTCAAGAGAAATTTTCCAACGACTCTTTCTTTGTTCCTTTGGCTTTAATTTTTGTTTTTGGTACATTTTTCCACATATTTTTTCAAATAGATTCAATGCCTCCGTCACCTTATTGCGAGAAACAAGTTCCACCTGGTTCTTAAACTCAACAATTTTCGGACCATTTGATTATAATTTGTTACTAGACGTTAACACATTATCATCATCCCTTTGTTTCGTCTCCACCAACAGCCTCCGTTCCACATTAGATTTACCCGTGGTCAAAACCTCGGATTTAGAAAACCTCGAGTTTTCCAATTGTTAAGAGGTAGAGGCAGGAACCTCCTTTTGCAACTTTAGAGGTGGACCAAGTGGAGGAGGTTGAAAGAAATTTTTACCACTACCCAAAACATTCGGCCCCAGTTTCCCTAATTCATCAATCCCCAATGGTATCGAAAATCGTTTCCCCGCACACTTGACAGTGATGACCTTTGGACGCTTGAAATTCTATTTGGAACCAGAGCCCTCCCCTTGTTCAAATGATCGTTTTGGGGGAGACTTCTCAAGAGGACTTTTATCATTTAATATCGCCATTATCTATTCAGTCTTCCCTGGCAAAAAAATAGAAAATCACATCATTAGTTATGATTCAGTGATTAAAAAAAAAGCCAGACATTCTCAAATTTAAAATACAAACTATTTGTGTTAAGAACAGGGACAGGGAAATGTAAACAACAAGAGACAAACATAAAATAAGAACCGAGCATGGAGTTGTTGGTTTAATTACTTGACAAGAAATGAGATTTTAGTCTACACAAAAACACAACATGTTGAACCTTATATAGGGCTACGGGAGAAACTAAAATGTTTCCTAGGGAGAATTTGAAATGGAAGGACACATCCTTAATTCCCTCCGTTTTTTCACCTTCTTTCTCAAAATATTTTTTTGGTTTTGTTTTGCATTTAGTCTCTTTAACTTCTCTCTCACCATCCATTTTTACTTTTTTTAGAGAGAACGAAACTTATTCTATATTTGTTATGTTAAAATTAACAACTAAAAAAATAAAAGTGTGAAAGTGGTCATAAGTAGATCTCTATCTCTATCTCTACTACTTTAAAAGAGGTTACTTCCTCTTCAAAAACCAAAAAGACAAAGCTACCCTCATTAATTTTAAACTTCCTACCATACCCTTGCTAATACACCCAATTATCTATCCCTACTTTCTTCTACCATTTTCGTTATTTCAATCCAACCCTAGAAATCAACCGTCACAAAAATTAATGACAACACATTCATTTTTCACATTCATTCATTGTATCAAATCCCAAATTAATGTTAATTCATTCATCTTCCACGTTAGTTTCTTCTACCATTTTCGTTCTTCCAATCCAACCCTAGAAATCAACCGTCACAAAAATTAATGACAATACATTCATTTTGCACATTCATTCATTGTATCAAATCCCAAATTAATATTAATTCATTCGTCTTCCACATTCATTCAGCCTGTCAAATGGAATCTGAAACGCCAACAGTCAGGAATTAATGACAACACATTCTTTTTGCACATTTATTCATTTTATCAAATCCCAAATTAATGTTAATTCATTCATCTTTCACATTCATTCAGCCTGTCAAATGGAATCTGAAACACCAACAGTCAGGAATTAATGACAACACATTCATTCATTATATCAAATCCCAGATTAATGTTAATTCATTCATCTTCCATATTCATTTAGCCTGTCAAATGGAATCTGAAACACCAACAATCAGGAATGCCTACGGAATTTTTTCGTATATTAGATATGTATCTTCTATGACATCCAATATTTTTTTACTTTCTTTTGGTTCTTTTGGGAAAAAAAAGGTTAGTACTCCTACTTCCCTGTGTAATTTTTGCTTCTGTTCCGGTTTAAAATGTTAATAATAATCTGATAAGTTTGAACGTAAAGTAAATTTCAATGTGGTTGGATTTTTTAATCTGTTGAAATTATATTTGTAATTGTAGAATTTCTAAAATATTAAAATCTTTCCCATTAAAATATTAGTAACGATGTTCGTTTTTGGGTTCTGTTAAATTGCTAGGTTAAGTCGTTCAATAATTATTTCCAAAGTTATGTTTATCAAAAATATCAGATATCCAAATTGTATATTGTATTTATATTTTTCTTTTTATTTGTCATTTTATCGTCAAATTAAGTTAATTTTTATATTTAACAAATTTTGTATTAATTTAAATATATAGTTTTGGGCATATATTTGTGAGTTATAAATCTTTTATTTATGTTTTTCAAGTGTTATATCATCTTAATCATATGTTGGAGAATGTGCGCAAACTGAGCGATTTAATTATCTTTACATAGGTTTTTGGATTTCAATCGATCCTTTGGCACTTGGTGGATTCGTGACTTTAAGGATCTTGGAGGAATAGTTTGTTGTTAGACAAGACGAAGAATGATTGATACTAGTGTGCTGTACCGTTGTGGAGGTTCTGATTTAATAGTAATAGAAAAGAGCACTAACAAAACAATTAGCATGATTAAGGTATTAATCCTGTTAACTCTCATAAATGATTCCAATTGTTATATCTTTTACGTCTGTAAATTGTATCGATTCACGCAAAGCACCTTTGCAAGTCACATTGTACATGATTGAATTTTCTGAGATATAATCCACCTCTTCAATTGATATTAAAAGTACAAATAGACCTCGAATTATTCAGTTTGCATTTTCATTTTTTATGAAATGTTCGATTCCGGTCTGTCACATGTCCTATCGAATTAAGTTCACCTTATGTAGTATATGATGATAAAATTCGTAAGTTTCAAAGAGACCTTGAGAGTAGGCAGGGAGCAATTTGGTTGCTTTTGGAATGTCAAAATTGATTGAAATATCGTTTGCGTTTGTTTAGAGACCGAGTAATTTCCAGTAGAATATTTTGGAGGTTGATCGGTTCCATGTATTCTATTTATGAAGAGTCGGCTTCAGCTCCGAACTCGACACTGCTGCTATGTTCACAACTCTAGGACCGACCTTGATTGAGATTATGAAATGTTGAGAGAGGTCTTGAAAATATTTTAAAGCTTTTTTAGGTTGCCAATTAATACATCTATTATATGACGAGATGTGATTGAAAATTAAAATTGAGTCAGTTTCAATCTAAATTTCAGAAATATTTTTATATGAGAAGAACATAAGACTATCCTTGAGTACTTGAACTAATTAATTTTGATTAACTAAAATATTTAGAATCATCCTAGCCATTGATTATACTCACTTTTATTTCCTCACCATTCTCATATTTTAGATTTTTAGTTAGTTAGATTTACTTAATATTTTCATTTACTTTTATTTACATCTTGATTTAGTTTAGGTTAAATTATCATCTCACCTAAATTGTTTTAATATTTGAAAAGCACAAAAAGAAAATAAAAACTGAATTACAATTGAGTTTGTCTCTAGCTTACCCCCTTGATGTGGATTGACATCCTTACTTACCGCTAAACTTGAGTTTATTATATTTTGTAGCTAATTGAGTTTTTGATTAACTTGGCTTGCAACAACGACTTACACACAAAAGTCAAAGTTATAAAATTTGTACACCAAGTTTGCGCATCCGTTTTTTGACACAGTAAACAACTTATATATGTGCCATTTACATGAAGTTAATGAAAATTCAATCTATATTTCCTTACATATATTTTCACCATTCTTATATTTAATTAAAATTTCATTTTAAATTATAAAATCAGTCAATTACATTTCTCATGCTCCTTTCTTACTAAACTTATTAAATAATCTTGCAGACACGTCATTTCCCAAATTGTTAGAAATGTCATCCATTCCACCATCAAAAAATGTATCTCGCAAACCCAATACAATGAAAAGATAGAGAATTACTTGGTTACTTCGAGCCCAATTAAATTCTTACCAATATCAAGGTTAGCTAAAAATAACTAAAATATAGTTTACGCTTAAGTAAATCATGTTAGACTTATGAAATGAATATTTAATATTACAATTGCTCTCATATTAGGAGAACCCATATACGAACCTCTATGCCCTACGTTGCTAGAACTAGAAGCAACTCCCGATTGCCATCACTGCAATGCCCAAAGATTCCATTATGAACCCCCAACATTTTGTTGTCAAAAAGGTCAAATCTCACTCGCTGAAACTTCGGTCCCCGAGGTTTTATTTCATCCTTTCACATCTAATTCTTCTTAATCAAGAGAATTTTGTGCTAATATCAGAGCTTACAATAGCATATTCGCCTTCACTTCATTTGGAGTTACTCTTGACAAGCAGCTAGCTTCATCAAGATGTGGTGTATACACGTTTCGAGTTCAAGGCCAAGTTTATCATCATTTACCCTCATTGAAACCCACCAACAACCCCTGTTATTTCCAACTCTACTTTCATGACACTAGCAATGAGGTTCAAAACCGAATGAGAATCTTACTAGGGTTATCCTTAAACGTTGATATAGTTGAAAAGCTCTTGAATGTACTAAATGAAAATCCATTCGCTCGGTTTTTACGGCGATTAAAGGAATACCCTTCACTCGATGCACTTCAAGTTCAAATCAGTAAACTTGTTAACCTTGATCAACGTGTTTATAATGAGCCTACATCCGATGAAATTGCTACAATATGGATTGAAGGAAACAATGCAAATATTCCTTTCGAGCGAGACATCATTATCGTGTCTCACTCCGGTCAACGACACCAAATAAAGCACTACTTTGGATGTTATGACCCATTACAGTACCCATTGCTTTTTCCAAAAGGAGAGGTCGGATGGCATCAAGACATAAAGCGCCAAAATGATACCTCATCTACCACATCTACAAACATCCAGGCCTCCCTACCAGCAATCACATGTACAGAGGACATTTTCTCATTAGAGCAAGAAGGTATAGATTTAACATAAAATATATTTTAAAAATATCATTCTTAAATTCCAATTTGATTACATTTAACAATTATTCTTCTTTTTAAATTTCCACAACCATACACTCTTCTAGGTGTTCATCGAGAGAACTCATCTAAAGTATCATGTCGAGAATAGTATGCACACAAATTGTAGATCAGAAATAATAGACAATCGACGTTGTTATTCGCTGGAAAGCTACCACAACAGTATTCCGTCTACATGTACATAAAGTTAGAAACAACCCGACTTGACTTCTATCGTAACCAACAGAAAAAAATCAGAAGTGAATTATACTAAGGGTTGGTCGACAACGTCACATCAGGTGAAACAAGAGCAAACAAAGTCGGTCAAAGAATTGTTCTCCCAGCATCATTCATTAGTGGACCTAGAGATATGCGTCGTACCGATAGAAAGTTTACACGTTTTGTAGCTCTGAAAGTGGAAGAGGAAGAAGAACCATCAAATCCTAACAAACGTCAAAAGCAACATATTTGACGATTACATTTCAATTTTTTACCCTTAAACATTGTCGTTATACAATTTATTCCAAAAATAAATTATCTATTCCTTTGCATTTTACATTTCTTATAACTTTGATTTATGGATATTGATTTAAAATATTCAATCGTAATGCATGGCTTATTACGTCAACAGAACTACATTGTTAGTTACTTTACTTAATTAACTGTCATTAATTTAACAAAGGATTTACAATCATACATTATTATTCATGATTTCATTCCTAAAGAGAAATATTGGAACTCGCACACACGTGCAACGCACGTGGGCACATCTAGTACCAAAAAGTCCCTCAAGTTGAATATTGTATCTTTATTTATAAAAGATACATGTACACTTTTTTTTTTTATAAAAATACAGTTTGGAGTCTATTCGTAAGTGGTTAACTCATTTGAAATGGTGAATTGATTCTGAATCATACATGAACCTAGTCAAATTGAATATTGTATCTTTATTTACATGTATTCTCTACTCTATATATTTACCTAGTATGTGCCATTTAATTATTTTAGATCACAATTTGTATATACATTATAAACTTTCACATATAAATTATAATGTTTTTCAAATAAAAAAAATCATGTACATATTAAGGAAGATAGACCTTGGTGTCAAAAAATATGTCACCAATTATTGATATAAAGAAGAAAATATAAAACATTAAAAGTGTGATCACAAAAGATTATTGATCTATCATATTATTTTGTACAATAAAAAGTTGTATACATTATTTCTTTGTGGATCTTTACTCTTACTCGAGTACATAATATTATTTAAAAAGTTTCCTTGAATTTTTGAAAGTCTAATAACACTTTGAAATTCAATGTCTTCAAACGAATGTATTTTATGCAGTGTACATACATTACGCTAAAAATGTATAATTTTAGCCTATTGTTATGCAAAATGCATTACTTGAATTGAGGCGAACCTAGGAGTGGGTAAAAGTTTCGACCAATGACGGGGGTTTGGGGTGAGAGCTCCCGAGATGAATATTTTTAGAATTAATCTTAATTTTCCAACAAATTTTAACCCGAAAGGTTTGGAGGGTAGTTCTTTATCAATAATTTTATAGATGTCTTAGAATAACTAAACCCTTAAGATGATTATTAAGAAGAATCGATGTAACATGTAAGATCGTCAATTTTTAACCATTAGTTTTTTACATATTTACAACAACTAATGTTGTCAAAAGATACACAATTAGGTTTTTATAGTTCAATATGTAAAACACTATGGTTAGGAGAACTAAACCTTAACGTTGTGTTTGATAACAAAGTTGGAAAATAACAGAAAATTAGTTCAATTTCATGTAAAGTAAGAAATTGATTGGAAAAATATAAGACTAATATGGTCTTACTTTTGGAGTTTTACAAGGAAATTAATTCTTTGGGGTTTGTGTAGAAATGTTTTCCATGAAAATGATAAAAATATGGAATACTTTTCGTATTTATGACCATTATATTTATAGAATGTATTTGAAATCGAGTACTTCAAAAGTAAAATAGGAACTAAAATTACTATTTTTCATGGAAAATAATTCCATGACAATCAAACGGGCCCTAAGATGTTTATTAGTCAACTTTTTTAGTTGTAATTTTTTTGCATATTGGCGAATTCTTTTAGGGTTCTTTTTGGGCTTTTATTAATTTTTTTGCCCTAAAGATAATGTGCTTTTGTACTTTCTATATTTAAAGCTTAGATTTAGTGGGGTAGCCGCCTCGCTCGGGACTATGTAAATTTGCTTATAAAAGTGAAGAATGTAAAACGTATGTTACCATAACAAATTGAACTGTTTGGGCAAACGTTTCTTCATTTTATATTTATTTACCATTGTTGCTACAATGAAGTGTCACCTCATGTCTCGCAAGATCTCGAGTGTCATAAAAAAATGCCTTATCACTTGAAAACTTACTTGATTTTAGTTACGTATCTTGCAAAAATACACAAAATGTATAAAAATGGTATAAGAACACAATTCTGACATAGAATTAATACTATATAGATACTCATTCAAATTTATATTATTTTTAGAATAAATTAAAATTGTTAGGGTTAATTACATTACTTCGAAAAAAGAGTCTAAATAATATGCATGTGTACAAAATCTAACAATTAGTAAAAAAAATTATAATATGTAGTTAATATGTCACAAATATTCATGCATACTTTAATTTCTTTTTACTAATATAAAGATCTTGTTACCATTTTCCTAAAAAAACCTTAAACGGCAAGATTAAGCAACACTTGTTCATTTTCCTTTTATATACTTGTTTGTTTTCTTTACTACACTACTATTTTTTTATTTTAGATTTAAATAAAATTTAATTTAAAATTTAGACTGTGTTTTAGTATTCTTTTTTTTATTTTAATATTTTTTTTTATAATTTTTAAGGTTTTTTAAATTACTTTTAATTTAAAATATAATATTTAACAATTTTTTAACGGTTTTGAGCAAAGTCTAATTTTTATATTAAATTGTATTTAAGTTTAAAATCGAAAATTAGTAATGTATTAAAGTCTAAATGACTCAAATTTTTAAGTTTAACCTACATATAGACTTTTATATGTATAAATTCAAAGGTGTATATATATAGACATATAGTTGTATTCAATGATTTTCAAAACACACACACACACACACATTAATGGGTCAATTCTCATTAGGAAAAAAAATATATTATTACCAGTTGGGATCTCAATGCGGACTAAGCCTGAATGACTTAGGTTTTTCTTTTTGTCGATTGTCAGTTAAGCTATCTTCCAGAGATGTTTGCTAGATCTTTTTTGCTACCCTGGTCGTGGATCCAGTGAGGGCATGGTCTTCTTGTGATAGGATTATGGATATTTAAGTAACTGCGGTCGTGAATAAGGTTATTGCGCATTTCTGTCTCCTTGGCCGCGGTCTTCTTGTGACCTGGACCACTAGCCGGACTGTTGTCTTAATGCGTGAGTGGCTAGTTTTCTTGTTAAACCATTTGGATAAGAATTTTGCAAAGTCATTAAAGTAAAATTTAACTTTTCATTGATATATATGTCTAGGGTAAACAAAATTGAAATATAGGTTGTGGGTTTGTAGTGATTTGCAGAAGTACAAAATAAACTCCCTTAATATTTCCATAGGATTGCGATTGATCTCAGTTCAGTTAAAGGTTGTAGGCTCTGTGAATTTTGGTACCATTCCTTATCTGGCAAGCCTCTTGACCTTATTCTTTAGATATTGGCACTTGTTGGTCGTCACACCAATTTATTTTATCTCTCATATTAGCAAGAGATTTCAACTTCCTTGGACATTTAAGAAGGTTCTCACCTTTGATGTTGGCTAAAATATCCTCCAAGTTACAGTGTAAAGGGGTGAAGTCCTCATCTGGATTTTTTGGGTGGTTGTGATGCTTCCTTTTCTTCCTTTCCACTGACTTTGCCGCAGTCTTCCATCCATAGTTTGCGACCAATATCGTTGCCTTTTATCTTCGACCCTCAACGTGTTGGTGAAGTCCGAAGACTCAAGCATCGGAATTCTCTGTCAAAGGAGGTTAATTTGTCCCTAGAAAGAGGCCTGAACCTCATACATATAGTTTATGAACCTCATAAAGTAGGCTACATCTTCAGTCTGCTGGGGGTCTAATTGCCTTCTATAATTCTCCTCTTTAAATTGTTAGTTTTTTAGAAAATCTTTTCTCGGAGACGAACTAAACATAGTGAGAAATCCAAATCTCATAGAGTAAGCAATCAAACATTGAGTAGATCATAGCAACGGAGTGCAGGCGTTCGCTTTGAGGTCGTGGCCTTTGTCCTTTTAAGGAACTTTTCCACCACGATTGATATAATCGAACATGGTTTTCTCTCGGGATGGTTTTTTCTGGTGGACAATTTACCGAGTACATGCCCTTTGCTGGAATAGTAACTAAAATGTTAATAAAACCATCTTAACCCATCATGAGCAATTTATCGATCCTTAAGGCAATAGCTTTGTCGAACTTTGCCTATGGAATCATCGATTTTCAATCGTTTGAGATAGCTTTATGCGGTTTAGCCAGCCCCATAAACCAATAAACATCTTGCATGGGGTTTTTAAGCATTTTACGTCCACCTTGGTGTAAGATAATATAATTCCTTGATAAAAAATGATAAATATGCCAAAAAGAGCAAACTTAACCTTAGCTGTTAACTAGAGGTCGCAACCTATAGTACGACATCATAAATAGGTTCAAACCCAAATTTTTACAAATGTGACTTTACAACCCAAGAATTGGACTAAAAAGTCTTTTGGGTGTTTATCCAAGGCGTAACAAGTCCTTCTGAGCAAAATAACATAAGTTTAATAACAAATTCCTAATATAGGTCATAGCATGACAAAAATGCCTAGTAGTCTAAGTAAAATAGGAAGTATCCGCATCCCTAGCACCTAATCCTTATGAGGCCATGGTTTGTCAAGCTTCTTAGCAAGATTTGGATGTGGAAACATCATTAGGATAGGTGGATCTGCCCCAAATCCTCAAGATTGGATTGAGAAAATAAATCTGAAAAGATGAAGATACCCTTAATGGGTTTATATGCAAATAGGGGTCTAGCCACTAAAATCTCACTCATAATATTTAGATCCAAAGATCCTTATGGATGTAATAAAGCATAATGGTCCCGATTTATAAGAAACTCGGTAGAACATCTCGTTTTCCACAGATGACGCCAAACTGTTTTGTTCAAAAAATGGATATACTAAAGTAGACCATGCCATCAAAGACACACACAATAGTCAAAGTATAGAAATAGAGTAAAAGAGAGATAAAGACTGGTAAACATAAGATTTAGAGTGGTTCGGCCATGGAAATGATCTTATGTCCTCTATGGAGCCTGGTTCTCATTATATACATGTAATTGTAAAAGTTTGGGAGAACATAGAGGCATATGAAAGAAGAGAGGGGCTAAATGCATAACATACAAGTTATGTGTTGTAGAGGTTATGGCCTTATAATAAAAACTGAAGAGAGGTCACGGCTAAATATGGATCAGGTGATCGAAGTATACGACCAAAGTATGCTCTCAGGTGTAGAGAGATGTATGAGAGAATTTGACAGAGCTTCGCTACCTAAAATATCGCTTGTCCAATAAGGAAGTGAGGACCTCTTTTTATAGTAGTTGGTGATAGAGTCACGTGCTTAACATACGTGACTTCTGGATAAGTGTGGATCCTTTTAGTAGGTGCACAACTAGTAGGTTACTGATCAGGATCCACGCTAGGTACATATGGTGACGTGCTGAGGTTGGGGGACCGCAATTTATTACAAGTGTACCCCAACCAAGAATACAAGAGAATAAACATACCCTAAAAAGCAAATAACCCTATTTTTTAAAATGATTACATGAGATTTGCTTCTTTCATCATACAACAATCGCCCCTAATATTTTTACACACTGAGAATATTAGGGTAACTGAATTTATGTATGAAATGCCCAATATACCATTGGAAAAATTAGCCACAATTTAACATGAGTTTAGCAGTGACGTTGGCCTGAAGGAGCACAAGAAACGTGTGAAAAGCTCACCTCGTCCACATAAAGAATAGGCAAAGAGGTTTAGTTAAACTTCAAGACACCTCTACATGTCAATTTAAAAGAATTAATTAATTCCATAATTTCATTCCACATTCGGTGAACATTCCTCCAAATAATCAATTTGTCACGTTTGGGGCCCTAGGCGAAAAAACAAAATCGGACCCGTTTACATAAAAAAATATATTAAAAAATCAAATTAAAGAAAATATGTTCTTGCATTTTTCAATGCAAAACCAATTTTTATATACCAAATCAATTTTAATATACTAAAACCAAAATTGTCATTTGTACCGCTCGATTGAGCCTAACGTAAACCAAATTCGAACTGTGCAGTTTTCAATAAAATCGATTTTTTTCAGTAAATTCAAAATAATAAAAAAAAATTAAAAATTTATCAAGTAGAAAACATAACCCTGACCAAAATAATTGAAAGTCAAATTTTGAAAATTAACTTTAGGATTGCTCATTACAGCTTTTCTAACTGCTATTTGAAAGTATCAAAAACTTAATATATATATATATATATATATATATATATATATCATACTACTTCATTTTTTATTTAGTCAATTTTTTTACTAAAATAATGATGTTTACAAATGACGGAAATAACTTAATTTTGCAAAAAAAAAATGAACAAAAGAAAAAACTAGGATTAACATCATTTTATCCGTCAAATTTTTTTTGTCGAAAATAACAATGCACATCAAACTTTAAATTCAAAATTTGTCAACTATTTAAAATTCAGTCAACTTAAGTTTAAAGAGGACAAGCAAGGTTATTTAAAAGAAAGGGCTGGAATGAAATTACCACATCTAACCGCTGTGGAAGAAGATCATTTTTTTTATTATTTAGTATTTAACTAAAACGGATTAAAGAAGGATTTTTATTAAATAGTAAAAAAAATTGAGTGGAATTTTCTTATGAATTCTTAACACTCCAGGGTACCTCTCCAAAAATAATTTAACTTAAAATGAATTGTTTTGCTATTTGAAAAAAAATTGGTCAAAAAACTATCAGTTTATAACTCCTTATAAACTCGCAGTTTTTTTTTTTTTTGTATAGTTTTGGTGGTTTTAATCTCATTTTTTAAGTTTTGTTTGTCTCTCATCCCATGTGTTTTTTAAGTTGTTTTAAGTCCCATAACCACTCTCAGCTTCCCTCAATTGTTTCAAGACTTAAAATTTGTTTTTTAAGTCTTGAAGACCTCGAGTGCATCGTCTGTGGGAACTACCGCTCTATTGTTGTTTCCACTTGGTGACCTCAGTTCGAGGATGTCAACTTCACAGCTCAGCTAGGTTAAACTAAGTATATGACTATGGTTGTAGGGACTAGAACTGGTCCACCCATTATAGGTTGCTAAATCTCTTTATTGCTTCAAACTTCATTATATCTTTCTAGGCTGATCGATTTATTCATGTTCTGCTCACCGTCATAGCCTACCAATGTTAGATTTCTGTTTCGTTTTCTACACTTGGACATAGCTTAACCTCATAAGCGATTGATCATTGCTCATCCAATCATTCATTCTGTGTTATAACTGATCTCCTGTTACCCTCTTCATCATAGCCTCAATGACTTCACACTGATCGGATTTTTGGAATTCTAGTATTTTTTCTTAGGATATTGTGTCCCCACCTCTTCATTTGAGTTTGGCAAGCCATAGACCAACTCTATTTTCTTCTTCTACGTCTTCTTTTATTCAGGAAAAACTACATATCAATTAAGAAGGTAAGCTTGATCTTTAGTACTAATTTTCATCCTCGCTGAACTTGTTAGTACTCGACTCGTAAGCTTCCACCATAGATTTGTTAACAAATTTTCTTGACCTCTTGGCATTCATTCGCTCTCCAATCGTGGTCAGAAAGCCCCATAAAATCAGATGATCAGAATAAGTCAAAATCTGTTCACGGCACAGGTGTTCATTGCAACGCATTCTGGTTACTAAACAATGGTAGCTCAATCGAAGAATGCTTCTATGACCCATTTTACATCTTGAAGGTCACTGAGAATAAAATCAAGGACTACCATCAACCTCTCATCATATTTGCTGGCAAACCCCACTTTTCCCCCAAAACTGTTGAACTAGAGTTCATAGTTGACGAAATGCAGGTAGAATGTAAATCAAGCCAAGTATGAGACATAAGTTAATAAACAAAATGAAAAATACTCACCTGCGTACTGCTCTGATACTATTTGACTTATGCAGGGAAGTATTCCCAAATTGCACATGGTCTACGGCACTAGAAACATGTACCCTTGAGCATCCACCAATACTACCATATATGAGAATGCCTGTTGCAATTCAAGAAGTTCATTCTCGACTTCTGTTACAACATCAATACGTTCTTTAATTTCCCCACTCATGTGTTAGATTATCGAAATCACTCACTCGTGTTAATGTCTTTAGTTCGCTAATTTTGGCTGCAATAACATCGTGAATATTCTTAAAAATCCCTCTAAAATATACATGGACGCCGTGTATTAAGATGAAAAAGCATATATACATTCTAATCTGTGATTAATTCAACACGTGATTATTTCAACAACTGATGGATAACAAATGATAGGGCTTGGCTGAACGAGGCCACTTTTTTCCACATTATGCAGTAATCAAAATAGAAACACATATCGAATCACTGACATTAGCCAAAGGAGTAGTAGGAGAACACACCAGTTGTGTGTAGAATATACCAGTTGTTGATGATGTAACATTAGCCAAAGGAGTAGTAGGGGAACACATCTAACATTGAGAGTGAGCAAAAAACTTTTAATTTCTTTTGATAAGTTTAAAAATTGATGATGTAACTGCTTAAACATTGATCAGTTGGTCAGTACCATCTGATCTTACCTAACATTAATTTCTTTTTCCCAACTTTGTTGGGGCCCCCTTATGATGAAACAACAGGCAAGATTTCTGATCTTCAAGTTCTCCTTTTAGCAATGGGTGCGATACGTTCAGGTCGGCTGAAACGACACTAGTTGAGGAGATAACAACATATCAGAGTGGATTAACAGGCTATCATGTGAAATTGTTTTATTAAACTATTTTATACTAGAGACTAGTGGGTGCCAATTTGAATATCCATAAGAGAGAACACCATGCTGAATTTGAATCCAGAGTGAAGGTTGCATCACCACAATCTAGCACCAATGTGAGTTGTTGGAAATTGGATTTAGAAAAAATAGTTGATAAGATAACAAATGATAATGCCAAGATTTTTTGGGCGGTTATACCCTGCCAATAGTTATATAAACAGAAGAACAATTTTAGAAACTTATGCTAGAACTACGAATAGTTATATAAAAAAAAAGACAAATTACGTTAAATTTTATAGAAAAGGAAAAACTTTATTTTTTCATGTTTTTTTTAATCCAAAATGACAGCATGAATAAAATTAAAAGGGATCATGTGACTTGATGAAATGGAGGTCATGAAACAGTTTTCTTTTTCATTTTTCAACAACGATTGTGGTGATTGAAATATCTGTTACTGTTTCCATCTGTTTTGAGTTTGAGCTTGTGTTTCTGAAAATATAGTATATCATTTACAACATAATATATATGATCTTAAAGTTGATGTTAATATGTTGGGAAGAATCTACTATATACTAGCATAGAGAGAGTCTGAGAGATCAAACGATCCTAGTTATAATGATTCTGATTAAAAAATATTAAATCTGGGCATCCTTGATTAGGTGGCGTCTCTTAGTACCAAGGAAGAGATAACTGTACATGACTCAGGTTTTATATGCAGTGCGACAGAAGCTTGATGCATCCTCTGGTATGTCCTACGATATTTCATAGGCAGGTATCGCGATAAATAGGTAAATGACAAATCTAGAGAAGAAAGCATTTGTATGCAATCAAATGAACTTTTGAGTTAAACCTTTAGATGTAAGGCTAGTGTACCACACCAATGGATTGACAATTCTCTTGTTGCAGCATGATGATTCAGACTATTTGCGTGACTGGAACAAGGACATATCCATCTCGGGATATTTTTTCAATGGCTTTGATGCAATTAGCTAAAGATCTATGCTGTAAACAACGGGTTCTTTTACTACATCGGAGGCACTATAAATGTAGCAACAGAGGCTGTCAATGAGGTTTTGTGGCTACAAGATCTATTAGATAAGTTAGACGTTATATTCAATTGCCATAACCAAAGTGCTACGTGTTTGTCCAAGAACCATACTCATCACCACAAAACCGAGAGAGTTGATGCATGATTTAATTTCGTAAGGGAGATCATAAATAAAGGTTATGAAAATTTGAAGAAAATTCACCAAGGATAATCTGGCAATTTGTTAACAAAGTTGATACTGGTAGGCATGTTTGAGCATTGCTTAAACTTTGATTTATATTCTACACACAACTGGTGTGTAGAACAAAAATGAACCCAAAACAAGTACAAAAATGTCATATACCAGTTTTGTGTCCGAAATAACCTGACCTTCAGATTCCTCATCTTCCTCTTTAGCTTCCTCATTTTCCTCCAAACTAGAACTAGAACTCGAAACACGGTAGCTTGATGGGCTATTCGTTGCTTAGTCGTTTTCTTCGCAGCTCTAGTTAGCCATTTCCTCTTAGGAACATGCTCCGCCACATTGATATACCCCTACCCTCCACATCATTAGCCTCAGCTTCCAACAAATATTGCACATCAGCTACAGTTTGGGGATCGATATCCCCAACATCAACATCACTATTCAAAGTCCAATTCTCAACACCCACGACCATCATCGATACTCGTTTCGATATATTAGAAGTACTACCTTTCGAGGCACCATCGAATGAAACTCTCTTATCAACTTTCTTCCATCTCGTTATCCCGCCAACTACACCAGATAGATCACTCTTTTTTTGCTCGGATTGGCAACACCAAGTTTGGTAAACACTGCGCCAGGTTCACTTTCCAAGCTAGCTTCCTTGTCATTAATAGTCGAAAAGCCCATAAAATCTTTGATCTCCTTTAAACCTTGAGGCGTCAATGTGTATCATCACCAACTAAAACCACCACCTTTAGACCTATAACGGCAACACTATATACCAAATAACAAATTGAATTTGCCTGATGCACCCAATAAGAATTGTATAGAGGAGTGGCAAACCCATTAGCATCTCTAGAAGGAATAATCCTTTGACCAGACGCACCACATTTGGTAGTAATCCCATGCCAAGTAAGCGTACTGAATGCCTCAGCATACAACTTTTTCATTAATTTCCATTTCATTTTGACCGGACAAGGAACAAGTTAGTCACACCCAAATTGGAACATAACAAGTTTGGGATGGTACAATACCACATCATAACCCCACTCAATCAAAAAGAGAAAAACCTAAGACGAATTACCAATAACGCATGAACGTGGGACGCACGAATATCATCCATTATGTCACTTAACGTCGAAACACAAACACATGCCTCTTCATTAAAAAAAATGACCTGTAAATGCCTACATCCACATGATAAGGACACATACAGAATCGATTCACTTAACCGATCTGCGTAGCTACAATAACAAGAAATCCATGATCCACCTTCGATTACTATCTCAAAATTCTAACTGGCGAGTCATCATCAGAGGGAACTTCATAAATAGGGGTTTCAGACCCAATGAAGGAAAACATTCCAACAAAAAGCCCATCAAATAACATAAGGAGTAAAGTTGACAATGTTATATCTACCAAACAAACACTCCAAATTCAAATGCAATGGATCTAACCAAGCATAAAATTACCCTAAATAAAAGCGGCTAAGGAAATTTTTTGACCCAGTAACAATCGAGCAACCACCAAAAATATCATCTAATTAGGACAATCAGGGGATTTCTCAGGAAGCAACAATCTTGATAAAAAGGCCACAAGATAAGCAGCTAAATGAGCATGATCATTAATAGGCATGTATGGACACGCACATGCACACACACTAATCCCTAAATCCATATAGTTTCTAAACAACGTAAGCTAATCCCTAAATCCACCTAGTTCCTAAACAAATCTACTTTGTCACGTGCACACACGCAAGCTGATCCCTAAATCCACACAATTTCTAAACAAATGTACTTTAATATGCTCTACCACACAACCATTAACTATAGCGAGAGCAAATGAGCTCCAAAGAAACCAATCCCACAACCATAATCATCCAAATATTTTGTTTTTCATATAATAATAAAATAGCCTATTGATAAAGGGATTTCACTTTCAGTAAGTGTCAAGTAGAAAATAGTAAATTAAAACTATAAGTATATCCATATATTAGACAAGCAAGAGTGCAAGAAATTGTGTATTATAACTCATTTTGGGATAACATCAAGAGCCTCCACGCACCATCCTCCTTACTAAGACTTCCTTTTGTTACACTACCTTGTCAAAAAGAATGTTAAACCAATACCCAATAGACATGTCTAAAATCATACAAACAACTTTAAGTAAATAAAATAGCTCACAAATATGGTAATATTCATCCGATCCTCAAACTAAATTGAATTAACAATAATGGAGAAAAAAATAAAAAAATAAAAAAAGGTTTTTACCAATTAGTCCCGTTTATTAAGTATGTAGCTCAATAGGTCCTAACATCTTTTTTTTGCTCCATCAGGTCCCATGAAAAAAGATTTGTGTTCCAATAGGTCCTATTTGTAAACATACAGTGAATATTCACTATCTGTACAAATAGGACCTATTAAAGAAAAAATGTTGCGATAGGACCTATTAGGAAATGTCCCATGTAAATAGGACTTAATAGGAAGATCCCCAAATTAAAAATATAGAAAATTTGGCATTAGTCCCTCATAGATTTTTTTTAAGCCGGTATAAATAAGAATCCTTACACAGATAAGACACACGCGAGAATTAATGGCAACCTGTAAGAGCTAGTTCTTTTCTCAATTCCTTCCCCTAAAAGCGACTATCAAGTATGACAAAGGCGTCAAAATGAAAAGAAAAAACTTATCTAAATGAAAAAACAAATAAAAGACAATGGAGTCTATCACAACTAAAAAAACTTATCAGATTAAGAAGAAAAAAAGATAAAAAAAAACTTATCCAAAATAGAATTTACTTCAGAATAAATCTATCACTACACCAAAATCATAAAAACATAAAAAATCTATCACTACGTCAGATTAAGAGGTAAATAACATAGAATACTTTCCACTACTCATAAGATTAATAGGCAAACAACATTAGGAATTTATCCAAAATAGAATGTATTTCATAGTAAATCTATCTTAATTTATCAGTGCTTATCAGAAAAACTTACCCAAATCGTGAATTCCATGATTCTAATAAACCTTAGGAAACCCTATCCTAACACGACTTAATTTCCCTAGTGCTATATGAAGTTTTCATGATTTACAACAACTCGACGAGCTTTAGCTCTCATATAATTTGATATAACGCGAAAAATGACATACAAGAGCGGACACAAATTATGGAACCTTTCAAGAAAAAGATTTTTTAGGCCTTATTTATAAGCTAAAGTTTTCTTATAAATCGAGATACCTAATCGGTAAATAGACGAGGGCAATTGAAAATATTCCAAATGGAACCTGTTACCTAAAACACTAGCATAAACTAAGGAAATACAAATTTAAGAAAAGCACAATTAAAAATTATTACAATTAAGCCCTAAGTACGCCTCCATTCTCATCATGAACTCATATTTATCATAAGCTCGAGCAAATATTTATTCAAAACTACACACAATTACATAAAAAAGAGTTGAAGCATCTGAAGGACAACAAAGAACAAAAGTACTAGAAATAAAAGGCAACTACGGTAAAAGCTTGACATGAATGAAGCCTTGGCCATAAGGAACTCGCTCGGTTGCATAATGCACAATCACTTCCTTTATAAGAGCATTTTATTCACTTCCTCTGTAAGATCATTTTCTTGATGACCAAATTTTATTCGTCCACCCCAGACATAGGCTCCTCCACTGCTATCCTGGCCTCAGACATCGCTAACGCCTCTTCATCATCACTACCTAACCATGGAGACATCTCTTTGGTCGACTCAAGATGATCCTTTATCACTATTTTCTTTAGCTTTTCATAACTACCACCGATATATTGATGGAAGGTGTGCGTAAACGCGGGAGCACCCTTGCACTCTTTAGGGAGTTTAGTAGAAATTCCCTCTACCATGGACTCCGACGAATCTATCTCCATTTGTAAGAACTTCAAAGCATCAACTTTGGCATTAATATAAGTTGTGTCGAGCACTAGATTAGCAACATCAAGATCTTCTTCAATCTTCTTCTTATCTTCTGTCAACTTCCTCTTAGCATCCTTAGGTATCTTGATGTGATCACGCAACGTCACCTTATCGAGTTCAAGGTGCCGGAAAGCCTTAGCCTTGTTATCAACCATGGAGGCCCTCTCTTGAATAACCATCGATTGCAAGAAAAGTATAAACAAACAGGTAAGTAATAGTTACTTAAATTCAAGAAACATAAACGCTACCATTCCACCTTATCCTTCAAGTAAGGAATAGGGGCTACCGGGTCGAATACAAAAGTGGGAGCGTCAAGGAAGCGTTCGACCCCTTCCACCCTCCTTGTCGCTAGCTGCGGTACAATGGTAACATTGGCGATTTGGTAAATATCCCTCTCACGAATGACCTTTTTCCTCTTGTGGATCTTATCCATGTCATTCATTGCACGAATGTTCATCTTCCCTTTCCCTTGAGATATGTCGACTACTGCTTTTCTTGACCCGCACACCACGTTTAGAGAACATTTAGGCTGCCCGAATATTCTTTGCAATTGAAACATGAATATTAATTTTTCATGTCTCCCTTTTTGTCGCCAATACTTGGTCACGGTGAATAGCCCATGATAAATATATGACTTCTTTTCATGATAGTTCGAATAACTCTTATCGGAGTTCCTAAAATCATGCTATTCCTCAAAGCAAGGTTACCTTTTTCAAGTTTTTGATCCTCGGCCTTCTTACAAGTAATGACCGAATTTCCACCTTGCCCCGAATATATTAATACATCAGAGGATCCTATATTATTTGTTTAACAACCAGAATAAAAAATGCTAGTAGCTACTATCATTCCATTTTCCTTGAAGTAATCTATACCATAAATGAACTTGTGATGCAGGCAAATAATAGCAAGTTCAGCCCTTAAGTGAAATTGGTCGCCCAATTTAACTCTGGGGACAGCTCCTAAGACTTGCTTGTTTACATTCAAACACTTTTTTTGTTGCTTAAGCAGCACTGTTGATTCGAGAGAAAGTTCCCAACGACTCTTTCTTTGTTCCTTTGGCTTTAATTCTTGTTCTTATAACATTTTTTCATATATTTCTTCAAATAGATTCAAAGCCTCCGTCACCTTATTACGAGAAATAACTTCCAGCCGGTCCTTAAACGCAATAGTTTTTGGACCATTTGATTCTAATTTGTTACGAAACGTTAACACATTATGAGTATGTTGCCGAAATAGGTAGATTTGTCCTAATCTCCAATTACCATGGAGGATTCTTCTGAGGCATCTTTGTCCTCTTCGTCTTCTCCAGAAGAGGGAGGAGGGCTATGAGTATGTTGCTGAAATAGGTCAGAATCTTCAGCAACTTTCATCTCTTGTAGGGATGCCACACATCCATCCCTAAAATATTTAAGGCTGGCGTATTCCATTTGCGAGGACATGGCGGCCAAAAACTTATTCCGGCCCTTATCCCAACCTATGCTGAATGATTTTTTAACAGCCTTCTTCCTTTTAACTTTCTCCGAGGTGGTCCTTTCCCTAAGGAGCTCCTCGGTAACCCTCAACTTCTCCCCCACCTCCAGTTTCTGACGCTCAACGTTATGAAGTCTCCCAACTTCCTCTTCAGCAGCTTTGAGCTTATTCTCAAGCTCTGCAGCATTCTTGAGCTTCTCCTCAAGCTCTTTGTTATTCTTCTTAAACTCTTTAAATTTATTCTCCAATCCCTTGGAGGCTTCCACAGCTTGATCCCTCTCCTGCTCAACGGAATTAACCTGCTTCTCCCAAGCAATTTTATTTTCCTCATACTTCTAATGAGAATCTTTCAAAGACTGGGTTAATCCAGTAAAAGCCTCCTCTACACCTCCCGAGGAGACTGAAGCCTTGATAGCTTCATCCTTCTTCAGAATAGTGTTGAAACATGTTACCAGCTGAAAAAAGAAAATAACTTTGAGTCAGTGCGAGGACATAACATTGGAAAATGAAAGCTTATATTAGTAATACTGTGACAACCCGAATATAGTTATGATAAATCATGTTTAAATCATGATTAGCTTATGTGATATGAATAATATGTTATTAGTATATATATAATGTTAAGTAATTATGTTTATTTTAATCTCTCCTTCATAAAGCTTGAAATATTGAATTAGTTACAAATGTGAAATTTTAAAGTTTTTGGTAGGAATGTTCCTGTTGGAGGCTAGTTTTGACCTTTATGACATAAAAATGAACTTAATGTGTAAACTAGATATTTGTATATATATGAGTTAGGTTTATAACAAAACAAACGGCTCATCGAACGGACATCCGAGTGGGAAGATATTGTCTTTTTACGAACAAGGGGTAAAGTAGTCATTTAGCCTTAAATGATATTTTGTTTTATGTAATGCCACATGTTATTTATTGATTGGACCTAGAGGGAGTGGACTTATGCCGACTTAAAACCCTTGAATTAAGATCTTCCTTCAGCATATTTCAGCCATGGAAGATTTTTAACCTAAGGAAAGAGAGTTTTGAAGTTTAGGAAGAAAGTGTGAGGAGAAATTGAAGAAAAATTCATAGAAAAATTACGTAAAAGCCCCTAAGGTATTTCCATCCATAAATCTTGTTTACTTTTTTGTATTACTTATTTAAATGATTTAAATAATCATTTGTTTACTGAATTTCCATGTCTTGATGTGTACTTATGGATAGATGCAAGTTTAAGCAAACTTGAATGTGTAAACCCTTGAAATTGTTTTGTTTAGGAACCTTGTTTATTCAAACTTCCATATATTTTTGTATAATTGCTGGAATTGATTGATTCCAATTGAAGATTAACCTGAACTCATATATGTATGACATATCTGAAATGAGTCTTTGTTGAGAGTTTGAAGTTCGGGTATGAAATCTGCCCCAAGCATGAAAGTATGCCCGCCATGTGTTCGATGTTTTGCTTGACATAGTAAATGAACCTTAAAAATTATGAAACTTTAATTTTGTATTGTTCAATATGTTTACTGATGTTGGGTAAAATATCCTATAAATTTATGATGTAAAAAAATTATGGAAATTCCTGGAAGTCGAATGAACGATAAAGAGCCTATAGGGCAGATTTGTTATGTGGTAAAGAAATGGCCATATCTTGCTCTAGGATACTTGAAATGATGTACCGTCTTTTGTATTGGAATACTAATAAGACAAGTATTGAATTACCAAGAATAAATTAATTTATATTTGGTCTATGATTTGGATATGTTAAATATGTTAACATGGATTTGGGTGGAACTTCACTTGTGATAAATGATTTGAATGGAATCATGTGATGCTTATGGATTGAATTATGTTTAAATCATTCTTTGAATTATTGATATTCCTATGATGATACTAATATTGTAAGAATGATAGGAAGGGAAGAAGAGCTGATTGAAAAAATACTGGATAAAGGCAAGGGAAAAGCCAGTTAAACTGTCGAGGTGAGTGTACTTATGATTTGTTTCATATATAAATATGAATATAGCTCTAAGAGCAGGATTTGTTTGAATACTTCGATATTCAGGATTTATTTGGATATTAAAATATCCAGGATTTGTTTGGGTCTTATGATCCAGGATTTGTTATCGCCAATGGGCAGAATTATTTGGATCTTATGATCTAGGATTTGTTATTGCCAATGGGCAGAATTATTTGGATCTTATGATCCATGATTTATTATTGCCAATGGGCAGAATTATTTGGATCTTATGATCCAGGATTTGTTATTGCCAATGGTCAGAATTATTTGGATCTTATGATCCATGATTTTTTATTTCCAATGGGCAGAATTATTTGGATCTTATGATCCAGGATTTGTTATTGCCAATGGGCAGAATTATTTGGATCTTATGATCCATGATTTGTTATTGCCAATGGGTAGGATTGTTCGGATTTTATATCCACATATTCGATACAGAATTGTTATTCTCTTGCAGGGATGGAGTACCTCACTAAGCTTAATGCTTACTGTTTATATTTTAACAATTTCAGGTTCGTACGCTGCCAATTAGGATACCATATGACCGGTAACTTTGAGAGTTACACCGTTGGAGAGAGTTGGGGTTTAAAAATGGGGATTTTATCGTTGTCACACTGAAGATTTTAATATACTCACACATTGTATATATTGATTTAGTATGGATTGAGTTGATCATAGTTAATCACAGTATTGTATGTACGCTTAATTATGACTCTGATATTGAAGTTTATGGTATAAGAATAATATTATGTTCATTATGAACATTGTGCAGAAAAATATTGATAAATGAAGTATATTTTCCAATGGGCTCGAGATTATGATCCAATTATTTTAATAACAAATGATTAGTATGGATATTGGGTTTGGGGTGTGACAATTAGTGGTATCAGAGCGTGGTTATTAATTCTGGACGTGTGTGACGGTTAGTTGGTAGTATTGAGTTGATTTGATATTTATGAATTATTAATGTACTAACTAATAGTTTAGTATTATAAATTGTTTATATTTGTTGTTAGAACTTTGTTGTATTACAGATAATTCCAGATGGAACCTGGGAATGGACAACATAGAGAAGAGGGAGTGGCTTCACATACAGAGAATACTGAAGTAGAGCAAAGTGTTGCTGGAAGAGCTAGAGCCCAAGAACAACCTACAGATATGCAAATAATAGCACAGGAAATGATGAGGATGGCAGAGCAAAAAGAAAGAAATATGCCATTAATGGCAGAGCAACAGGCTAGATATCTAGAATTAAAGACTGTGGCCAGGATTGAGAAAGAGGCAAGGAAAGAAATGAAAGATTCCATACATGAGAAGTTTTTAAAGTTGAATCCTCCAGAATATTCAGGGTCAGTTGAACCTACAGAAGCTGAGATATGGGTCGGAGATCTAGAAACTATCTTTGCAGTTATGAAGGTTCCAGATAACTAGAAAGTGAATCTAGCTGTGTTTAAGCTCAAAGGAGAGGCAAAATATTGGTGGGAAGCCAGCAACCATTTGGTGCCCAGGATGGAAGGTACTGATGTTATTATTTGGGATGAATTTATTAAAGCTTGGTATGTTAAGTGTTTCCCTAAAGTTTATAGGAGGGAGAATCTAAGGGAATTTATAAATTTGACCCAAGGGAAAATGTCTATGAGGGAGTATGATGCTAAATTTACTGCTTTGTCTAGATTTGCTACTAAGTATGTACAGGATGAAGAAGATAAATGCAGTAAGTTTCAAGATGGACTGATTTGGCCTATTCAAAATAGAGTGGCCACTTATGAGTTAGAAGATTATGCTTCTCTGGTAAACAAAGCCATGATAGCAGAAAGGCAAATGAACCAAGGGGTGGCGAGTAGAGAGAGTTTTAAGAAGAGTAGATTCGACGAATCTCACTCCAAGGGAGGTGAGGGTGGAAGTGTTAAGATGGAACCTCATAAATTTCAGAGAGGTGGTGGAGATAGTGGTAGAGGTCAGGGGAGATTGGGCAGAGATACCAGGGGTGGAGGATCTTTTGGTTCAGCCAGAAAGTCAGGGAGAGGTGAGGCCCCAATAGGAGGTGTTACATGTTTCTTTTGTAAAGAGGAAGGGCATTATAAATCTGAGTGTCCTAAGCTTAAGGGAGTGGAATGCTACTATTGTCATAAAGTGGGGCATGTTAAGAAGAATTGTCCGCAGTTGGCAGAGATTCTAACAGCACCTAGTGAAGCAGCAAGCAGAGTGTTACCTCCAAGCAGTGGAGCGAAAAGTGTGGGTAGAGGACAAGCTAGTGGTTCCAGGCCAGGTGGACGAGTCTTTACGATAAAAGAAAATCAGATTACTCCAGATGTGGTGACAGGTACACTTTCTGTTACTGATAGAAGTGCTTATGTTTTGATTGATCCTGGTTCCACACATTCTTTTGTGTCCTATGCTTTTGCTGTATACCTGAATAGACCATGTACTCGTTTAGATGTGGGGTTGGGTATTTATATGCCTATGGGGGATATGGTTGTAGCTGAATATGCTTTTCGTGATTGTGTTTTGACTGTGGGGTCTAGAGGTACAGTTGTAGATTTACTTCCATTGGATATTTCTAATTTTGATATAATTCTGGGAATGGATTGGTTATCTAAATATCATGCATCTATGGATTATTTCTGTAAGGAAGTTATTTTTAATATGCCTGGTGAGCCTGAATTTAAATTTGTGGGGGAAAGGAAAATTGTTCCCAGTTGCATCATTTCTCCTATTCAGAAGAGGAAATTATTGAGTAAGGGTTGTGAGGGTTTTATTGCATATGCTCTTGACACTAGGAAGGGGTATTTATAATTAGTCGATGTTCCAATTGTATGGGATTTTCCTGAAGTATTTCCTAGTGAGTTGCCAGGGTTACCTCCAGAAAGAGAAGTTGAATTTAGTATTGAATTAGCACCAGGGACAACACCTATTTATATGGAACCGTATAGAATGGCACCTGCTGAGTTGAAAGAACTCAAGATTCAGTTACAGGATTTACTTGATAGGGGGTTCATACAGCCTAGTGTATCTCCATGGGGTGCACCAGTTTTATTCGTGAAGAAGAAAGATGGTACCATGCATTTGTGCATTGACTATAGGCAACTGAATAAAGCTACAATTAAGAACAAATATCCTTTACCTCGTATAGATGATTTGTTTGATCAGTTACAGGGTGCTAAAGTGTTTTCAAAGATAGACTTGCGATCAGGTTATCATCAGTTGAGGTTGAAGGGGAGTGATATTTCTAAAACTGCTTTTCGTACTCGGTATGGTCATTTTGAATTTCTAGTGATGCCTTTTGGGGTGACTAATGATCCAGCTGTATTTATGGATCTTATGAATCGGGTACTGCATCCTTTTGTTGATTCATTTGTGATAGTTTTTATTAATGACATTCTGATTTATTCACGTGATATGGCTGAACATGAAAAGCATCTTCGAACTATTTTGAATGTGTTGAAAGATAAGCAATTGTATGCTAAGTTTAGCAAATGTGAATTTTGGCTATCAAAAGTTGTATTTTTAGGCCATGTTATTTCTGGAGATGGTATATGTGTTGATCCCAATAAGGTGGAAGCTATTGTAAAATGGGAGAGGCCCAATAATGTCACTGAGGTGAGAAGTTTTCTGGGTTTAGCTGGGTATTATAGAAGGTTTATTAAGGGATTTTCTTCAATAGCCTTGCCGATGACTAAATTAACCCGGAAAGATGTTAAGTTTGAATGAAATTCTGATTGCGAAAATAGTTTTGATCAATTGAAAAAGAGGTTGGTAACTGCACCTGTTCTTACTATTCCACATGGTGGAGATGGTTTTGTTATTTATACTGATGCTTCACACTAGGGGTTGGGTTGTGTTTTTATGCAGCATGGTAGAGTTATTGCTTATGATTCTAGGCAGTTGCGTACATATGAACGTAATTATCCTACACGTGATTTGGAACTTGCTGCTATTGTATTTGCTTTGAAATTGTGGCGTCATTATCTATATGGTGAGGTATGTGAATTTTTTACTGACCATCAAAGCCTTAAGTATTTATTTACTCAGAAGGAGTTGAATTTGAGGCAGAGGCGGTGGATGGAGTTAATTAAAGATTATGATTGTACAATTCACTATCATCGGGGAATGCGAATGTAGTTGCAGATGCTTTGAGTAGAAAAGCTTCAGGCAGGTTATCTTGTATTTGGTGTGCTAGAGTTTCCCACATCATGGAGTTGAGATTGATGAGAGTAGAATTGAAGCTAGCCGATGGGGACAGGTTCTTTGCTTATGTAAGCGTGAGGCCTTTGTTAGTTACTCATATTCGTGATTTGCAAAGTCAATATCCTTTTCTTGAGAAGAAACGACAAGATGTCCGAGATGGTAAGTCTGAAGATTTTTGTATTGTGAATGATGGAACTTTATTGTATAAGCAACGATTATGTGTGCCTAATGTGGGTGGATTGAAAGAGGAAATTTTAGATGAGGCTCATAATTACATTTATACTATGCATCCCAGTAGTAATAAAATGTATAGGGATTTAACGGAGCATTATTGGTGGAATAATATGAAGAAGGAAATAGCTGATTTTGTTGCTAGGTGCCTTATATGTCAGCAAGTGAAAGTAGAGCATCAGAAACCTGGTGGTTTGCTTCAACCGTTGCCAATACCGGAGTGTAAATGGGATCATATAACGATGGATTTTGTGGTTGGGCTTCCTCGATCTCAAAAGGGGTCAGATTCAATTTGGGTAGTGGTAGACAGGTTAACCAAGTCAGATCACTTTCTAGCAGTCAAGACTACGTATACAGTTGATAGGTATGCTAGATTGTATGTTAATGAGATTATTCGATTGCATGGATCACCGGTATCTATTGTTTCAGATAGAGACCCTACTTTTACATCTAGATTTTGGGATGGCTTGCAGTGTGCTATGGGTACTAACTTAAAGTTTAGTACGGCTTTTCATCCTCAGTCAGATGGGCAGTCTGAAAGGACAATACAGATTTTGGAAGATATGCTTAAAGCCTGTGTGCTTGATTTTAAAGGAAATTAGGATGAATATTTGCCTTTGATAGAATTTTCATATAACAATAGTTTTCAGTCTACTATTGGTATGGCTCCATATGAAGCATTGTATGGTAGACGATGTCGTACACCGATATGTTGGGGTGAAGTTTGAGAAAGGAAGATAGAGGGTCCAGAATTGATTGAAGTCACCACTGATAAAGTGAAGATTATTCATGAGAGAATGAGAACAACTCAAAGCAGACAAAAGAGTTATGCGGATAAATGACGAAAAGATTTGGAATTCCATAAAGGGTTTTATGTGTTTCTTCAGATATCTCCATGGAAAGGAGTTATGAGGTTTGGAAAGAAAGGGAAATTAAGTCCACGCTACATTGGACCTTATGAAATCCTTGAGAAAGTCGGGATGGTTACCTACAAATTAGCGTTACCAGCAGAGTTATCTCGGTTACATGATGTTTTCCATGTTTCTATGTTAAGAAAGTATGTAGCAGATCCTTCACATGTGTTGGTGGAACAGGCTATTGAGTTAAAGGAAGACTTGAGTTATGTGGAAGAACCACTTGCTATCGTGGATAGGAAGGAACAAATATTGAGATCAAAAGTAATCCAACTTGTGAAAGTTGTGTGGAGAAGGCATTCCATGGAAGAGGCTACATGGGAGAGAGAGGATACCATGAAGATTAGTAATCCGTATTTGTTTGATTCGGACAACCAAGGTATGTCAATTTCGGGGACGAAATTTCCTAACGGGAGGAGAATTGTGACAACCCGAATATAGTTATGATAAATCATGATTAGCTTATGTGATATGAATAATATGTTATTAGTATATATATAATGTTAGGTAATTATGTTTATTTTAATCCCTCCTTCATAAAGCTTGAAATATTGAATTAGTTACAAATGTGAAATTTTAAAGTTTTCGGTAGGAATGTTCCTGTTGGAGGCTAGTTTTGACCTTTATGACATAAAAATGAACTTAATGTGTAAACTAGATATTTGTATATATATGATTTAGGTTTATAAAAAACAAACGGTTCATCGAACGGACATCCGAGTGGGAAGATATTGTCTTTTTAGGAACAGGGGGTAAAGTAGTCATTTAGCCTTAATGATATTTTGTTTTATGTAATGCCACATGTTATATTTTGATTGGAACAAGAGGGAGTGGCCTTATGACGACTTAAAACCCTTGAATTAAGCTCTTCCTTCAGCATATTTCATCCATGGAAGAGTTTTAACCTAAGGAAAGAGAGTTTTGAAGTTTAGGAAGAGAGTGTGAGGAGAAATTGAAGAAAAATTCATAGAAAAATTACGTAAAAGCCCCTAAGGTATTTCCATTCATAAATCTTGTTTATTTTTTTGTATTACTTATTTAAATGATTGAAATAATCATTTGTTTACTGAATTTCCATGTCTTGATGTGTACTTATGGATAGATGCAAGTTTAAGCAAACTTGAATGTGTAAACCCTTGAAATTGTTTTGTTTAGGAACCTTGTTAATTCAAACTTTCATATATTTTTGTATAATTACTGGAATTGATTGATTCCAATTCAAGATTAACCTGAACTCATATATGTATGACATATCCGAAAATCATGTGAAAATACCAATAAATGAGTCTTTGTTGAGAGTTTGAAGTTCGGGTATGAAATCTGCCCCAAGCATGAAAGTATGCCCGCCATGTGTTCGATGTTTTGCTTGACATAGTAAACGAACCTTAAAAATTATGAAACTTTAATTTTGTATTGTTCAATATGTTTACTGATGTTGGGTAAAATATCCTAGAAATTTATGATGTATAAAAATTATGGAAATTCCTGGAAGTCGAATGAACGATAAAGAGCCTATAGGGCAGATTTGTTATGTGGTAAAGAAATGGCCATATCTTGCTTTAGGAGACTTAAAATGATGTACCATCTTTTGTATTGGAATACTAATAAGACAAGTATTGAATTACCAAGAATAAATGAATTTATATTTGGTCTATGATTTGGATTTGTTAAATATATTAACATGGATTTGGGTGGAACTTCACTTGTGATAAATGATTTGAATGGAGTCATGTGATGCTTATGGATTGAATTATGTTTAAATCATTCATTAAATTATTGATATTCTTATGATGATACTAATATTGTCATAATGATAGGAAGAGAAGAAGAGATGATTGAATAAATACCGGATAAAGGCAAGGGAAAAGTCAGTTAAACTGTCAAGGTGAGTGTACTTATGATTTGTTTCATATATAAATATGAATATAGCTCTAAGAGCAGGATTTGTTTGAATACTTCGGTATTCAGGATTTGTTTGGATATTAAAATATCCAGGATTTGTTTGGGTCTTATGATCCAGGATTTGTTATCGCCAATGGGCAGAATTATTTGGATCTTATGATCCAGGATTTGTTATTGCCAATGATCAGAATTATTTGGATCTTATGATCCATGATTTTTTTATTGCCAATGGGCATAATTATTTGGATCTTATGATCCAGGATTTGTTATTGCCAATGGGAAGAATTATTTGGATCTTATGATCCTTGATTTGTTATTGCCAATGGGAAGGATTGTTCGGATTTTATATCCACATATTCGATATAGAATTGTTATTCTATTGCAGGGAAGGAGTACCTCACTAAGCTTAATGTTTAATGTTTATATTTTAATAATTTCAGGTTCGTACGCTTCCAGTTAGGATACCATATGATCGGTAACTTTGAGAGTTGCACCGTTGGAGAGAGTTGAGGTTTAAAAATGGGGATTTTATCGTTGTCACACTGAAGATTTTAATATACTCACACATTGTATATATTGATTTAGTATGGATTGAGTTGATAATAGTTAATCATAGTATTATGTGTCCGCTTAATTATGACTCTGATATTGAATTTTATGGTATAAGAATAATATTATGTTCATTATGCACATTGTGCAGAAAAATATTGATAAATGAAGTATATTTTCCAATGGGCTCGAGATTATGATCCAATTATTTTAATAACAAATGAGTAGTATGGATATTGGGTTTGGGGCGTGACAAATACTTACTGAGGCAATATGTTGAGCAGCCAAGGTGGTGACCCTATCACGAGTAAGAGTATCTTTAATACCTTGAACCTCTGGGATAATCTAAGATTTCACCGAGCCCATAGCAGAGCTCGGAGGAACAAAAGTGGGAATACCACCTTCAACATTTAAAGACTGAGAGACAGGATCAGCAAGTCTCTCAGAAGAGTTTTTCTTCGATATCCTTGGAGGAGTAGGAACATTCTCAACCAAAGAACTTGTCTTTGTAGGAGATATAACGATAACCTCACTTGGAGGAGAAACAACAACAACCTTGCTCGAGGCCACTGGGGGCTTCTCGACAACCTTCTAGACAGCAGCAGGAGAGGGTTCATCAATATTCCTTGTCCCCTCTTCTGGGACATTTGACTTACTTTTCTTTGCCTCTCCAGCAGTAGAGGCAGACTTATCAAAGAAAGCAGGAACTTTTCTTTTCTTCATTATGTCACTAATAAGAATATTTGACTCTGAAGAAAAACCTTCTACACTAGTGTCAGCAGCTGGTATTTGATCAAGACTTACCACCACTGGACGAGCAGTAAAAGATGAAGTGTAACCCTTGTACTGCAACAAATAAGAGGCCGACCTAATGTGTTCCTCGGCCATAGACTGATGCAAACTCCAGATAAGTTTCAAATGCTTTAAATTAACTTCTGTCTCCTTTGGAGACTTTCTTTTGCTATCAACTGCAAATAATAGAAATTAAATGTCTGTGATACATTTTATCAAACATCAAGAAAACGAGATTTCAAAAAATAAAAAAATAACCTATTCCATTGCCATATGGGGGACACCTGGGACCCTGATATACATCATCTCCATTTAATGGAGCATGTTGCCAATTTTTCATAACAACCCCATGTTCAAAGTAATCCCTATTGGCATCTGGAAGATTGATAACTAAAGCCCTATTTAAAAACCTAGTTTTAAATAAAAAGCACTATCGCTGACAACCCATTTGTAACAAAACATAATTTTTGGAATTCCTAAATGGGTTCCATGAATTTGATTTAACCTATGGACTCCATTAACTATTCTCCAGGTATTCGGTGCTATTTTTGCAGGAACAACATCAAAATATTGATAGAACTCCAAACATAAAGGATTTGGGGGAAAAGTAAAGCCACATTCGGCCACAAAGAGACTTGGGAACCAATGTCCCTCAGCCAAAGAGAAATAGTCAGAAGGTTCAGAAAGTTCCTCCAAAATGACCCATGGAGGAATTGAAAATTCAGAACAAAATTTCTCGAGCGATTCAACAACATAAACCATGATGATCAAAGCAAAATAAGAGTTTTGAGACACAGATTTGAAAAGTGAAAAACGATGGGATTTCTGTCGCGTTTAAATAATTTACCCCGGGAATAGAAAAAACAATGATTACTAAGACTAACGCTTGTGTATCCGGCGGCTAAAAAGAAGAATACGGACACAAAAAATGAAGCGGTTATGGAAATTCAAAATATTTATGAGGTCTGATACTGTGTATTTAAAAAGGAGTTATATACAACGAATGCTTTCCTAAAAACCATACAAACCGAAAATCTAAGCTGCAAAATGTTCCATACTTTTCTTCAAATATCAAACTACAAAACATTGGGGGCTTTTATTGATACCAAATTTAGCCTGCTGACATGGACCACTCACATAAAGACACGTGTCAATTTACGTGGTAAATACGAATACTCCATACGAGCAAATCAAGACCACCGAGTAACTAAGAAGCGACGAGGAACTCAGGAGCCCCGAACAGCTTAAGCGTGTCGAGCTACTTACGCGGTCTGAGAAGCTTAGAAAGACCGAGCAACTGATGAGGCCGATCAGCTCAAGCGGTACGAGCAACTTAAGCGGTCCGAGCTACTTAGCGTACAGCACACCAAAATCAAGAGAATCAAGAGAGACGACTACGCATTAAATGCCCCTTATTATCATACAGATGTATATGTCTACTAGATAACAACGCATTGTCCTTTCATTTGTACATCCTCAAGGCTATAAATACATTGTAACCTCCTCATTAGCGGGGGACTCGGAATTTCTTGGTAAACCCATAATCGAGAACTCTGCAAACCGTGAGCAATAACAAATACAGTGGACGTAGGCCATTCTTACAAGGATGAACCACTTTAAAAATCTTTTGTCTTATTTATTTTTATCTGTGATTGATAAATTAGAGGCAATCTAATTTTTTACATCAACACCGGGGTTGATGGAAGAATGGAGACTGGAGAGAGATGGATGGTAAGATTGATTCCCCAAAATGCAATTAAAGAGGGTGTGATTGTTATCCCGGAATGCAATTAGTAACAGTGTGATAGTCACCCGCAAGGTCTATTAACTGCGGTTTGATTTTCACCTGGAAGAAAATTAATTGTCGGAGATATTGTTATAGCAAGTATACATCCAAGGACATTGAGCATTGTTAGGTGTGGAGGAAAATAATTCATTTCTTTGTTCGATATTTAAAACAGGGATAGTGGTGGTTTGGGAAGTACCTCAAGATGGTTAATGGTATATGCTAAACTTTGGGGATATTCTTACATGCTCCAAAAGTGATGAAATCCAAGGACAACGATGCTCGATTATAGGTGGAGTTAATGAATCACATGGTGTTGTATGGATTTTATGTGATTGGTTGATGTCGTCTGGATTTATCACGATGGTATATTTTTGAGAACAAGGTGCACATGTGAGGAAGGCCTTCTAAAAGCTCTCTCGTTTAAAATTGATAAGCGGGGTGTATGTTCTGACAGACGTTGGTGAGAGGAATCTTGCTAGTGAAGGGGTGGGTTCGAGGTCCCTCTTCAGAGTCGATGGGTATATTCGACTGGTTGTAGTTACATTTAGGCATTGACATGTGTGTTTAGCTTCAGAAGAAGTCCAAAAAGAGCAATTGAAAATTACAAGGTGCAAAGAGTATATTTGAAATAAGAGGTGTATACTCAAAGAGCAATTTTTTTGATTATTTGGATCTTTGAAGAGACAGAGAACGGTATATGGATGTGTAGCTGGTACAATGAATCTCAATGGTGGTTCTTTTCGTGGCGTGCAGAGAAGGAGATTCGGATGGGGGAATTCTCATTAGGTGAAGTCTCGATCGTGGCTTGCTGTATTTCTTGCCAAGGTGGAGATTTGTGAAGTTTGGCTTGAATTTTTTTTTGGGGGGGTAATTTTCATACAGGGAGTAGTAATCATACGCGAATTACTGATCATACGCGGGGGACTGTTAATTTTTTCTCCCTATTTAAGGAGGGTATTAGCTATGATTCAAAATCAACACCAACACAACATGGAGCTAGAGAGTCTTCTTCCAAAGATGAGGGTTTTGGAGTGAGAGGTGAGGGATTTTCCCTCTCACCCATTAGTATCGCTCAAATGTGGAAGAAGGGTATGGGTATAAGTGTGAGTGTTTCATGTATGGTAGGTGCGCTTAAGATGTAATGTGTGGGGGATTTCACATCGGTTTACATAGGAACGAGATACACCGGATTGGGTATTAAAAAAATACTTGAGGGCAAGAGATTTAGAGGGCTCTTGGATTAAAACTTGGATTCACTTGGGTGGTGAGTCTGTGTGCAACGGCTTTCCGGGATTTGAGTTGGAGAGTAGAGGGTATGTGATTTATCCTTTATTGTATTTTTAATCTCTTCAAATATAGTGGAATTTGGCCTCTCCATGGATGTAGCCAAGTTACTAAAGCACGTATATCTTCGTGTTGTCTCTCTTGTTTACATCTTTATTGTGCTTACCATTATTATTATTATTATTATTATTATTATTATTATTATTATTATTATTATTATTATTATTATTATTATTATTATTTTATCTTGATTATATCCAAGAATCGTGGTCGACTGGTGACCCAACAAATTTGGCGTCGGGGCACAATATTTCTTCATAATGAAATTCCTCGAAAGGAACGACTCTAGTCCAAAAGCTAAAAGACAACATTTGAAAAGAATCATCACTTCCTAAAGACAACTATGTGTTGAGGAGGCTGAGAAGACTTAACCAAAGAAACAAGTGAGAGTGTGGTGCTAGAAAACCACTTACTAGGTAGATTTTGATAGGGGGCCTAGTCTGCTGCAACGAATGGGCCCAGATTTGCATAATATGAATTTTGTAGCGGGGGTATTTTTGGAGTTTTGCGACAAATGTATTTCACCGATAAAAGGAACCTTATGAGGGTTAAAACACCAAGTCTTTGGCTGTTCATTTGCGAGCCAGAGTGAAAAAGAGAGGGTCTTCTTCCAAAGGTGGTGAGAGATGAGGGAGTTTTCATCTCACTCGTGGGAATTTATCAAAGGGGGAAGAAGTTTTAAGTGAGTGTTTCATGTATAATAGGTGTGGTTAAGATGTAATGACTGTGGAATTTCTCACCAGTTACATGGGAGAGAAATACAACGGATTGGGTACATTAGAAACACTCTAGGGAAAGAGATTGAGAGGGACTTGGCTTAGAATTTGAATTCACTTGGGGGAAGAGTTGATTTACAATTGCTATCCGGGATTTGAGTAAGAGAGTCAAGGGTATGTGATTTATCCTTTTTATATTCTCTATTGTACTTTTAATCTCTCTAAATATAGTGTAATTGGTCCAATCAGTAAATGTAACAAAGTTGGTTAAACACGTATATCGTGTTGTTATTTCTCTTGTTTACATCTTTATTGTGCTCGTCTTTATTACCATTTTATCTTGTTTATATCTAGTTCATAGTTGATTGGAGGTTTCCCCAACAAATTAGGCGTCGGGGCAGAACATTAAAGTCTAAAAGATATCTCAACAAGTCGTATAATAAGTACCCATGGGTATATTAGCATAAAGGTGAGTGAGACCAAGCGCTTCTCCTTCAAAGAAGAAGAGAAGCATCTATCTAAAGAAAAGTCAAGGACGCGTACGATAAGGACGAGGCACCTTCAAGCCCAAAACATTGCAATTAAAACCTTATCCTAAAAGATTTCTATGTTTTAATCATAATAAAATTTATAAGTGTTAAAGCAGTTACATATAATTTCAGTTCCGAGAATAAGGCTTTAGGGCATAGGGGAACATCTTAGACTTACCAAAAATTAAAGAATATAAACTGACATTAAAGTACAAATTAAGGAACTCTTTCTCTCACTACAATATCAAGTGAGTACAATAATTGGTCATATGCCTTATTTATAGGCTAAAGTTATCTCACTAGTCAAGTTAACCTAAAGTAAGAAAATTATAGAAGGAAATTAAGTTTTTCCAAGGAAATATTACCCCATTACCTAAAATATTAACCCTAAGCTAAGGACATACACTAAAAGAAAAACAATTAGAAATAGAAAATTTAACAACAATACAATTAATCCCCATATACTCATTCAATCTCATCCCTTACACATAAAAACATTTCCTTAAGCTTTAAAATTTGGAGACGAGTGAAACTTCCCCAAAGTAGGCAACGAAAAAAATAATTTTGGGCCCCCAATATAATGTTGCTAAAAATTACAGCGAGTAAAAAATTTATCATCCCTATATTAGGAAATATTGTAATTTATATTAAGGAAAATCAAAGTTTACAACTAGGATTAATGAATTAACAGCTTTAGGGAGTAGTCTTGCCTAAGTTATTCCACCCATAAAGGCCGAGATCCACATAACTGTGTGAGCCTAAATTAAAATTTGAACTTGGTATACGTTTGTTCACCCAAGAAAAAAAGAACCATAGCGACCTAAGGGCCCAACTTTGAAATGGCTAACATAACCCTTTATGACAAACATGACTTTGATGTTCCGACAAATCCTTATCACCAAGAACTTGCGACTATGGACAATAGGCGATGGAATTTGTGAACTCCACCTTCAATGCCTCTCTCATGTCACAACCCGCCTAAAATAATAACGGGTGGCCATCCCTATACTATATTAAATCTGGAGTTTCAGATGGTCCAGTCTCAACATCAACAGTCGCTACTATATAATATAGGACTAACTACCCGATATCATATAAGAGGGATGTTAAAATTAAATAAAATATGCAACAGACAACAAACCAACACTATAACACAACTAAAAAGAAAAGGAAGATGCATGAAATTACTAAGATAAATGAAATGCTAGAAATAAAATGAAATAAATAACTACTACGAAATGTACTACCAGGAGTAGGCCCGAATAAACTGTCGGGTCACAGCCAATACAATAACTGAAATGGAATAAATATAAACATGTATATAAATATCCCTTGGGTACAAACCCGATATACAACATGAATCCTACCTAGAATTTTAAAGAAGTAGGAAGCGGCTACATAAAACATCCCGCACCTGCCACGGCTCCCAAGACTCTGGATAAAAGGTCATCTGGCATCCATGCGGTAGGATACCTGGGGTAATATATATATACATACAAGCAGGAGAGAAAAGTAAACGGGTCAGAGCCCCGATTGTGAAAAATATTTAGCAAGTGTGTTAACCGTGCATAATAATTATCGGTGCACTTATTTCATAATTAAAGTGGAATCGCACTCTCGTGGAACCCCAACTCACCTCTCATCTAAAGGCGCGCACCTATTCGCGTCCTCAAGTTTTAGTTAAATTACCCCCATTGTTATTAGGACAAACTAACTTATCATAGGCCTAGCCTATACCCACGAGAGCTACTTTCCTGTCATAATCTAAGGATCCACCCTTTTGAATCCTACTAGATTATGATTACAACAATTATGCCATAATAGGCTTAATGGATTCCGATTTATAATTTCATGAATTATAATTCTTAATACGTTACCCCTATATATATATATATATATATATATATATATATATATATATATATATATATATATATATAGGCTAAAATATAAGAATTTATTTCTAAATATCATGCACATGGATTATTGGCAAAACTTCTCTCTCATCTCGCAATTGTGCTATGTTTCGTGCGTAGGGAGTCTCTCAAAGCGAAATCCAAACAAGGAACCGCCCCGTTACACTACTCCTGACAAGGTCAAGACCAGAGATCCATTATGTCATATATGATTACTTCTCTCAAATCTCGTCATTGCACTACGTTTCATGCGTGAGGTGTCTCGCAAAGCGAAATCCAAACAAGGAACCACCTCGTTACACTACTCCTGGGCAATGTCGATCCTAGAGATCCATAATTATTAACATACAATTTAATACTACCATTAATACTAAAATTTAAACTACAATATGAAAATAACTAAAATCTCCAATAATATCCTTGGGATGATGTAACCGAAGTATTCCTTAAATGCGATACATCAACCCCCAAATAATCTGGTACACCATAATCATCCAAGATGTACCCCATAGAAATACCATATCCTTTCACCTAGGATATATAAATATATATATAGGTATTTTGTTCTCACCATATATATATACATGACATCATCCATACCCATGACCAAGTGTACATACCATATATGATGTACAATGGCCATGCACATATAATGCTTGGCTATATATATAACGTCGATAAAACTGCATCAATGCAATCATCTTCCCAGAGTCCGGCTCACGTAACAACTGGGGACCACATGGTGGGGATCAATGACACCCACCTCGTGATAACTCACACACACGACGTCCCGGGAAGCGATCATAGATCCAACCGGCAATGAGACAAAACATACCCACCACGTCTCACCCCAAAATATATATTTATCGTATAATAACACACGGGACGACTATGACCTGGGGAATATCCACACCCTGCTCTATATGCCAGGATGCTCACCCTCTGCACGGAAACTTCCCAATGATAGCATGAGCGGGGTATGCTTAACCACATAAGTATATATATCGCTCACATGCGCAATATACATACATCCATATGATCCAATATAGTAAACCATCATATACGGTTTAAATATCCATACCAAGTATGTCCACAACATAAATATATCCATATATATATTCATACATAGATATATGTACATATATTCACACATCGCTACATCATTACATATACAAACTAATTAACGTTCATATGTATAAGATATATAAACTTGGCTATAAGTATACATAATCCTCAATATACAAGCCTTCACCACAATTTCCATTAAACTTACCTCGATATGTGAATACAATCTCTCACTTGAAACATATTCAATCATTTTTCCTATGATGAATAGTCTCCAAAAACCATATGTATATATCTATACATATATATTCAACATTAGGGTTATCACCCAAGAGTATGTGTAGGAATCCATCACTACACATTTCATCCATATCCAAAAGTACATAATTACCTTTAGTACTATTTAACCATAGGCACATACATGACTTAATAGTCTGAAATCTCAAATTATTCCAACCTTGTTTCAAGTATTGGAATCTCAATGATTATTTCCCCACAATTACATGTAAACTATCCTAACTAGAATTTATGCTACCGCTTATTCTAGTCGATAGTACGATCCTAAAGCGTTCTCAATGTCACCTATGGTTCGAATCGATCTCAGGAACCCTTACTCCTATTGATTTATCAATTGTTCCTTAGTCTAAACATTTCTAAGGATATGAGATCCCTCATTCTATAAGAGTTCTCAACCTCACATCATATTTATACCTGTATCTATAATTGGTATTCCCAACCTCAAAGAGGTTTCCCCAATATCCATATGTAACTCCAATACGTACATGGGTACATCTCTCCCAAATTACCCGAAGGAGTCCCCAAAAATCCTAATACGTGATAAACTCCTTCAATGTCTCCAAGAACATATCTTCACATCATAAGAGAGGGCCCCAAATCAATAGACCCAACCAAAAAGGGGTAGAAGTCCTCCCAGATAAACCCCCTAAAACAACCATTAAGGAAGCCCCTAAGAATAAACTCCAAAAGAAAAGTGGAGGGACAACTCCAAATTGTTGGGCTAAAAACAGGGGACCGGTCGACCGGTCACAGACCCCCGGTCGACCGCGGGTCAAAATTTTGCCTACGAAGAATTGCAGTAGGCTTTTTCCTTAAGGCGCGGTCAATCGGTCCCCAGACCACGATCGATCGGTCCCCAGACCGCGGTCGACCGGCCATACCAGTTGCCTTGGCCGATTTTCCATTTTCAGCAAACCCACAACCCTCAAACACCCAAATATCATCACCAGGCCCCCAAATCTTTAACCCAATAATATTATTAACAAGAAAACCCATCCAACATATCATCCCAACCATTTATATCCCTTAAACCCAATTATAATCTTAGATTTCAAGATTTAAACCAAAATTAGGTTTTGATGCTTATACCCAAAAACCATTTCTTTACCCCACAAATTATGAAATAGAGTACACAAATAGCTATTTAGCAAGATTAAACTCTTGCCTCAGATTTGTAGAGGTTGGATCGTCCTCGATGTCGCGATTGGGCCGAAAATCCCCAAGTTTTTCTTCCTCTCTCTCTTCCTTTCTTCTTCTTTCCTTTCTTCTTTCTCCCTCTAGGGCTTTTTTCCCCTTTCTCTAAATAAGAAAGGCTTGATCCGTAAGCCTTAAATCCTTTAAAATAAAATCCCAATTTTAAATGTTAATACACACTTTAAATGACTCGTTTACTCCAATTCAAGTCAAAATAACTTAAAAACATTCCGGAACCGAAATAAAACCCAATGACAGTCATTTTGACTATCTCGACCCTTCCAGGATCGATGGTACCCTAAAAATTATCATCCGGAATACTTTGTAATATTTTCTATTTTTGGGCCTCAATTCCCAAATTTTGAAATTCTCCAATTTAATTAAATTTTATTTTCCCAAAATTTAATTTCTCGGTCTCCAAAAATCGAGGGTTGTTACATACTTCCCCCCTTACAAAAATTTCGTCCGCGAAATTTAAGACATGCCTAGGACCTCAATATCATCTAGTCCTCACATCAATCCTTAGGATTACTATACCGATCCTTCCTGGTTCTCATGTCGAACCATATAGTTTTAAAGCAACTACTACCCAGGGCGCCCATACACCCCGTATCCAAGTTTCCACTCGTAAAATTATGATCAGGCTCCATTAGCCTCAAATCATAATATAACCCTCAGCAATATGATCTATAACGACATAATAAATATATGAAAGTTTAAATTTACCCAATGGTTGAACTCTCCTCAATTCCTGACACTAGCCACCTTCGTGCGGGGGAGGTCTCTCAAGCGAAATCCAAACAAGGAACCCTCCCAATACACTACTGTGTAGCTAGGTCGGGGATTGAGATTAGTTGAACCAGGGTTAAGGTTTTATAAAAACAAGGATTTCCATATTTTAGATATTGCCCGAGGACCTGAACAACAATACAATATAAATATATTCTGCGTCTTTCGACACGCCAAACAAACACCTTATGTTTAGGACACAAGGTCTCAACATATACAATGCTCTAGCCAATCCCTAGTTCTCAAAACTAGCACAACTATGAGCTAAACTATCCGCTCCACATAAATCTACCAAACTCTGAACCTCTCAGTTATGAAATTCCTCTACATCACATTAACACTTTTATATAAAAATAAATTCCTCCCTACTATTTCGTTACGAAAAGGTGTATCATCTCCAAATATGCCATATAAAGGCCACACTTGCTCACTTCCTCCTCTAGGAAAAATTCCATACACCCTAGCGGTGTAGCGGCTAGCTACTCATCACACCTCACACGCGACGTTCCCAATATCGCACAAAACATAACTTAAACCCAAAGAAAGGTATTCTACCTTACACTTCCGTAACTCAATGGTTTCCCCTTGTCCTAAAATCTCAACTCAGGGTCCTCAACTTCTTCCAGGACAACCATATTCCTAACCCTATTTCTCCACAACATAAACATCTTCCTCAAAATCCTTCCTAACTATATTGAAGGGCAGGCGCGATTGCAACTGCCGAAAACTCCCTCAGTCCTACACAACAAAACTGAGTCTCCAAAGGCATTCTCCCTCATCCTAGAAGGTGATACTCCTGATGTTGGGATCACTATACCTTCCTCACATCGGTAAGAGTCACCAACACCAGGTTTCTTAACAAAGGTTAACGGATTCTCTCAACCTAAACCTCCCAAGGACTACATTAACCTCTCCTCAGACTTACCTTACTAAGACTAAAATTCACCATTCGAGAAATTTTCCTTTCTTACTCGACTGCCGATAAATCACTTAGAACCACTGCTAGAAATCTCCTCAATAACTCCTCCGAAATCGGGGAAAACAAATACCCCCGCTTATAGCGTACCCAAAATATACTATGGGTATTGTACTTCTAATCCTATCCTTTCCTAGACGACAAAATCAAGGCGACGTCTGAAACGAAACAAGAGCAATTGTTATCAGAACGTCAACCAAGTTAATATACTTCACAGAAGAAAACAAGGCAGTGAACACAACAGTCCTATTTGTAGGGCTTTATGTCAAGAACGTTAACGGAAGAACGCAGGAAACTCGCACAGATCCTAAAGATTCTAGAACCTTATGCTCTGATACCATCTGTTACAACCCGCCTAAAATAATAACGGGTGGCCAGCCCTATACTATATTAAATCGGGATTTTCAGATGGTCCAGTCTCAACATCAACTGTCGGTACTATATAATATAGGACTAACTACCCGATATCATATAAGCGGGATGTTAAAATTAAATAAAATATGCAACAGATAACAAACCAACACTATAACACAACTAAAAAGAAAAGGAAGATGCATGAAAGAACTAAGATAAATGAAATGCTAGAAATAAAATGAAATAAATAACTACTACGAAATGTACTACTAGGAGTAGGCCCGAATAAGCTGTCGGGTCACAGCCAATACAATAACTGAAATGGAATAAATATAAACATGTATATAAATATCCCTTGGGTACAAACCCGATATACAACATGAATCCTACCTAGAATTTTAAAGAAGTAGGAAGCGGCTACATGAAACATCCCGCACCTGTCACGGCTCCCAAGACTCTGGATAAAAGGTCATCCGGCATCCATGCGGTAGGATACCTGGGGTAATATATATATATATATACAAGCAGGAGAGAAAAGTAAACGGGCCATAGCCCCGATTGTGAAAAATGTTTAGCAAGTGTGTTAACCGTGCATAATAATTATCGGTGCACTTATTTCATAATTAAAGTGGAACCGCACTCTCGTGGAACCCCAACTCACCTCTCATTTAAAGGCGTGCACCTATTCACGTCCTCAAGTTTTAGTTAAATTACCCCCATTGTTATTTGGACAACCTAACTTATCATAGGCCTAGCCTATACCCACGAGAGCTACTTTCCCGTCATAATCTAAGGATCCACCCTTTCTAATCCTACTAGATTATGATTACAACAATTATGCCATAATAGGCTTAATGGATTCCGATTTATAATTTCATGAATTATAATTCTTAATACGTTACCCCTATATATATATATATATATATATATATATATATATATATATATACATATATATATATATAGGATAAAATATAATAATTTATTTCTAAATATCATGCACATGGATTATTGGCAAAACGTCTCTCTAATCTTGCAATTGTGCTACGTTTCGTGCGTGGGGAGTCTCGCAAAGCGAAATCCAAACAAGGAACCGCCCCGTTACACTACTCCTGACAAGGTCAAGACCAGAGATCCATTATGTCATATATGATTACTTCTCTCAAATCTCGACATTGCACTACGTTTCGTGCGTGAGGTGTCTCGCAAAGCGAAATCCAAACAAGGAACCACCTCGTTACACTACTCCTGGGCAATGTCGATCCTAGAGATCCATAATTCTTAACATACAATTTAATACTACCATTAATACTAAAATTTAAACTACAATATGAAAACAACTAAAATCTCCAATAATATCCTTGGGATGATGTAACCGAAGTATTCCTTAAATGCGATACATCAACCCCCAAATAATCTGGTACACCATAATCATCCAAGATGTACCCCATAGAAATACCATATCCTTTCACCTAGGATATATAAATATATATATATTTATTTTGTTCTCACCATATATATATACATGACATCATCCATACCCATGACCAAGTGTACATACCATATATGATGTACAATGGCCATGCACATATAATACTTGGCTATATATATAGCGCCGATAAAACTGCATCAATGCTATCATCTTCCCAGAGTCCGGCTCACGTAACAACTGGGGACCACATGGTGGGGATCAACGACACCCACCTCGTGATAACTCACACACACGACGTCCCGGGAAGCGGTCATAGATCCAACCGGCAATGAGACGAAACGTACCCACCACGTCTAACCCCAAAATATATAGCTATCGTATAATAACACACGGGACGACTATGACCTGGGGAATATCCACACCCTGTTCTATATGCCAGGATGCTCACCCTCTGCGCGGAAACTTCCCAATGATAGCATGAGCGGGGTATGCTTAACCACATAAGTATATATATCGCTCACATGCGCAATATACATACATCCATATGATCCCATCATATGATCCAATATAGTAAACCATCATATACGGTTTAAATATCCATACCAAGTATGTCCACAACATAAATATATCCATATATATATTCATACATAGATATATGTACATATATTCACACATCGCTACATCATTACATATACAAACTAATTCCCGTTCATATGTATAAGATATATAAACTTGGCTATAAGTATACATAATCCTCAATATACAAGCCGTCACCACGATTTCCATTAAACTTACCTCGATATGTGAATACAATCTCTCACTTGAAACATATTCAATCATTTTTCCTATGATGAATAGTCTCCAAAAACCATATGTATATATCTATACATATATATTCAACATTAGGGTTATCACCCAAGAGTATGTGTAGGAATCCATCACTACACATTTCATCCATATCCAAAAGTACATAATTACCTTTAGTACTATTTAACCATAGGCACATACGTGACTTAATAGTCTGAAATCTCAAATTATTCCAACCTTGTTTCAAGTATTGGAATCTCAATGATTATTTCCCCACACTTACATGTAAACTATCCTAACTAGAATTTATGCTACCGCTTATTCTAGTCGATAGTACGATCCCAAAACGTTCTCAATGTCACCTATGGTTCGAATCGATCTCAGGAACCCTTACTCCTATTGATTTATCAATTGTTCCTTAGTCTAAACATTTCTAAGGATATGAGATCCCTCACTCTATAAGAGTTCTCAACCTCACATCATATTTATACCTGTATCTATAATTGGTATTCCCAACCTCAAAGAGGTTTCCCCAATATCCATATGTAACTCCAATACGTACATGGGTACATCTCTCCCAAATTACCCGAAGGAGTCCCCAAAAATCCTAATACGTGATAAACTCCTTCAATGTCTCCAAGAACATATCTTCAAATCATAAGAGAGGGCCCCAAATCAATAAACCCAACCAAAAAGGGGTAGAAGTCCTCCTAGATAAACCCCCTAAAACAACCATTAAGGAAGCCCCTAAGAATAAACTCCAAAAGAAAAGGGGAGGGACAACTCCAAATTGTTGGGCTAAAAACAGGGGACCGACCGACCGGTCACAGACCCCCGGTTGACCGCGGGTCAAAATTTTGCCTCAAAGAAATGCAGTAGGCTTTTTCCTTAAGGCGCGATCGACCGGTCACCAGACCGCGGTCGACCAGCCATACCAGTTGCCTTGGCCGATTTTCCATTTTCAGCAAACCCACAACCCTCAAACACCCAAATATCATCACCAAGCCCCCAAATCTTTAACCCAATAATATTATTAACAAGAAAACCCATCCAGCATATCATCCCAACCATTTATATTCCTTAAACCCAATTATAATCTTAGATTTCAAGATTTAAACCAAAATTAGGTTTTGATGCTTATACCCAAAAACCATTTCTTTACCCCACAAATTATGAAATAGAGTACACAAATAGCTATTTAGCAAGATTAAACACTTGCCTCAGATTTGTAGAGGTTGGATCGTCCTCGATGTCGCGGTTGGGCTGGAAATCCCTAAGCTTTTCTTCCTCTCTCTCTTCCTATCTTCTTTCTCCCTCTAGGGCTTTTTCCCCCTTTCTCTAAATGATAAAGGCTTGATCCGTAAGCCTTAAATCCTTTAAAACAAAATCCCAATTTTAAATGTTAATACACACTTTAAATGACTCGTTTACTCCAATACAAGTCAAAATAACTTAAAAACATTCCGGAGCCGAAATAAAACCCAATGACAGTCATTTTGACTATCTCGACCTTCCGGGATCGATGGTACCCTAAAAAATATCATCCGGAATACTTTGAAATATTTTCTATTTTTGGGCCTCAATTCCTAAATTTTGAAATTCTCCAATTTAATTAAATTTTATTTTCCCAAAATTTAATTTCTCGGTCTCCAAAAATCGAGGGTTGTTACATCTCATTTGTACTCTACTCGTTGTCAACGAAGCTATCCTCTTTCCAATGATTGATTTTGATTTGAACCTTGTAGACAATAACTTTACCGAAATTCGATGAGTTTTCTTCCCCTTATCTCCTCATATCCTTTGCTTCTTTCTCTTTGAACCCACCATAAATGGATTCCTCCACTATCGATTTTTTTTTAATAATCCCTGGATTTGGCATTCCATTTTTCTCATCGAGGAGAATACCATCCATCGGAGGTCTCTGAGGGTCATGTGAATTTGCCACGGCTAAGTCATTGAAGGTGTAGGCTTTTCACACTGCACTTGAACTCAAAATATCACTGGAGATTGAGCCTAGGGTTAGGTTTTTGAGGTTGCACAACGATTGGGGTTAGTGAATGGACAATCGATAGATGTGATGATTCTATGCATGTTATCGATGCACATAATGCGGAGAGAGGTTGCAGGAGGCAGTGGATATTGGAGGCCATGGATACCATGACTTCCTTAAAGGCAATTATGACGCAACACTATCCTAACATGGCTTAATTTCCCTAGTTCTATATGAAGTTTTCATGATTTACAACAACTCGACGAGCTCTAGCTCTCATATAATTTGATATAACACGACAAATGACATACAAGAGCGGACACAAATTATGGAACCTTTCACTAAAACGATTTTTTAGGCCTTATTTACAAGCTAAAGTTTACTTATAAACCGAGATACCTAAATGGTAAATAGACGAGGGCAATTAAAAATATTACAAATGGACCCCATTACCTAAAACACTAGCATAAACTAAGGAAATACAAATTTAAGAAAAGAACAATTAAAGATATAACAATTAAGCCCTAAGTACGCCTCCATTATCATCATGAACTCATATTTGTCATAAGTTCGAGCAAATATTTGGTCAAAACTACACACAATTACATAAAAAAGAGTGCAAGCGTATGAAGGACAACAAGGAACAAAACTACTAGAAATAAAAGGCAACTACGGTAAAATATTAACATGAATGAATAATTAAGGAACTCGCTCAGTTTCTTAAACCACAGTCATTTCCTTTATAAGATCATTTTATTCACTTCCTCTGCAAGATCATTTTCTTGATGACCAAATTTTATTCGTCCACCCCAGACATAGGCTCCTCCACTGCTATCCTGTCCTCAAACATTGCTAACGCCTCTTCGTCATCACCTAACCATGGAGACATATCTTTGGTCAACTCAAGATGATCCTTTATCACTCTTTTCTTTAGCTTTTCATAGCTACCACCGACATATTGATGGAAGGTGTGCGTAAACGCGTGAGCACACTTGTACTCTTTAGGGAGTTTAGTAGAAATTCCCTCTGCCATAGACTTCGACGAATCTTTCTCCATTTGTAAGAACTTCAAAGCTTCAATTCGACATTAATATAAGTTGTGTCGAGCACTAGATTAGTAACATTAAGATCTTCTTCAATCTTCTTCTTATCTTCTGTCAACTTCCTATTAGCATCCTTAGCTATCTTGATGTGAGCACGCAACGTCACATTATCGAGTTCAAGGTGCCGAAAAGCCTTAGCCTTCTTATCAACCACGGAGGCCCTATCTTGAATAACCGTCAACTGCAAGAAAAGGATAAATAAATAAGTAAGTAATAGTTACTTAAATTCAAGAACTTAAAAGCTTTCCAAAACATAAAAGCACAACTGGGTGGACTTATGAAGCGATGGATTAGAGATATCGTGAGTAGGACTCTTGACATAGCGGTATTTCAACTTAGAATCACCATGTCTAATGCCATTTTTGGCTAACTGCGGGTGGCACTATTCCGCCTTATCCTTCAAGTAAGGAATAGGGGCTAGCAGGTCGGATACAAAAGTGGGAACCTCAAGATAGCCTTCGACCCCTTCCACCCTCCTTCCTTTATCAAAGAAGGATGTCGCTAGATGCGGTAAGATGGTAACATTGGCAATTTGGTGAGTATCCCTCTCACGAACGACCTTTTTCCTCTTTTGGATCTCATCCATGTCATTCATTGCATGGATGTTCATCTTCCTTTTCCCTTGAGATATGTCGACTACCACACTCTCATTATGGCACACTGCAGCTTTTCTTGACCCGCTCACCACATTTGGAGAACATTTTGGCTTATCGGATATTCTATGCAACTGAAACATGAATACTAATTTTTCATATCTCCTTCTTTCTTGCCAAAACTTGGTCACGGTGAATAATCCATCGTAAATATATGTCTTCTTTTCAACTATTTTCATGATAGTTCTAGATTCCTTCAAAGATTGATGACGTCAGATAACTCTTACTGGAGTTCCTATATTCATGCTATTCCATAAAGCAAGGTTACCTTTTTCAAGTTTTTGATCCTTGGGCTTCTTATCAGTAATCACCAGATTTCCACCTTGCCCCGAATATATTAATACATCAGAGCATCCTATGTTGTTTGTATAATGATCAGAATCAACAACGCTAGTGGATAATATCATTCCATTTTCCTTGAAGTAATCTATATCATAAATGAACTTGTGATGCATGCCAATAATAGGAAGTTCAGCCTTAAAGTGAAATTGACCGCCAACTTTAACTCCGGGGACAGCTCCTAAGAGTTGCTTGTTTACATTCAAACACTTTTTTCGAGAGAAATTTTCCAAGAACTCTTTCTTTGTTCCTTTGGCTTTAATTCTTATTTTGGTAACATTTTTCATGTATTTCTTCAAATAGATTCAAAGCCTCCGTCACCTTATTGCGACAAACGGGTTCTTGCTGGTCCTTAAACTGAATAATTTTCAGACCTTTTGATTAAAATTTGTTAAGAGACGTTAACAGATAATCGTCATTCCTTTGTTTCATCTCCGCCAACAGCCTCCGTTCCAAATTAGATTTACCCGTGGTCAAAACCTCAGATTTAGAAAACTTCGAGTTTTCTAATTATTTAGAGGCAGGAACCTCCTTTTGCAACTTTAGAGGTGGATATTTTCTACCAAGTGGACGAGGTTGAAAGAATTTTTTAGCATTACCCAAAACATTCGGCCCCAGTTTCCCTAATTCATCAATCCCCAATGCTATTGAAAATCCTTTCCCCGCACTCTTCACATTCAATGGTCTCTAATACTCAAAATTTACATCCCTTATCAAAAGTTTTATATCTTTAATGACCTTTGGATGCTTGAAATTATGTTTGAAACCAGAGCCCTGATAATCAAATGATCATTTTTGGGGGAGACTTATCAAGAGTACTTTTATCATTTAATATCGCCATTATCTATTCAGTCTTCCCTAAATTCAGCTAGACAAAAAATAGAAAATCACATCATTAGTTATGATTCAGTGATTAAAAAAAAACACGTATGCAAGAGCAAGAACCAGACATTCTCAAATTTAAAATACAAACTATCAGTCTTAAAAATAGGGAAATGTAAACAATAAAAAACAAGTGGGTATACACGGTTAAGAACTATCTAAAGACAAAACAAGAACAGAGCATGGAGTTATTAGTTTAAACTTACTTGACAAGAAATGAGATTTTAGTCTACACAACAAGTTGAACCTTATATATGGTTAGAGCGGGAGAAACTAAACCGTTTCCTAAGGAGAATTTGAAATGGCGGCTGTGTTAGTGGAAGGCCACATCCTTAATTCCCTCCGTTTTTTCACATTCTTTCTCAAAATAATTTTTTTTTTTGCATTTAGTCTCGTTCAAAATTCTCTTTAACTTCTCGCTCACCATCCATTTTTCTTTTTTTTAGAGAGAATGAAACTTATTCTATATTTGTTATATTAAAAGGATCAAATACTAAAAAGTCCCTCAAATTGAATATTGTATCTTTATTTATAAAATATACATGTACACATTTTTATAAAAAATACAGTTTGGAGTTTACTCGTAAGTGGTTAACTCATTTGATATGGTGAATTGATTATGAATCATACATGAACCTAGTCAAATTGAATATTGTATCTTTATTTATATGTATTCTCTACTTTATATATTTACCTTGTATGTGCCATTTAATTATTTTAGATCACAATTTGTAGTCAATTTTATTCGTTTTAATCCCTTCGCACAACATATATCGACATTATAATGACCTTTCTAGTCCTAGCTCAATATATATTATATATTCGTTTCAATCTAATTTATAAAAAATATTATGTATTTAGAACAACACCAATAAGAACACGATACACTTGCACATGTAAAAATATTATTTTTATAGTGGGAAAGTGGATGTGTATCGCATTTATATTATAGCATGCACACATGGCGTCCTAACTGCATAATATTTTTTCTCAATTCATTTTTATAGTTTTTGGTCTCTAAGAACGTCCTCACACCCTTAATTTATACCTTAGGATAGGCACAAACAACACATGTATATACATTATAAACTTTCACATATAATTTATAATGTTTTTCAAAAAAAAAATCATGTACATATTAAGGAAGACAGACCTTAGTGTCGGAAAATATGTTAGTGGACTAGAGTTAAAAAAATGAGTAACAAAAACGTGAATTGGTAACCAATCGCCAAAATAATAGGTTTACAACTAAATTATATAAACAAAAATTAATAAAGTGACATTTCACCAATTATTGATATAGAGAAGAAATTATAAAACATTAAAAGTGTGATTACAAAAGATTATTGATTCTTATCACATCATTTTGTACAAAAAAAGCTGTATACTTTATTTCTTTGTGGATCGTTACTCTTACTCGGGGACATAATATTATTTAAAAAGTTTCCTTAAATTTTTGAAAGTCTAATAACACTTTGAAATTCATCGTCTTCAAACGAATGTATTTTGTGTAGCGTACATACATTACGCTAAAAATGTATAATTTTAGCCTATTGTTATGCAAAATGCATTACTTGAATTGAGGCGAACCTAGGAGTGGGTAATAGTTTCTACCAATGATGGGGGCTTGGGGTGAGAGCTCCCGAGATGAATATTTTAGAATTAATCTTAATTTTCCAACAAATTTTAACTCGAAAGGTTTGGAGGGTAGTTCTTTATCAACAATTTTATAGATGTCTTAGAATAACTAAACCCTTAAGAAGTTTATTAAGAAGAATCGATGTAACATGTAAGATCATCAATTTTTAACTATTAGTTATTTACATATTTACAACAACTAATGTTGTCAAAAGATACACAATTAGGCTTTTATATTTCAATATGTAAAACACTATGGTTAGAAGAACTAAACCTTAGTGCTGTGTTTGATAACAAAGTTGGAAAATAACAGAAAATTAGTTCAATTTAATGTAAAGTTAGAAATTGATTGGAAAAAGATAAGACTAATATGGTCTTACTTTTGGAGTTTTACATGGAAATTAATTCTTTGGGGTTTGTGTAGAAATGTTTTCCATGAAAATGATAAAAATATGGAATACTTTTCGTATTTATGACCATTATATTTATATAATGTATTTGAAATCGAGTACTTCAAAAGTAAAATAGGAACTAAAATTACTATTTTCCATGGAAAATAATTCCATGACAATCAAACGGGCCCTAAGATGTTTATTAGTAAACTTTTTTAGTTGTAATTTTTTGCCTATTGGCGAATTATTTTAGGATTCTTTTTGGGCTTTTACTAATTTTTTTGCCCCAAAGATAATGTGCTTTTGTACTTTCTATATTTAAAGCTTAGATTTAGTGGGGCAGCCGCCTCGCTCGGGAGTCGGGACTATGTAACTTCGCTTATAAAAGGGAAAAATGTAAAACGTACGTTACCATAACAAATTGAATTATTTGGGCAAACTTTTCTTCATTTTATATTTATTTACGATTGTTGCTACAAGTGTCGCGTCATGTCTCGCAAGATCTCGAGTGTCATAAGAAAATGCCTTATCACTTGAAAAATTACTCGATTTTAGTTACGTATCTTGCAAAAATACACAAAATGTATAAAAATGGTATAAGAACACAATTCTGACATAGAATTAATACTATATAGATACTCATTCAAATTTATATTGTTTTTAGAATAAATTAAATTTGTTACGGTTAATTACATTACTTCGAAAAAAGAGTCTAAATAATATGCACGTGTACAAAACCAAACAACTAGCAAAAAAAATTAAAATATGTAGTTAATATGTCACAAATATTCATGCATACTTTAATTTCTTTTTACTAATATAAAGATCTTGTTACCATTTTCCTATAAAAATCTTAAACAACAAGATTAAGCAACACTTGCTCATTTTCCTTTTATATATTTGTTTGTTTTCTTTACTACACTACTATTTTTTTAATTTTAGATTTAAATACAATTTAATATAAAATTTAGACTGTGTTTTAATTTTCTTGTTGTATTTTTAATATTTTTTTTGTAATTTTTAAGGTTTTTTGAATTACTTTTAATTTAAAATGTAATATTTAACAATTTTTTAACGATTTTGAGCGAAGTCTAATTTTTATATTAAAATGTATTTAAGTTTAAAATCGAAAATTAGTATGTATTAAAGTCTAAATGACTCAATTTTTTAAGTTTAACCTACAAATAGACTTTTATATGTATAAATTCAAAGGTGTATATATATAGACATATAATTGTATTCAATGATTTTCAACGCACACACATGCACACACACATTAATGGGTCAATTATCATTAGGAAAAAAATCAATTATTACCAGTTGGGATCTCAATGCGGACTAAGTCTGAGTGACTTAGGTTTTTCTTTTTGCCGATTGTCAGTTCAGCTATCTTCCAGAGAAGTCCGCTAGATCTTTTCTGCTACCCTGGTCGTGGATCCAGTGAGAGCATGGTATTCTTGTGATAGATTAGGGATATTTAAGTAACTGCGGCTATGAATAAGGTTATTGCACATTTTTATCTCCTTGGCCGCGGTCTTCTTGTGACCTGGACCACTAGCTGAACTGTTGTCTTAATGCGTGAGTGGATAGGTTTCTTATTAAACCATTTGGACAAGAATTTTGCAAAGGCATTAAAGTAAATTATAACTTTTCATTGATATATATGTCTAGGGTATACAAAATTGAAATATAGACTGTGGGTTTGTAGTGATTTGCAGAAGTACAAAATAAACTCCTAAGATTGCGACTGATCTCAGTTCAATTAAAGGTTGTAGGCTCTGTTAATTTATGTACCATTCCTTATCTGGCAACCCTCTCGACCTCATTCTTTAGATATTGGCACTTGTTGGTCGAGTGGCCAATGTCTTTATGGAAGTCACACCAATTTCTTTTCTCTCTCCTATTAGAAAGAGATTTCAACTTCCGTGGACATTTAAAAAGGTTCTAACCTTTGATGTTGGCTAAAATATCCTCCAAGTTATAGTGTAAAGGGGTGAAGTCCTCATCAGGATTTTTTGGGTGGTCATTATGCTTCCTTTTCTTCCTTTCCACTGATTTTGCCACAGTCTTCCATCCAGAGTCCGAGACCAATGTCGTTGCCTTTTATCTTCGACCCTCAACGTGTTGGTGAAGGCCGAAGACTCAAGAATCAGAATTCTCTGTCAAAGGAGGTTAATGTATCCCTAGAAAGAGGCCTGAACCTCATACATATAGTTTATGAACCTCATCAAATAGGCTATGTCTTCAGTTTGCTGGGGCTCTAATTGCCTTCTATGATTCTCCTCTTTAAATCATTAGTTCTTTAGAAAATCTTTTCTTGGATACGAACTAAACATAGTGAGAAATCCAAATCTCATAGAGTTAGCAGTCAAACATTGAGTAGGTCATAACAACGGAGTGCAGTCGTTCGCTTTGTCCCTTTAAGGAACTTTTCCACCACGATTGATATAATCGAACATGGTTTTCTCCCGGAATGGTTTTTTTTGGTGGACAATTTATTGAGTACATGCCCTTTGCTAGAATACTAACTAATAAGTTAATAAAAGCATCTTAACCCATCGTGAGCAATTTATCGATCCTTAAGTCAATAGCTTTGTCGGAATTTGCCTATGGAATCATCGATTTTCAATCGTTTGACATAGCTTTATGTGGTTTAGCCTGCCCCATAAATCAATAAATATGTTGCAGGGTTTTTTAAGCATTTTACGGTCACCTTGGTCTAAGATAATATAATTCTTTAACAAAAAATGATAAATATTCCAAAAAGATCAAAATTAACCCTAGCTATTAACGGGAGGTCGCAACCTATAGTACGACATCATAAATAGGTTCAAATTCAAATTTTCCCAAATGTGACTTTACAACCCAAGAATTGGACAAAAAAGTCTTTTGGGTGTTTATCCGAGGCGTAACAAGTCCTACTGAGCAAAATAACTTAAGTTTAATAACAAATTCCTAATATAGGTCATAGCATGATAAAAAATGCCTAGTAGTCTAAGAAAAATAGGAAGTATTCCCATCCCTAGCACCCAGACCTTATGAGGCCATGGTTTGTCAAGCTTCTTAACAAGATTTGGATGTAAAAACATCATTAGTATAGGTGGATCTTCCCCAAATCCTCAAGATTGGTTTGAGAAAATAAATCTGAAAAGATAAAGATACCCTTAACGGGTTTATATGCAAATAGGGGTCTAGCCACTAAAATCTCACCCATAAGATGTTGATCCGAAGATCCTTATGGATGAAATAAAGCATAATGGTCCTGATTTATAAGAAACTCCGTAGAACACCTTGTTTTCCACAAATGGCGCCAAAATGTTTTTGTCAAAAAATGGATATACTAAAGTAGACAATGCCATCAAGGACACGCACAACAATCAAAGTATAGAAATAGAGTGAAAGAGAGATAAAGACTGGTAAATACAAGATTTAGAGTGGTTCGGCTATGGAAATGATCTTATGTCCTCTATGGAGCCTGGTTCTCATTATATACATGTAATTGTAAAAGTTGTGTGTTGTAGAGGTTATGGCCTTGTAATACAAACCGAAGAGAGGTTGCGGATAAATATGGATCAGGTGATCGAAGCAGACGACCTAAGTATGCTCTCAGGTGTAGAGAGATGTATGAGAGAATTTAGCAGAGCTTCGCTACCTAAAATATCGCTTGTCCAATAAGGAAGTGAGGACCACTATTTATAGTAGTTGGTGAGAGAGTCACGTGAATAACATACGTGACTTCTGGATAAGTGTGGATCCTTTAAGTTGGTGCACAGCTGGTAGGTGTGACACCCCGACTAATTAAATACCGGGTAGCTACTCCTTTATTAAATTAATTCAAAATGCCAAGTTGGCTCAGTTAATAGCATCACTGTCGAAAACATTTTATTATTACTAACCACCTAGTATTTAAAAAGTAAGTTGCCAAATTTTAATTTAAGTCTGAATAACATGAAACAAGTGAAATGAAGAAATAAATAACACCATTCACCATACTGAAGTAAAACGAATAACCATCACAATAGAGTAAATAAAGGCTGGAGGAAAACTCCTCACTACAATTCCACAACTGATAAGTAAAACGAATACTGAAACAATACATGCTAAAGTCTGAAAACTGAAATCTAAAAGATGTCTCTAAATAGAAATGGGCAACATGCCCTACAACTGATAGATAGTGACTCTGGAATCCAAAAGATAGAAGCGTTTACATGCAAATCCCTGTAGCTTCCACAAACCGCTACAGCTCGTCACCTGAATGAATAACCTATGCTTGGTGTCCTTGTGGCTGGGCACCTAAAATGGTTTTACAAGAAAAAGATTTGAAAAGCAAACGGGTCAGAGCCCGAATGTGGGGTTATATTTTAAAAACCTGCAAGTGCTTTAAAAACATTTAAAATATTAAATGCAAAGTACATGTTAGGACGTACACTCACATGATATTCTCACCTCTCGTCTATCTGTGCACTCCTAACGTAAGTACCCATCTACAACGATATAAACCACTAGCTAAGTGACGACATATCTAGCTAGACTGCCAAATGTCCTACCCATAATACTTGGTTCCGTTAACATAACAACGCTCGTAATTAAATAGGGTTTAACGTAAACTCAGATACTCAATATGCAATATATATAACTATTAGTTAACTCGTTATATTTCTCGAAAATAATACCGTAATATATTCACATCATTAACATGAGGATTCTCATTAATTAAATGTATATTAATCACATCGTAAATATACAATACAAGCACCCCGAGAACTAAGCTGCGGTGCACACATACTCTGCTATCCATCCCGGTACATCACGTACATAAGGATCACATATTCCGAATCTCTCAGGAATAGTTCAGATAACACAAATCACAAATAGTGGAGGCGAACACAGTCACCATCACGTGGGTCACGCACATACCTACGCTCCCACGGTCAGCGGACTTATTAATATCCCAATAAGTCTTTCTATGACCTATGTTCATCGAGGTACCAGTCTATATCCCCCCCCGTAGGCACACAAGGATTAGAGGGTCCTAAGCGAACGCAACCTCCCGTGATAGCAAGTATGGTAGGTATGTCATACACACAATCATATACCAATACTAAGTAAACACACGTCTTAGTAATACCGTATTTTAATCATAGTACATATTCTCATACTAACTTATAATTATCACAATTCATACTGTTTCGGTTTGTAATTGTACGCGCCATAATTATCTCACGTCGTAGTAGACACTCACGTCTCAACCCAAACCGTCCATGTAATACACTCTCGTATGTAAATTTCTTCTCATAAATACCCAAATGTCCCAATTCTATCATTACTACATCTACGGAATGATATCTATATCCTCGAACAAGTTTACGGAACTCCAAAAGTCAAAACAGTCCAAAAAGGACCAAACTGTCAACTCGTTAGAAGTCTCGTTCGAACGAGATTCCTCTGCCAACTCGTTAGAAGACTCGTTCGAATGAGGCTGTTCGAACGAGGTCCCAGTTCGTTCGAACGATCTGTACCTTCTAACGATATCTCGTTCGAACGAAATCCCTACTCGTTAGCAACGACTGGTCAACTCGTTAGAAGCTCGTTCGAACGAGTTCGTTCGAACGACCTGGGGGTTGCTTCTAACGAGCTACCAGCTTCGGCCCAGATTTTCCCCAAATCGTTTTTCATCCATTTTAACACCTCAAATCTTCTAAACTAAGTCCCAACAATCGTTTAAAGGTCTATAATCAATACTAAACATATATAGTCACATCCTAACATGTTTTTAAGGGATCAATCCATCCTAACACCAATTAAATTTACAACTTTCTACACTTTTTCCAAATATCTCAAGAACATGAACCCTAACTACATATCATCATCAAATCCCAGAATTTAATTCGTTTTTCTTTCACCCAATCATGTATTAACATCATATTAATCGTCTCCAAACTATTCTACATGCAATTTATCCTCAATATTCAGAACCTAAGTCCAGTTAATCATGGGTTTTCATTCATCTTCCAATAACAATTATAAATCTTCAATTTTCTAACATGGAAAGAACATTTGCTGAAGTTAAACATAATTAAACCACTTGCCTTGTTTGTTTCCGGATTTGGTGTTGATTTGGTGAAGAATATCTGCAGAATTTTCTCTCTTTCTCTCCTTCTCCAAGCTCCTTCTCCAATGGTGGCTTAAGGTGGCTAGGGTTTTGATTTGGGAACTTAGAAAACCTAAATGATAACCTACGTAGCTTTCTAGGTTAATATGGTTTGGTTAATGGGCTTAATGGGTTAAATCCACATCAGATTTACATCTCTAATTTTCGTCACTTTTAATTCCTAAAAATGTAAAATTACCAAAATACCCTTTAAGTTGCCGATATGGCCTGAAAATACCCCGGGACCCAAACTATACCCCCGGCTAGTGTTTTCTGACTATCTCGACCCTTCCGGACGCGTTGGCGCACTCAAAATGACCATACGGTTTATATATTTTAAATTCACTTTTATTATCCAAATATTATACCGTGACGCGGCGGTCCCACGCGTCTCAACAAAATTTCTAAATTGCCGTATATAAATCTCACGACAAATTTATAATACCAAATACATATATAATCATATATGCACATAATCAAATACCAATTCGCATCACATTAGTATTTATAACCCGGATTAATTTCCAATTAATACGCATTTAATTAATTAATCCCCAAAATAAATATAACCAAAAGTACGGGGTATTACAGTAGGTTACTGATCAGGATCCATGCTAGGTACATCTGGTGACATACTGAGGTTGGGGGACCGCAACTTATTACAAGTGTACCCTAACCAAGAATACAAGAGAATAAACATACCCTAAAGAGAAAATAGCCCTATTTTTTTGAATGATTACATGAGATTTGCTTCTTTCCTCATACAACAATCGCCCCTAATATTTTTACACACTGAGAATATTAGGGTAATTGAATTTATGTATGAAATGCCCAATATACCATTGAAAAAATTAGCCACAATTTAACATGAGTTTAGCAGTGACGTTGGCCTGAAGGAGCACAAGAAACGTGTGAAAAGCACACCTCATCCACATAAAGAATAGGCAAAGAGGTTCTGTTAAACTTCAAGACACCTTTACATGTCAATTTAAAAGAATTAATTAATTCCATAATTTCATTCCACATTTGGTGAACATTCCTGCAAATAATCAATTTGTCACTTTTGGGGCCCTAGGAGAAAACCCAAAATCGGACCCTTTTACATAAAAAAAATATTAAAAAATCAAATTAAAGAAAATATGGTCTTGCATTTTTCAATGCAAAACCAATTTTAATATACCAAATCAATTTTAATATACTAAAACCAAAATTGTCATTTGTACCGCTCGATTCAGCCTAACGTAAACCAAAATCGAACTGTGCAGTTTTCAAAATAATCGATTTTTTTCGGTAAATTCAAAGAAATAAAAAAAAAAAAAAATTTATCAAGTATAAAACATAACCATGACCAAAATATTTGAAAGTCAAAATTTAAAAATTAACTTTAGGATTGCTCATTACAGCTTTTCTAACTGCTATTTGAAAGTATTAAAAACTTAATATATATATATATATATATATATATATATATATATATATATATATATATATATATATATATATATATATATATATATATATATATCATACTACTTCATTTTTTATTTAGTCAATTTTTTTACTAAAATAATGATGTTTACAAATGACGGAAATAACTTAATTTTGCGGAAAAAATGAACAAAAGAAAAAACTAGGATTAACATCATTTTATCCGTCAAATTGTTTTTGCCGAAAATAACAATGCACACCAAACTTTAAACTCAAAATTTGTCAACTATTTAAAATTCAGTCAACTTAAGTTTAAAGAGGACAAGCAAGGTTATTTAAAAGAAAGGGCTGGAATGAAATTACCACATCTAACCGCTGTGGAAGAAGATCATTTTTTTTATCATTTAGTATTTAACTAAAATGGATTAAAGAAGGATTTTTATTAAATAGTAAAAAAAATTGAGTGGAATTTTCTTATGGATTCTTAACACTTCAGGGTACCTCTCGAAAAATAATTTAACTCAAAATGAATTGTTTTGCTATTTGAAAAAAAATTGGTAAAAAAATATCAGCTTATAACTCCTTATAAACTCACACTTTTTTTTTTATAATTTTGTTGGTTTTAGTCTCATTTTTTTAGTTTTGTTTGTTTCTCATCCCATGTGTTTTTTAAGTTGTTTTAAGTCCCATAACTGCTCTCAGCTTCCCTCAACTTCCATGTAACCTCTCTTAACCGCTCATATGTCTTTTTATAGAGAATGACAATAGTAAAAATATAGGACCAACAACAAAAAAATAATGAAATGAGATTAAACATACATATATTTAAAAAAGTAGGATTAAATACTTGTAATCCAATTTTTTTTATCTAATTCAACCTAAACATTATTTTGAGGCATTTATCACCCAATTAATAATAGAAATCACCAAATATTGTGAGTGATGAGTGGGTGGGTTAGTGTGTTAAAAGTGAGTGATCGAGTGTCTTAAAAGTAAGTTAAGTTTTGTGATTTTAGTATTAAAGCGGGTTTGATTTTTTTTGTGACATTTTTCAAGAGGCAAAAATGTTTAGTATTAGAGTGGATTTTTTTTGGAGGGGGGTGGGGGGTTAATATTTTTTTTCATATCTACATTCTTTTTACACAATTTTTTTTATATCTAATTTTTTTAGTACTAAATTCCCTTTTTTTTAAATTTCACGGCACCCAATTAGCCCATAGCCTAGTTGGCCTATGCTTAGAGCCACCCCTAGTGCAGTCAAACTCAAGTGTTATAGTATTTTTTGGTTAAATAATTAATATTGACAAAAAAGTTAATTTAGCAAAGCAAATGTTGTCTGAAGACCAGTTATACTTGTGCGTTTTGTTTTAAACAAAATTGATCAACTAGTGGATTTTAAAACCTATTTTGGCTGATGGCCTAGATTTGAATCAACAAAACTAGATGCAGTTAGGAGGCAAGATAATTGTCGGGTGGGTCAACTTCAACAAATTTGCTCAAACTTTTTGCTAAAAATATATTTTATTTTTCAAAATTCTCTACGACAGTTCTAAAAGACCCATTTTCGATTTACAAGATGATTTAGAAATGGTCAGGCTCCGTTGAAGTATTATGTTCCATGGACCAAAGAATCAAAAAGGAAAAGTTAGTCATAAACCTTAGCAGTAACTCGTGAGGATTTATATTTAATTAACTGGTAAATGAAGTCACATTCCCAGTGAGGCTTTAGACATATAACAACCTTCCCAATCAATATGATCAGCTTATTGAACCCATTATTTTCCACTAAATCATCTAGGCCTGCAAAGGCTGACGCAAAAATAGCAAACATTTCTTCTTAGAAATTAAAACAATGGAATAATTCATCTGAAAATGTCCTCTAAGAGGAGGTGCATTTCAGAATCTTTAGTGTGTACCAAGTCCAATAAAACATTAACTTCAGCCACACAATAACATTCTGATCTTCCCTCTAATATGCTTCTGTTGATTTGACTCCTTAGCTGGCTTAAAGAATATTCAAGCTTGTATTGTTCGGTATAATGGGGGTCCAATGGGTATCCAATAAGCAAGAATGAGTATGTTAGATTAACTTTGCAAAAGACTAGGAAATCGACACATGCATAGCTAACAGATCCTAGAACATCACATTGACAGTCAATCAGTATTTATCAGAAAAATGTCATATGTTAAAAAGGCATAATATATTAATGATTCGTTAAATGACTTCAATAACACATATAAGCTTCTATGAATAGTGAAGAGGGAACAAAGTTGTCTTTCCAATGTTAGTTAGACTACAATAAAATAACTTTATTTAATATATCCACCTATTGCATTCCTGAGGAATTCCACAATAAGTCCTTCGATTTTTCCATTTACATCACAAGGTTGACCCATCTTATAATTAATCTCAAATCAACTCAAGTTAAGGAGCTATGTTATTGGTAGCACCTAGAATTAGGTGAGGCATTATCTAGTCTGCGTGACCATATATGTCATTTTGGGCATAGGCAAGCAATTGCGGTTGATGAACCTATGTTCCCAGTAAGTCACGTAAAAACAAAGCCATTTTTGACATAGTTATTCCCAATGCCAAATTAATACTCCTTCTTAGCAGTTCTTTTGTTAGCTTCACAATCTCGAAGCACCTCTCCAACATACTCGCATACAAAACTCCGGAAGAAATAAAACTACATGATTTAGCACCCCACCCCCTAAATTTAGTCTTAAAGACCTCCAGTGCATCGTCTATGGGAATTACTGCTCTATTGTCGTTTCCACTCTGTGACCTCAGTTCGAGGATTTTGAGCAAAGTTTAATTTTTATATTAAAATGTATTTAAGTTTAAAATGGAAAATTAGTAATGTATTAAAGTCTAAATGGCTCAAATTTTTAAGTTTAACCTACATATAGACTTTTATATGTATAAATTCAAAGGTGTATATATATAGACATATAGTTGTATACAATGATTTTCAACACACACACACACACACACACACACACACACATTAATGGGTCAATTCTCATTAGGAAAAAAATCAATTATTATATGCTCTAGTTTCAGATTCGGAACAAGGGCTTACTTCCAATTCAATGTTTATCTATAGAGTCTTTGTATAGCGACCCACAAATTTAACTCATTTTGTACGACGCACTGATGTGTCGCGTTTGTATTGGTTCATTTTTTGGGCCCTGGCAGGACTCACACCATAGCAACCACAAAATGAACCAATACAAACGCGACATGTCAGTGAGCCGCAAAAAAGGATTCGGATTTGTGAGCCCATAAATGCAGAGAGATGTAAAAATAATAATAAAACAAGTAATATTTAGATCATTTCTAGAAATTATAAAAAAAATGTCATTCAAAATATATAGAAAGTATTTACTATAGCCATGATGATGAAAAAAAATCAATTATAAACACGTGTCGTTCCTGTGGCACTTGAAGGGACTGAGAGCTCCAGTGACACCTCATGTGCCATTTTTTCTTTGGAATTTTTTATCAATTAGTCTTGTTTACTAAGTTTGTAGTTCAGTAGGTCCTAATATATTTTTTTTTGCTCCAATAGGTCCCATGTAAAAAGATTTTTGCTCCAATAGATCCTATTTGTATATATATAATGAATACTCCCAATGTATAAATAGGAATTATTAGGAAAAAATTGTTGTGATATGACCTACTAGAAAATGTCTTATGTTTTTTTTTGGTAGCATACCATGATATGTCCGGGCCAGCTTACGCGGACCTCAACTAATCCCCATTCGCGGTTCGTGGCTTCCGGTGGCCAAGCATTATTTTGATAGTGTCAGGGATCGAACTGGGGGCCAAACCCAATCCACCCCTAAGACTGTCCCAGTGGCAGCACCCTTTTCTCGCCTTTTGGGTGGGGATGTATTTAGGATCTTAACTATTCCTAAGACTATTTCAAGGATTTTTTTTTCTTGCCTTTTGGGGCATCACCTTTCCATGTCACTATTAGTAAAAAAAGAAAAGGGAACTTGACAAATAGGTGTTCAATTTTTTTTAGTTATTTAAAGTTTTCTTCAAATTCAATTTGAGGTATGCTAAAAAAGAAGAGTTGCGTTAAAGGCACTTTTATTTTTTCTTTCTTTTCTCACATCATAATAATACTTTTTTGAAATTATAGTATATAACTAAAGTTGACAGCAAAATCAGGTGTCAACATTTGTCGTTCCCACAAGACGACATGTGTACAATTTCAATGAATCAAATTAAGTTAATCCCTTAAATCTTTTTGTATTCCACATAATTACAAGTTTAGAATACTTTAATTCAAAAAAATTCACACTCTAATACACCTCTACGAATTCATAACTCTTCAAATGACATGTCCCTCTTATCTCTCTTTCCAATAAAACTATCTTCCCAAGTCAGCATAACATATGAAGAAAAAATGAATCCTATAAAAAAAACTGATATATGAGCTCTTCCAGTTGCACTTTTTCTCCAAGGTACTCTCTTTATGCGTGGTTGGAGATTTCAAATCCTTTTTATATAATTTTTCAACTTCTATTTTCATTAATGATTGTAAGACTTTATTTGTCCATTGAAATTGTTCTAATTCCTTTAGGACAAATCTAATTTTATATCACTTTCTAACAATTGCTTTTAACTTTTTTGATATTCAACCATCAAACCCACTTAATTTAGGCATGAATACTAAACTGTTGCTTTTATTTATCTAAAAAATAAATGAGGTTCATCACATTCCTCTCATCTCTGTAATTCACAATTCACCCTAAAATATCATTTGCTGTTAGAGCCTCTTAATGGGTGTTGATACCAAATTTAGTCTGTTGACATAGACCAATCACTTGAAGACACGTGTCAACTTACGTGTTAATTATAGATACTTCCGACTAACAACATACGACCACCGAGCTACTCGAGCGCCCTGAGGCTATAAATACATTATAACCTCCTCATTAGAAGGGGACTCTGGATCTCTTGGTAAACCACTTATCGAGAATTCCAGGAAAACAGTCAGCAATACAAAAATAGTGGACGTAGGCCATTCTCATACGGCTGAACCACGTTAAAAATCCTTTTGTCTTATTTACTTATTACCTTATTTATCTATGGTTAATTAATTAGATATAATCTAGTTTTTTACATCAAAAGATTGGCGCCGTCTGTGGGAAACGACTGTACTTAGCGTTTTTCACCAAAATAATTCATCATCAATGGTTGATAATACAGAATCCAGTAATCGAAACACTGGAATCCCTCCAAACCTTTCTACTCCCCCAAATGTTCAAGATCTGGCGGGTATAATGGCTAATTTAGCCCAAGGTCAAATGGCCATGCAAGAAACCATGCGTCAACTTATACAAACTGTTCAAAGCGGAGTGCCGGCCCAATTAGGACAACGAAGTGTTCAGAGAAATACCCGTTTAACCTCTTTACGAACTAGGCGAACGTTATTCCCAGAGGAATCTTAATCTAGACGCACCGAATCATATCGTACTGAGAGATCTAATGATCCTTCTTATCAACCTGGTCGAACTTCATCAGTACGAGCTACAAATTCTCAATGAAACGTCACTCTATCTCTAGAAAGGACTAGTGCTCTAGAAAGATTAAGTAGAGTCTATCTTTTTGATCGTTTGGGCCCTAGGAGGAATATAAGTCCTCCTAGGATTGCGTCGAGGAACTCCCCACGACCATCCGATCTAAGGGAAGTCTCTGCCCAATCTCGACCAGCAGCTCGATCCCAAGAGGGAAACTCAATGCGATCAGTTGCTCGAACAAATAGGCCCGAGGTGGGAAACGATTCATGGAAGGGCTCTATTCAAAGGTTGGATGACAGATTAGGGGAAATGGCTAAGGCCAAGAATCCTCTACAAAGAACTTTTGTCCAAGGGACACCATTTGTACAGGCAATTGTAGATTTTCCCCCGCCATAAAAATTCAAAGCTCCTATGGTGGCGCTTAAATATGATGGAAAGTATGACCCTGTCCTTCATATAGAGCAATACCAAGCCGCTGCCAATATCTATGCAGTTCTAGACGAGATGAGATGCATGGCATTTTTAGGAACTCTTACTGGATCAGCTCAAATATGGTACAACAACCTTCCTCGAGGGAAAATAGATACTTTCTTTCAACTGGTTGAGCTCTTTATCGGGAACTTCTGTTTTGGAGCGAAACCAGTCAAACGAGTAGCACACTTGCTGAGTGTTAGACAGAAGGCAGGTGAAAGCACCCCGGACTATATTACTCATTTCAATAACGAGAAACTTGAAGTAATTGATTACGAGGAGAAAACAACAATTACTGCTCTGATGAGTGGATTGTTGCCAGATAAGTTGTACTACACTTTAGCTAAAGATCCGCTTAGGACCATGAAAGAACTGATGGTAAAGGTAGCCTAAATCATGAATGTCGAGGAAGCTATGGCTGCGAAGAAGAATGCGGACACTAAGGAGACCAAGGTGGAAGATGGTAAAACCGAAAAGAAGGATCAGAAGAACAATGGTGGCAATAAGCAGTTGAAAGGAAAGCAAGCACTCGAGCAGATGAAGAAATTTGGAAATTACACTCCTTTAAAGGTAGATATAAATCACATTCTGGAGGAGATCAAGAACAATGAGGAGCTAGCCTAGCCAGTAAAAATGAAGGCAGATCCTGACAGAAGAGACAAGTCCAAGTATTACGAATTCCATAAAGACCATGTTCATACGAACAAACATTGCATAGCTCTTCAGAATGAAATTGAAGCACTCATCAGACGAGGAAAATTGGCTAAGTATGTTGATCGCCAAAGTGGTGGAAAGACCAACAACCGAGGAAGGTAAAGATCTAAATCTCCTCATCGAGCAAAAGAAGAAAATAAGAGAGACTACGAAGATGATCCAGAAGGCAACCCTGATCTCCCCAAAAGACCAAGACAGCCAGAGCGTGAGGTATTTTCAATCCATTATGGGTCCTTTTAATGTAATGTTATTACAGGTGGAGATGCAGGAGGTGGAGATCTTACTGCGGAGAGGAAAGCTTACCTCAATGAGGATCAAGCCTGCTTGTACATACTGCGAATAAACTTGGCAGAAGATGTTCGCCCGAGGAAGGTGAATAAAGATAAATTAGTCATTGGTTTCTCTAAAAATGACCTGGCAGGTGTACTATATCCTCATGATGACCCTTTGGTGATCAAGATTATAATGAGGGAAGTGGTGATTTCACGAGTACTGGTGGATAATGGTAGCTCGACAACTATCATATTCTATTCATGCTTTGACAGCTTGAATCTGAAGCTAGCCCAGTTGGAACCATATCATAGTCCCCTCCTCGACTTTACTGGCAAGAAGGTTTTTCCACTTGGGACGATCAAGTTGGATATGCTTATCGGTACATGGCCTGCTTGTCGAACAGAAAGAGCATGCTTTTTCGTAATGGATAAAAATATCCAATCAGCTTACAATATCATCATGGGAAGGGTAGGTCTGAAGAAGTTTGAAGTAGTACCATCTACTGTACATTAATGTTTAAAATTTTCAACTAACTTTGGAGTAGGAGTGGTGAAAGGCGACCAGAAAGTATCTCGGAAATGCTACTATTCATCTGCCGAACAAGAGGAACGCAAAGAATCCAGAAAGAAGACTACTACTTATCAAGTGGATGAAATAGAAGATGCAGAGATTGAAACGTTAGACCCCAGAGACGAGTCTCAGCTCGTGAAGGGACAAGTCATGGAGGCTACCGAAAATATCATTCTGGACGACGAGCATCCAAAACGAATAACTCAAATTGGTGCATCACTGGATGCATCAATAAAACAGGAATTGATAGCGTTTCTAAGGCGCAGAAAGCAGACTTTTGCATGGAGTCATGAAGACATGCCAGGGATAGACACGAGTTTCCTTTGTCATGAGCTCAATGTGAACAAGGAAATCAAGTCAATAAAGCAACGAAGAAGGGTGTACAGTCCTGAAAAGGACCAAGCTATACAAGAAGAAGTAAAGAAACTACAAAAAGCCTTTTTTATTAAGGATGTCAAATATCCTGATTGGCTAGCAAATGTGGTGATAGTAAAGAAGAAAAACAACAAGTGGAGGATGTGTGTGGACTTCACTGATCTTAATAAATCCTACCCAAAGGATCATTTTCCTTTGCCCCGAATCGATCAGCTGGTGGATGCTACCTCGGGGCATGAATTGTTGAGTTTCATAGATGCTTATTCTGGGTACAACCAGATTAAAATGAAGCCTGAGGACAGGGAGAGTACCTCTTTTATCACCCCAAGGAGAACTTATTGCTATAATGTTATGCCTTTTGGACTGAAAAATGCAGGTGCAACATATCAGCGACTGATGAATAAGGTGTTTGCAGAGCAAATCAGTCATAATATGGAGGTTTATGTTGACGATATGCTGACGAAGAGCAAGAAAGCTGTTGATCATCTAGTTAACCTAAGTCAGACCTTTGATCAACTAGAGAAATATCAAATGAAGTTGAATCCCACTAAATGCATATTCGGTGTCACGACCCCAACCCAAAATAGTATTAGGGAATGAGTGTCTTGACATGCCACCAAGGCAATAAATATTCCGATTTAATTATTTCCTTAAATAAATGCAACGGATATATTATCACATGGTTATGAATCGTAAAATACTGAAAGTAAAGGAATTACGTCATCAGAGCTTTCTAAAGGAAACTTCATATATATTAAAAGTAACAACGGGTTACAACTTAAGAGAAAATTTAAACCTTATTACAAGAGAGCCAGACATGCTCTAAATAAACATTTTACAAAAAGAGCTCTAAAAGGTAAATCTTCAATATAGTCCATTTTCATTCCGTCCGTGAGCCTAAACGTTTCCTGAAAAATGGTTATTTATACAATATCAGCTAAAAGCCGAATGAGGTTCAATCTTCAAACATTCCAGGGTTTTCAAAAAATAAATACCTATTCAAGTCAAAAGAGAAGGCATATACATATATGGAGAGGAACTTGCAGTAAATAGATATAATTTTGAAATGAAATTATATATATCACAATTGGATAGCTCAGAATAAGAAGAATGCAACAAATCAAATGTGATATCTTTTTCTTTCAATCATATAATTTTGATGGCCAAGTACACTCTAATACCGTATTCTTCTACCGTATTATACCCCGGTAGTTGAGGGTCAATCGAACATGTTCGTCACAACGCCTTATTTAGGGCACACCAGCGATAACCCAGCTGGGAAGGTCAGTCAGTAAAGAGGTCCCTTAGGCCGAATCATATTTTCAATATTCAATATCCTTTTCAATAATCATTTTAATCGGTATGTTTATATGGACAAACATAAACATATCACAAATGAATCAATCATCGGTATCACATGAATTTTTCGAATAAAAGCAGTTCACAAAATATATATAGTTTGCATAATATCATATAATCAAAATACACAAGGAATGTCAGAGTACTCACCCAAAATGGAGGTCAAATTTACTGGTATTGAGTCTTCAATCACACATTAATCTGATAAAGATTTAAGTACACGTTCTAAGCTCCATTTTATACTATACTTTAATAATAACTTCCTCTTTTAAAGGATTACTGAATCTCTATTTGTTAACTTTTAAAACTCATTAATCGTAATTGAAGAATTCAATTCATAGTCTCTCCTCATCAGTCGGTTCCCAGTAGAGATGGAGGGTCACAGGGGCACCACTTAAATACCATCTCATTTAGACAGAACTTCACCGGGCCTAACTTTGGAATTACTTAAATCGGATTCCATAATAACGAGCAATTTCTTTAAAAAGAATTATTTTTAAAAGCGTATAATTTCAAACAAGTTTATAAAATTAACTTGGATTTGTTCTAAATTTTAAGTTTTGATTAGTGAATTCTTTATTGTATTTTACCAGCATAACTACTAAGTAAAGCTATAAAACAATAAATTAAAACTATAAAGATGCATTATAACATTAAGATTACCTTAAGATGAATATCCCTAAGAACTTTTTCTTAAACTTTCTCACACTTTCTCTCACTATTTCTTTCTATAATTCTCAAGTAATTGGTGTGAGTTTCAAATGATCCCCCAAAGGCCCTATTTATAGTTTTCCAAAGATATCCCGGGGTTGACACATGTCCATGCTGACCAAGCTTTTACAATGGGCGTCAGCGTTGACGTGTCGCGTAACGGAGGTGTCTTGCAGTCTTATTTCACCGGACTGCGACACGTGTTTTAGCTTCTCCTCTAACGACGACACGTGTTTTGGCTTCTCCTCTAACGACGACACGTGTATGGTGGAGGTGTTAAAACCGAGCACGAGGTATCGAGGATAGGTATTAAGGGTATAAGGGTCATTTCGGACCTGAAGGGCATTTTGGTAATTTCACACCATATATTTTCAATATTTCTTTTAGGTCCCTGAAAATATTTTATTTATGAAAAGGCCCCTTTTTATTTTTCATTTTCGTCCCTGAAACTTTCTTTATTAAAACCAAGTCCCTAAAGTTTCATAAAATTACATTTTCTACCCCAAAACTTATCACTTTGCTTAGGATGTGCCATAAAATCTCAATCTGACCCATTTTACCGTTGATTCTTCAAATTTAAAAATGGGATTTGTCATATTAAGAACTCAGAATATCATATATGTAATAATATATCATTATTAGATAGTAAGTATGACGAAATTGAAAGAAGACAATTATATATTGGCTTAAGATAAAAGGGTCATTACATTCGGAGTACGAGAAGGCATGTTTCTCAGATACATTGTTAACCAATGAGGGATTGAGGCAAACCCTGAAAAGATCAAGGCTCTATTGGAGCTGCGATCTCCAACCACGAAGAAGGAAGTGCAAAGCCTCTCAGGGCGAGTTGCAGCACTTAATAGAGTTGTGTCACGAGCAACAGATAGATGTCTCCCATTCTTCAAAACACTCCGAAAAACTTTTGAATGGAATGATGAATGTGAGGAGGCCTTTCAAGAATTGAAGAAATATCTGAGGACACCTCTATTGTTATCTAGACCAGTGATGGGAGAAAAACTATACTTATATCTGGCAGTTTTTGAGAATGCAGTTAGCTCGGCATTGATAAGAGTCGAAGATGGAGTGCAGAAACCAGTCTACTACACCAGCAAGGCTTTCCAAGGAGGAAAAATCAGATATCCAAGGTTGGAGAAGTTGGTACTAGCGCTGATTGAAGCAAGCTGAAGGATGAGGCCATACTTCCAAGCACATACTATAGTGGTGTACAACGATATGCCATTAAGACAAGCTCTGCATAAATCGGAGAAATCATGAAGATTGATGTACTGGGCAGTAGAACTTGGTGAATATGATATAGTTTATGAGACTAGATCGTCGCTCAAAGGACAGGCAGTAGCGGATTTTATCGCAGTGTTTACTCAGGAAGATGCCTCCGAAGAACAGGAGTTGAATACAGACCAACCTGTGGATGTTACAGGATCATCAAATTTAAACCCTGACCAACTTACGTCAGTAGATGAGCAAGTGAAGATGATCAACGAGCAGCGAGAAGTGCCGGAGGAGGATAAAAGGAAGCACCAAATATTCCACCGAGGAACTCTGTCTGATAAAAAATTTGATGATGAAGTACCTGTATGGAATTTGTATGTGGATAGCTCTTCACGCACTACAGGCAATGGAGCAAGAATTATTTTAAACAGTCCGGATGAGATTGATGTGGAGTATGCTCTGCGCTTTTAATTTAAGGCTTCTAATAATGAGGTCGAATATGAAGCAATGATTGTGGGTTTAAATCTAGCAAAAACTATGAAGGCAGAGCAAGTCGTTGTGTTCAGTGATTCCCAGTTAATTATAAATCAAATTCTGGGGGTGTATGCAGCAAAAGGAGAATTAATGGTCAAGTATCATGCCAAAGCAATGGAGGTTGTATCGAGTTTTACTGCAGTTCAGTTGATTAGAATACTAAGACTGGAAAATGCGAGAGCATATGCCCTAGCTCAGTTAGCATCATCCACACGTACCGAACTACGAAGAATAATCCCAATAGAAATCCTGGCTAGTCAGAGCATAGACAAAGATCTGATGATAAACTTCATTGTCCTCAACTTGGGGCCATCTTGGATGGACCCCGATGGCTTTGCCAACTGATAAACTCGCAGCCAAAAAATTGAAGTTTAAAGTTGCTCGTTATGTATTGACTAATGGCATCTTGTATAGACGAGGAGTTATAGGAGGGCTACAAAGATGTGTCCATCCCTTTGAAGTGAAAGATTTGATCGACGAGGTTCACGAAGGGTCTTGTGGAGCCCATATAGCAGGTCGGACACTTTTTCAAAGAATAACAATGCAGAGGTATTACTGGTCAACGATGAGAGCTGATTGAGTAGCTTATGCTAAGAAGTGTGATAAATGCCAACATTTCTCCTCTATCCGAAGAACTCCCCAAGCATTGTTAACACCCATCATGTCCCCTTGGCCATTCCCCATATGGGTGATAGACTTGGTCGGGCCACTTCCAACGACTAAGGGAAAATTCAAATTTCTCATGGTTGCTGTGGATTATTTTACAAAATGAGTGGAAGCTGAGCCTCTCATTAATATGACATATGATAAAGTCTATCAATTTATTTAGAAGAATATTATTTGCAGATATGGTCTCCCACATGCATTCATTACTGACCATGGAATCCAGTTTGACAACGAGGAGTTTGCTGCATATTATCATCAATCCAATGTACTGAAGATTCACTCTGCACCAGGCCATCCCCAAAGCAATGGGCAAACGGAAGTGACAAACAGAACGTTACTTAATGGTTTGAAAAAACGACTGGATGATGCAAAGGCAAATTAGAGTAACGAGCTACATTCTGTGTTGTGGGCTTATCATACCACACCACGAACAGCAACAGGAGAGTCTCCATACATGCTGGCATTTGGGAGTGAGGCTGTCATACCTGCTGAATTGGGCCTACCCATGCATAGGGTGCTTAATTTCAATTCTCCTGTTAGTGACTTGATGATAAGATTAGACCTGGATATGCTCGAAGAAGTTAGGGAAGAAGCAGCAATCAGGAATGCAGCACATCAACAACGAACAACTTTGTTCTACAATAAAAAAGTGAAGAAGTGTGATTTAAAGGAAGGGGAATATGTGCTGAAGAGAGTGATCCAAAAGAATAATAAACTGGAAGACAATTGGCATGGACCCTACAGAGTAACAGAAGTTCTTCGTCCAGGGACATACAGGATTGAAACCTTGGAAGGAGAAGAATTCAAGAATGCATGGAATGCAGAGAATCTGCGTAAGTATTATCAGTAATTGAAATTCCTATGTAATGTAGTTTCTTCAACATGAATAAAGTGATGTTTCACCCAGTTTCTTTCTTTGTTGAAATTTTTTCAGAGTATTAGTGCTACACACTACACACCAAATTCAGATCAATCACCACCAACTCCGGTTGGTCGGCAAATCAATCACCACCAACTCCGGTTGGTCGAGAACTTAATACCACCAACTCCGGTTGGTCAGGAATCAATCACCACCAACTCCGGTTGGTCCTATTTTAAAAATGGGCTAAATAACGCCAAAATTCGGGTGGTAAGGTGACTCGAAATTTCACATAGTTTTGCTTTGAAACAAGAACATTGGGTATGAGTGTCCTAGGGCAGACGCCTATTTGAAGCTAATGCATTGGTGGGTTAGTGGAAAGGTTCCCCCTTGGCATGACTTTCACGATATACCTCTTATCTATATGGGCAATCATTCATCAGTACGTGTGGAAAGTCCATTTGATATACCTGGGTGTACATAAATTGCCTCCCGATATACCTTGTCGAGATGGTACGTGTGAGAGAAAATTTGATATACTTGATGTACATAAACGACATCCCTATTATATACCTCCCGTCATGAATTTGATCAAGCAGTAGGATGCATGGGGAACAGTTAGGTATATGTCGAAGGTACAAGGCCAATGGAAGGTGGGAATCATATCGCTTAGGTTAACCGCACCCCGCAGGATCGACACCCATCACCAAGTGACCTCCCAGTACGGGATAAAATTTTAGTCAATATTATAATGCTCAACTGATGTAGTGTTCAAGAATGCATGAGTCTTAATTAGCATTTTATAGAGAATTTTATATATGCTAAACGAGAGAAATGCTACCACTATAAGGGAGAACATAAAATATACAAGTAGCATGGGATAAAGGGGATAAACATGGAAAGTAAAACTAACAAGTATGTACGTGAAGCATGGATACTATACAAAGCATGGAGATAGATACAAAATGTGAGACGTGAATATACACAAATGAATAAAAAATACGTGTAAAAGAAGGGTAACATATGAATATGTGTGAGTGAAGAATATATGTGGATATATATAAGTGAGAGAAATATGGAAGTGTGTGCTAGTCTGACTAAGCATGGATATCTACAAGTGATATGGATTATGTGCAAGTGTGAGTAAGTGGAATGATACGTAGTGACTATATACAAGTAAGTAAAGAGTGAAGCAAGTGAGAAAGATGGTACATTCATGTGATGATGAAAAGGCATAGTAGAGAGAAGGATATAAACATCATGATATAAATAAGGCCTATATATAACATGTGATTATGAGAGTAATAATAATATACAAATGGAGGAATATGTGCGCATGTAAAAAAGTAGAAAGAAAGGAGAGAAAAGGAAACAAAATTCGTGTGTAGTCCTCTAAAAATATACTCCCCAGCGGAGTCACACTTGTAGCCATCCGGGGATTCCTTTGGCGCGGGCTAGCCCCGAAAGGGGGAAAGAAAAGAAAAAAGGGAATCTCTCTCTTGGAGTGTGGGAATTTGGGGAAAGGAGCCATCTTTTTGCCACTCGCGCGATCTTCGTGGGCTTCCACGATATAAATAGATCATTGTAAAAGGGGAAGAAATAATAGAAAACGGATTCGCTGGTCTATTTTACTCAAAACGTGCAAAAGAATGTGGTCGTCCCCCAAAGAACGGAATCAAAAGACAAACTAATGCATACGAAACCAAATGAATCGAGGGTCCAGGGACTAAGTAACGGCATGGGAAGGTGTTAGGAACCCATTCCACTCTCTCTCTCTCTCTCTCTCTCTCTCTCTCTCTCTCTCTCTCTCATGGGCTATAAGTATGTTCTCCTTTTCTCCAAGATGTTACTCAAGTGTATAATGTGTACGATGTGAAAATAAGAGAGGAAAAGGAATCATCATACTCGCATCATGGGAAGGATGGAGATGAATCATCCTGATGAGTACACGAAAGAAAGAGAATAAAAGAAAATATGTTATTAGTGTCCACCGAATCATGGTTCACTATGAGAAAGTGAACGTGCATGTCGGGTGGGTACATACGCGCAATACTACTAAATATGAGATGGCACAATGGAAAAAATAGGACTCGAATCCCTATTATAACTCGGGATGCCTACGTAGCCATAATAGGCATCAAAGTCCACGCAGTTCAACATATCATAAGGGTGGGGTTTAACCCATAAACCCAAATTTAAGAATCCTATTTAATTATTTTGGAAAGAGGTTCTCAAGAGTAAAAGTGTGGAGAGAGTGAGGAAATCCTACTTTTGGAGTTTATAAGTAAACCCTCTTTTTGTCTTTTTGATTTTATGAAAATATAATATGTGAATACTAGTAATGAAAAATGATATTAGTTGATGTGTGATAATGGAGTAAGAATAAAAGATATCAAAAATGGAAGTAAAGATTAATAAACAACACTCATTAAATGAATTATAAAAGAGTAGGAGTAGACATCCTAGAAGACTTTTCTACTCGTTTTTTAAGGATAGTAGGATGATTTTATGGTGGTAGGATGATGGTGAACTAGGGGGTCAGAAAAGTGTCAAAAGTTGGTGTGAAAGTGAGGTAAGAAATGTGAAAGGAATATTGGAAACTATAATGTTTTGGAATGGCGGCCCACTGATTTTAAGGCAGGGAATGTTTTGATTGCTAAAAAGGGGTCATTGAGAATGATGTCATGACCTCTTTAAATGGTAAAAATTAGAGTTCAGAGCTTTTTTTATCATCATAGGCTCTGGCCTGCCTATAGGCATATCCCTGGCTTACTGGCAAAGTAAAGTACACCCCTGCCTATAGGGTGGGGATCTTGGGTGCCTATAGGTAGTCCGAAAAGGACTTTTTCAGAAAAATGGACATAAAATGCAAACCATACGTCTGAATCATGCACGGATGAGATCATTGAAAAGGGTCTTTAGAGCCCTATGAAAATATATTGGGACACTCTCGGGTTCAATAGTTGACTAAAGTCAAATGAGACTTGGAATGGCCCGATGGCCTCTATATTAGGGGTCTCGAAGTAAAAATGCAAGTACGCGTGAATGGTGAGGCCAATTCACAAACAATATCGACTGTTGGAAAGGAGATTCAAATTCCTATGAGAGTGCAATTACCTTCACTCGGGTCAAAGAGTTGACCATAGTCAAATGGGGCTCGGGAGCGCTTAATGGCCTCTAAATCAAGGTTTAGAGTAAAAAGGTGAGTATGTGTGAACCGTGTTACCAATTCGTGAGCAGTATGGACCATTGGAAAGAGTATTCATAGACCTATGATATTTCAATTAGCTTTGCTTAGGTTGGAGATTTGAACAAAGTCAAACGACGATACAGTGGCCTCTAGATCGAGGTTTAGAGTAAAAAGGTGAGTACGTGCGAATCGTAAGACCAATTTGTGCACGGTATGGACCGTTGGAAATGGAATTCAGAGCCCTATGAGAAATTAATGAGCTTATCTTGGGTTGGAGAGTTCAACAAAGTCAAACATGGCTCAGGAGCGCCCGGTGACCTCTAAATCAAGGTTTAGAGTAAAAAGGTGAGTTCGCACAAAAGGTAAGGCCAATTTACGTACGATACGGACCGTTGGAAAGGGGATTCAGAGCCCTATGAAAGTGTAATAACTTCACACGGGTGGGATATTTTACCAAAGTCAAACGGGGCTTGGGAGCACCTAGCATCCTCTGGATCAGGGTTTAGATAAAGATCTAGGGTCTTGGGGTGGGAGGAGAAGTGTTAGGGGCCTAAAGAGGTATTTAGAGGGTACTAGTATGGGGTGTTTACAAATAGTATCAACACCATAAAAATAATCTAGGACCGTGACATTGAAGTTAAATATTTTAGGTAACGACCTTAATATTTTTCACACCACTCCCGAGTACGATTAATCTCACCTATCTTACACGAGGAGTTGACAATATCCGGCACCTGGATATAAAACTCGTCAAATTACTCATGCTCTAACATTTTTATCATTTCAAATTTAGTTGTATAATTTTGTAACTTAGAAATCCTAACCATATCGGTATCCTCAAAATATCCTAACTGTATTTAACGATCTTACAAGTCATAATGCATCTAAACTCTTCCATGGCGATAGCAAAAAAATAAAATTTACTCTTTTAGAATTAAACATCGAGGCATTTTTTTCAATCGTTGTCCAAAGAGAGTACGCTTTTGGTAAATCACCTTCGGTGGGATGAGACCACCCTTCCTCTACGAAGTTCCAAATGTTCTCGTTAATAGATTTCAGGAAAAATATCATTCGGTTCTTTCAATACATATAATTTGAACCGTTAAACATGAGAGGTCGAGTTATGGACCTACCCTCACAGTTAAACTCCATCACAAAACCCTAAACGCACTAAAATAAGTATTAAACATGATAAAGTAGGGTAACCCATTATGATACCAATTTGATAAACGTAGTGCTAATATGGTATAAACGAATTAGCAAACACCAATTTTTAATTATCTAATTAATTTTACCGAATAAACAATTAATCTGATTTTAAAGATGCATCGATTAAACCAAGCATTGCGTAAATAATTTACCAATTTTATCTTTTCCTAAGCATGAATCTAAGTGACATCTAGAAAAGTAAATTAAATCAGTAAATCACAATGTCGCGATGTATAAGGAAAACTCACAATGGGAAAATCTCGAATGACCTATTCACACAAGTCCACTATGTTATATGTCTCGTTACAAGGACAAATTATATTTTATCACATATTCGACGCCTTCAAGCATTGATGCGCTTAGTTCCTCCATGTTACCTTCTTCATAACCATTATTGAAGCCTTCCAATAACAATTACAATAAAAACACCTCCCATGTCTCGGTATCCATTGGTAATACTTACTTGTTGATTAGTTCCTATCGTCGTCCAAATCAAATATGGAATCTATCGCTCAAAATAATACTCATTGAAAAGTAAATAGTCTTGGTGAAAGACAGGCGAGATCTTAAAAACACATATGATGTTGAAACTTGGACCTCAAACTTATGGGTGTAAATTAGGGTTTTGAAGGCTTAGATATGTTCTTGGAAAACCACTCTCTCAAACCCTCTCTTAAAAATGCTTGTGGATTGCCTTGTATTTATAGGAAAATAGTAAAAATGGTGTCACGTATCCCTAGTCAACTCGTTCGAACGAAAAACAAAAGCTCATTTGAATGAGTATAGCTATTCCATTCGAACCAAATCAAGATTTGTCGAATGACCTAGCAAACCTCATTTAGATGAGGATTGAATGACCTTTGTGCGGGAACTTTCGATTAAGCGAGAATTTTTGCTTGAAGCTCGTTTGAACAAAACTATGTACCTCATTTGAAACTTCTCATTCGAATGAATTTTAAGAACACGTTTGAAGGAAACTCATAAGTTTGTTCCAATGACTTATAAAACTAAAAATAATTTGATTAAAACTCATTTTCGAAAATTAGCCTCAATAAATTTTAAAAATAATAAACACCCAAATTGAATCCAGGGATCAAATGTAATATGCATTCATACCTTATCGAGATCCCATGGATTTTCAAGACAAAACTCAACCCAAAACATGGAATGATGTCATTGTTGTTTTACTTGTATGCTACGGTCTTCAATATGCATCATAGGCTTTAAGGACAAACTCAATCCTAACTTATGACTCAAATAGTTTTATCCAAATAGAATAAAGCTAAATTTACAAATTTTACATTAAGCATTACAAACTGACCCGATGTGAAATATTACCTTACACAGTTGATCGATCATATTGATTCCTTTAGTTTTCGTAGTTCAGTAATATTTATTTATCCGTATTTACATGATGGTAATGGTTGACAAGGTCCTTGGGACACGTGCTCCCTTCTCACGTATGGTGGATTATTTCTTTCATAGATAATTCGTATTATGTTGTATGGATATAATATTTATGTAGAATGTGATCTCATTCGTGAAGGTATAGGACCAGTGTTATTTGTTATTGTTTTGGATGGTGTTTTATGATGATGATTGTGAGATTATATTATAGTCCGGGCGCGACTTTGAAATATAAATTAGGTAAGAGTAATTATATACTCATGCCCCCCCCCCCCCCCCCCCGAGCAATTGAATTGTAATATTATGTGTTAAAAAATACACTTGTCCTTTAGGTTATTATAACAAAGAAGCATGAATAGTCACGTTCACGAAAAACTTCATCAAAACTTAACCGGACATCATTCATGATCACACTCTTTGGTATTCCCCTTAAGTTAAGGTAACGGACTTAGTAGACTTTCACTTTTGTCATACTTAAATCAGGTTTTTCATAATTGGAAAATGGTTTTGTGTGTGTTCTTTGATATGGATTTCGAATCAGTGATATAATTATGCAAGGATGTGTTCATATAATGTTTTGCAAAAGGAAATTTACATAAGTATATCATGTGATTTTTTATTAAGGGCTTTGCCCTTACCAAAGTTTTGGTATATCTAGCGACTTCGACACTTCACGCTCAAAAAGTGTGTTCAATGGTCGCAGACTCTTCTTGAGATTTTTTCTAGTTTCACAATAGTACTACGCAGCCTCCCACCTTGCATACCATTCACATCAGCTAAGACTTTTGCAAAATTCTCATTATCTTTGACAAAAACTGTAAAGAGCAAAATTATTTAAGCTTCACTTCTATCTTTTGTATTTTTTAGATGTTTGTTTTCAAACATTTATCAGAAGTTCTATTGAAGCTTTCCTATATCCATGGGGGAAATCGAGAGAGATATTTGTATTAAATAAATACGGGCCGACTTGGAGTGTTGGATATTGCTAGCTGAGAGTCCAAGATGATGATACATAGTCCTATTTTTTTCTTTTCCACATTAGAGTTGTTCTATTTATATACATAAGAGTCCTAACTATGCTAACTATTGCCTTAAGCCTTCATGGTGTGATTGTTTTCTTTTCTCAACCTTATATCTTAGACCATTGAGTTATAATAGGATTGTATCCGGTCACATTGTCATTATCCTTGAGAAGTTTATCTTAATTTGGTCTCTAATCTCTGGGCGACTAGAATTTATAATAACATGGGATTCTTAAATGACATATGTCTCACCATGTGCACTCCCGACTCATAATCCCATTAGTAGTTATGTTATTATGAATTATTTTTGTTATATGAAGTAAAACTATTGACTATTATTTTTGCCACATCAATAATGATTAAAGTTAACAATTTTCAAATAAAAACTACATTTATAACTTTCTTAGTGAGAAAATAAGAATGGAAAATTTTGCATTTTTCTTGCCAAATATAGGCATTCAAACATCAGAAATTGAAAAATATGAGATTTTCATGTAACAAAGCATGCCAATCAAACGCCACAAGTTGAAAATTACAAAATTTTCTTCCTAAAAAATTATTGCAATATACACAAAGCCAAAAAAAATCGAGGATAAATTTTCCATCATGGAAAAGTTTGCCACCCAAGGAATTTTCAAATTTTGTATCAAACGAACCCTTAAGGGTGAAAAGAAATTGATTGTAATGGCTAAGTGGAAAAGGCGATAAAGTTTGTTACACTTTTGTGTAAATAACCTCAAAGAAATAATCAAAAGATGGAGTTTTTGACAAACAATATATATATATATATATATATATATATATATATATATATATATATATATATGGCACTGAAACATATATTCAAAAAAATATTGCACTTCTTGAATTCGCATCTGGGAACCGCAAATTCAAGGTTGAATTTACAGTTGGGAAGTGCAGATTCACTTTAGGTTAGAAGTTAGTTTAGTATTTGGATGGTTCAAGCTTTAATCCTGGATTGCTTCACCTATCTATGTGCATCACATATGACTTTTTCTCCATAACTTAAAATATTTTTACAATAACATTCGCTACCCCTTCAATTAAGGGCTTCCAGTCCTCTTATGAATTAAAAATTATGTTTTTATTGCCCTTAGAAACTATAAAGTATATGGTTGTTGACATAATTCAACTGCAGTGGTGTACTAACACTTTTTTAAAATATATTTATTTATAGGCATTGATTATGGGATATTATATACAACTTTCTCCAAAGTCTTTTGGTCAACTAGAAGTCAAATATGAGAAACAACTTACTCCCACACATATAAAATGGACACGACCACACGTCCTTGAATTGTAGTCAACTTTATCTACAAGATGAAAGCATTGACATGACCATATATTATAATGGCTACAACATTTTATACAATGCGGCATCCTTTTTATAGTTTATCACATGGACATGCATACATGATACATTCCTCACAAACCTTTAAAAATAATTATCATAGCCACATGTTTTTTCTTTTCTATAGAAGTAGGTATACAAGATTTAAGTGATAAGATGACACTCTGATGGAAAACACATCACAAAGATTAGCGCGGGGTAATTTTTTTATATTAAAGCTTATATATAGTTAATGGATATGAATGAATTTGTACACATACATTTTTCCCAATGAAGTTTGCAATTGCCCACTACAATAAACACCCAAACATGGTCAATGGTGGAGGATTATTAACTATTTCTAGAAATACAAGTGGACTATATGAAAAACATAACCAAATGGTCCATTTTAATGGTATCAAGACTATTTCAAGTTGATGGAGTAATACAATCTGATATGGACCCCTCTAGATACACCTTCATGATTTTGAACATTGATGGATGATCCTAAATCATAAACTAGATTTTTATCACCAAGTAGTTACCGTTGAACATTTGGAGGGGATTTCATGAACTTCAAGATTATTGTTAAGAACAAGGAGGAATGTTAGACGTTGTGTGAAGACGTTCCTGGATTTAGGAACATTCGTGATGAAACATCCTTTTTATTCAACAAATTCAGAGGTGCCCTCTATCTCCGGCGGAGAGCCAAAATGTCACTTTATTGTCTCATATCTTAGATATCCCTCATTGAATAACTTATTTCAACCAATATATTTCTTCATATATCCCATTTTAATTCAATAATTAATTAGAATGAGTATTAAGTATAAATATAAAATCCATAGATGCCTTTAATTAAGTGTTGTAGTGGGTTAACATTACACCAATTATAAGAATTTGTCACGGTCCATGACCCTAAAAAACATCATTGGTCACAGTCCTGGACCGTGAAAAATTCTACTATGACCGTTTTAGGGTTAACTTATATTTTGAAATATGGTCACAAATGATGATCGTGACCACTAGTCATGGTTCATGATCGTGACCAATGATTTACCTTGTTAGGGTCATGAACTGTGACCCATATGTGAGCAGTCAATTGACTAGTCGTGGTTCATGACCGTGACCAATGCCATGACTAATAAAATAGTTGGTCACATTCCATGACCATGACCATTGTCTTGACTCGTGAAAATTTATCATAATTATGGTCACGATTTGGAAGCATAACCTATGATAAATTTATTTTAAGAATAAGTTTTTTGTTCGTTTCCAAAAAAAATCATGTACATGTTTCAAATATGTTGAATAATTCAATTATAGAAACTAAATAATTCATCAATCCAAACGTGATAATATTAAAATTATCAAGCTATCAAATTAATTACATGAATACAAAACTATTAGATTAAAATCCATACAATTTCAAATCTAATGTTATGCTATTGGACATATTATTCATAAAAGATACAGGGAGCCCTCATCTTCAACTTGTTATAGAGATCACTCAATCTCTATTAACTACCTACGTTCCTTGGTATCCCCGAACATATGTAATTTCGTTGTCATCGACGTCTGGTCCACTCGAATAAAGCTACAAATATTACAAAGTGTTCCAAATGTTCCAAATGCTAATAGTAATGGGATTCGAACAACAATATGTTCCTTACCCAAAGTTACAAATATTACAAAATTTATTGAATATAATTTATAAGCAATGAGTTGTGGTCTTAACAGATCTTTAAAAATTACAAAACTTGAACCAATAACTTATAATTTTATATCTTCTTATCGTGTCGATTATCAAAATTACCAAAACCGAACTGTTATCTTAATAAGTTTATTTTGTTAGCCCGATATTGACCCAAAACAGATAGGACTAAATCCATTAACTTATAAATTCACGTTGTGTCGTGTTATCATGTCGGTTGTATAAAAATTACGAATACCGAATCATTATCTTAACATGTTTATCTTGTTAATCTGATAAGATTAAACCCATTAACTTATAATTTCGTGGCGAGTTGTGTTATCGTGTCTATTGTATCAAAATTACCAATATGAACCGTTAGTTTAACAAGTTTATCATGTTAACCTGATATTAACCCAAACCCGATAGGACTAAACTCATTAACTTAAAATTTTGTGGCGTGTCGTGTTATCGTAGTATATTTTGACGGGTCTATCCAGCACAGACAAAGGATGTCTCAAAAATAAATAACAAAATTAAATTTTCATCCGGATTAATATAATTTAAAGTAGCACCTAACTTAATCAAACAAATATCAACTTTGCAAAATCTGATAATAAAATCGTAGATGAACATAAATTAATGTATCAACACTCAATTGTCGCCTAACTTTGCAATAAAAAGTAGATATAAAATAATGTATCAACACTCAATTGTCGTATAAAGTAAGTAAAGATCCTTTCATTAGGGTTGTCATTAAGAGGAGATTGGAACTTTGTAGGGACCTTTATTGATTCTTCGCGAGTAGTCAAACCCTTTAGCGCATGCAAAATAACATACCAATCATCGTCTCTTATGCACTTTGAATAGAATACCTTCTTTAAGTTTTGATTGACACAAACAAAAAGGTCTGTTGACTATGCGATCATTTCTTTTCATCTTGAATAAATCTACCATGACAAGTTTTATGGAAAGATCAATTGTACAACCATTAGCAGTGCCCTCCACCTTCACCCAACTACAATAGAAGGCATTTTCTTTGAAATCTATATAATCTAGTTCTAGGATTCTTGGACAATCCCATAATAGGTCAGCATTGTATTCTTTGGATTTCATCACTTTTGCTAGCCACACAAAAAGTCAAGCTAGAAATTATAATTCCATTATTTTGCATCAATAGTTTTCCCTCCCATGGGTGTGGGACGAAATCAAAACTGTTAGCACTGAATGTTTTAAATTATTTTCATGAAAACTGGGACCGTTAGATAGGAGTGTAAGCCTTAAAGAGACATCGCCTCATTTTAAGGGCTACATTTCTTAATGGATATGTATTGGGGTATGTTTTACAACATATGCATAAATAACCAGAATAAATGATGTGATAATTACCTCTTTTGATACCCATACCCTAAAATAACCCACCGTGTCCGTTAGACCATTTCACTTCTGATTTTGGAAAACTTCTCTCTTATAATTCCTATTCGTGTTCATGAACTTGTATAAATTATATGGCAATATAGATAATACACGTCCTTAAACAAAAATATGGTATATATGTAGGTACTTACTCTCTCCAATCTTCAACTTTATCTTATGTTTCAAAGACGTAACGAGTTATTTGCTTGAATTGTAGATTTCTGAGTATCATCTCTATAGGGTTTCCAAAAGACACATCATCCTCAAACTCGTTAACTTCCACAACCACTCATTCACCACAAGGATTGAACCTCCCAGTCCCTTATTTCGGTATATATTCTCGAGCATATAACGATGATCATTCTATTACATATCCTTCCACAATTAACATCTAATATATTGTGTCTTCTTAACGTAATCTTTGAAGGTTTTCATTAAACCCTTAAAATGATAAATCCAACAATACTTTATAGGTCCACAAAACAATGCCTCATCATATAGAATTATGAGAAAGATGATGATGATGTCAAAGAATAGTATAGGAAAATATTTGTCTAAGATACAAGTCGCCTTAGCTAGATTTACTTTTGTAACCACAATTTTCTTTTCATTTATAACTTATATACACAGTAAGGTGAAGCACGGATTGATCTGCATAATTGTTCTGCAGAGATCTTTGTGCTCAGAAAAGTAATGCCTAAACAACAAAGGGATTAATTGAATAATGACGATCCAATCATGAGACTTTCATTGTTTAAAATCATTTGATTGATAGTTTACAACCTTGCATAAATTATCGGAATAATTTGTCAAAGTCCTCAAGTTGTACAATGTATCTAACAGGATTTTTTCTCACCAAAACGAAAGGAATAGCGAGAATCAAATTTCTTCCTATTGTAGGATCATTTTTAAGCATAATTTTTTAATAATCATATTTAGATCGTGGCGCACCTTCTCTCCATCTTTCGAATGAGATATACTCATACACAATCCTATGAGATGTTTTGCAAAATTCTTCTCCACGTGAATCACATTTCTCATGCTAATATGATAAGTGAAATAACATTGACCGTCTAAACCATGCCTTCATTTCACTAGGATATTTGGGATCTTCCTTATATTTTCACTTCTGGACTACAACTGGGGGTGTTTGCCTACAAACTTATTCCTCTAACTACCAAGCTTCACCTTCTCCTTAATTTGGTAACTAGAAAGCCAAATATGTTGTGTCTTACGTTCATAACCAGTAGGATAAAAGTTGGACTTATCTTTCCTAAAAAAGCGATTGTGTGACAAAAATCTACGGTCAGAGACAAAAAAAATCTTCAACTATACTTTAGCCAAGAAGATTCACTTTCCTCCGCATAGATGGAATATACAAAATAACCATGAACATTACAACCATATAAGGTCCAATAGGCTAGAAATTATTGGATTTCCCAAGTAAACACCCCAATTATAACAACCTAAGTTTTTTCATAGGATCCATAGCAAGTTCCTTTGATTCTGGACTTGTGATCCTCCTCCAAACCCTAATTATAGAACACTTAGGATTTTTTTTACTTTAGTCAACTCGCTAAAATGAGAGTTCCCAATCACAACATCATAGAGATCTTAATTCTCTTTCAAACGATCTCGATCGTGCACAAATCGAACTTATGGTTCATATTTTATCGCCAAAAAATGATTTAGGCCTGCCTATTAGCTGGGACACCTCACCTGGGTGCTGGAAGGATGAGTTTTGGCCAACAAGTCGGACCATCCTGATGGCAGGCAGGGTTGGGACCATGTCGAACAACATGTCCATGGGGGTATACTTGTTGTTTTCTTCATTTATGGTTTTCCTACATAAGGAAACCCTGACCTCATTTCCACGAGACCTCGATTTCGATGCGACATCCATTCTTAATTCAGAATATATCATTTTCATCACATCATATCCAAAATTACTTTGCATGACCTTTCCCCACATTCAACCACCACTCCACCACCATTATCCACACACAAAAATTCACCCCACAAAGAACTCAAAATATAATTCCAAAGTGCTTGAAGATCAAAACCCATTTCCATTTTACCAGCCTGTTATTTTCTTATTTTGGTGTTCTTAGCATATTTCTAAACTCTTTTATCCAAATCCACACTAATCATACTCTTTTTATTACATATATATCTTCAAGTTTATTTTTATAAACAAAAAATAAAAAAGGGGGTTTAGACCATAATTCATAATTTATAATTCTCTTACATTTTCTACACTTCATTCATTTTTCATAAATCAAAGGGAAATTCAAAATTTGGACTATGGGTTAGACTCCAACCTTAATCTTATTAAGAAATAAATATATGTACTTTGATGACATTTTCGGCTATGTAGGCATCCCAAAGTAAATTTGGGGTTCAAGTCATCCATTAGTTACTTTGTTTATATAGTTACCAATTTAGTTATATAGTTCTCACTTTATTTATATAGTTACCATGTTTTACTCATTTAGTTATTTACATTGTGTTTATTATCACTTTAGCGGTCCTATATACACGTTCTCACTTTTTTATAGTGATATTATGATTTCAGGGCGTGGCTCATATTTTAGCCATTTTTATACATTCTCTTAAATTTGTTGCTTATGTTTAGATAATTTATCTCCTTAGAAGGATTCGCTCCCATAATTTCCATGATGTGCGTATGATGACTACCCTTTTCACACACATACACATACTTATGCTCGCATACATAGATTCACTATTGTTCACTTTGCAAATATGACATATTTTATACACTTTTAAATATTTTATTGCATTTAGGATAAGGAAAACATTTTTATCCCATTAGATACCAAAAGGGTCAAGGGAGTGCCTAAAACCTTCCCACGCTACAACATAGCCTTCGAGCCCACATATTGTTTGGTTTTGTATGCACTAGTATTTTTTGCTATCTCTTCAGAGGTGGCTACCTCTTTTGTCTATTTTGAGTAAAATAGGATGTCGACTATGATCTCTATATGTTCACACACCTCACATCACTTATGACGACCATTTGGGGCTAGGGATGGACACCTCACATCTCTATATGTTCACCCCCGGGAGCACTGCTGCCTCATTTGGGGTTAGGTATGGACATAGTCCACAACAACATTGCTTTAAGTGTGAACTCTTTACCCTGTTAGCATCAAATTCCCACACTCCCTCACGCCTTCAACCCACAACTCTTTCAATCTTCAATTCATGGGGATAAGAAAGTATCAATATCGTCGCTAGGAGCCTTCGACCCAGGTATAAACAATGATAATATTGAAAATTATTTTTTCATGCATAGGGTTGGGGGTAGATTTAAAGGCGTTAAGAGGACCGACCAATAACTTAGATTAGTCCTTAAATTACCGAATGGGTTAAACCCATCGGTTGATGATCCAAGATAGACACTGTGTGATTCCTTTGCAAATTTAGGGTATGGTGTATTTAAAAATTTCCATATGCTTGAATTAATGGGATGACGCATGAGATACCCACCCACCTCATCTTTAGTATTCCATGTCATGGCTTGTGCGATCCATGATACCGTAAAAAACTTTTTGACTGTTGCCCGAGGGGAAAATACTTTAATACCTTACGTGAAACTTATGATCACTTGCAAAATTTAATAGGTTTGTCATTTTTCTATCATAAACTGTAAATATTGGCTCATTGCATATGAAACACTTAACCTTTAGTTCGTGTTCATTGTGGTACAATATTCAATCATACTTTCATTCATGAATAGATTTATAATTCAAACCCAAACCCTATAATCTCTTTTTCATGATTGAATAAATATCTTATAACATGTTGTCATTCAGGATAATGTCTTTATCCCACTTAAGAATTCCAGTTACGTTGTTTCCCAATAAACCATACTGACTCTTTAAATTACGCGAAACGATCATGTCATACAATATTGAGTGATCTTAGTCATAATTTCTATACAAAGTTCTAGCCGCATCGGCTTTTAACCATATGTATTCTCGATCTTCGTATAATTGACATTAACTTGGTCATAATGAACATTATTCAAATCCAATGGCTGGTGGTTTTGATTTTGGTGGACTCCATAACAATCATCAATTAGGTCATTTAAAGTAAAATGTGTTGGGGAATCATTCACCACTTCCACCGAATCGGATTTCGAGAATTCTTTCGGAACACACGGTACATTATATTCCCCATGGAATGTCCATATCTTATAGTCTAGCAACATATCCCACCTTAGCAAATGCAAATCAACATCCTCCAAAGACTTAAAATTGTCGTTCATACAATGGGCGCACGGACTCAAAATCTTATCATTGTTAAGATATTATCTAGACACTTAGCAAATTCATTAACCTTCTTTACATGATTATCGGACACCCTATCACTCTCTCTAATCCACACTTTGTATTGTAGTAAACCCATTAAATAGTTCTTTTAACTCAAATCACCTATATAAATATGTAAAATGGAGGCCATATTGTATACAAGAACTCTCAGTGGAAAATTCAAGAAAATTCACTCAATCCAAGCATTCAATCAACATAAAAAAAACTAAGATAATATTTGTTCACAAGGGTGGTCAATATCTCCAAGAAAATTAATATATTTACAAACTTTTATAAGTAAATTATAATAAAACATTGTTCATTATGCCAACTTCTTAACCAAATAAACTGGCTAGGCCATAAATGACTTCAAATAATCAGAAATTAGAGCCCCGTCACCAAGGGTGAACATCCACATTCTCATGTCCGCACCGTAAGTAGATTTCATCCACAAATATTTGAGCCTCACTAATTCTCAAATAGAGAATGTGCACCATTGTTTTTGGATTCATAAAAATAATCATGCACCGCACAATGAACCATATGTTACTTAAGTTCTTTATATAATACTCCTCATCATAGTCACTGTGTTGGGAAGATGGTGATGCTTGAAAAGAGGGTGCATTAGGTGCAGGTGCTTGAGAGAGGAATGTTATAGGAGGCATTATAGAGGGGAAACCTTAAGGTATAGGTGTAATAACATATTCCAAAAACTCAATTAAAGCATATATGAATTATTTTGAAGAGGGGTTAAAGACGATTATGAGAGAATTGTGGGTCAAAATTAGATGAATAAAATTATGGAATATGGGTCGTTCAAACAACTGTAAGGGGTCATTAGAAGTGAGATGGATGTCGTGAGAATCAGTGCCTTAAGCGACATGCCACTGCTTTATAGTGGCAGGTCATGCAAACCAAACTTCGAATGAGATGGAGAAATCGTTGGAGTGACAAGCCAAAGTCGTTAGAACGACGTAAATCGAAAAAGCTTTGTGCGCTGTCACATTTTTTACCGTTAGATAGTTGTGCAGTCAATCTTAGATCAACCCAGATTAGGCAAAATGGGAATTTAGGATTTGGGAGGATTTTATAAGGGTGTGTTTGGGGTTATTTGTAGGGAAAAATGGAAGAATAATGGGAGAGAGAGAGAGAGAGAGAGAGAGAAAGAGAGAGGTGGGTGGTCTTCCACCTCCTCCCACCATAAACCACCATTCACCCACCTTTCCACCACAATTTTATGTAGTACTCCACCATGTTCAAGCCTACAATACCCATTTCCACCATTGTAGAAGAAGAGCTACGAATTTTAGAGGATTATTGAGGGATTTTTGGAAAATATGAAGAGGGCTTCCATGGAGTTTTAAGTGTGTCTTTCTTGGAAGCTGGGAAGGAGCACATTTTGGAGCATTTTGGAGGATGCATTTGGTAACCCCTTGAGACCACCTTTGGAGGTGAGGGTTTCTCCTCCTATACCAACATTTCAACCACCATTGGAGTCATTAGAGATGGGAAAACCTTACTCCTTGTATTAAGACTCTATTTTGCATATTTGTAGTTTTGTAGTTAGATTACATGAGTAGGGTGCATTTGAATGAATGATGAAATTGATGTGTAGAATTAATAAACATTTTTATGAAATAAAAATGTTGAAAAAATGTTATTTTGTTAAAAATAAAGAATGAATAAAAATTTAAAAGTTTTGAAGTATAAAAGTTGGTATTTTATGAAAATGGTGTATTTTCTAATAAGATTGGTGTTAAACATTTTATGAAATAAAATGTTTAGAAATGATTATTTGACTTGTTAAATATTAGTGAAGTAATGTTTTAAAGTTTCTTGCAAAAATGAATATTTTATGAAAAATGAACATTTTGTGAGTTTTAAGAAATTAAATGTCTTTTATGCTTTACAAATGTATTTTTGCAAGTATGTGAATTTCTAGAATGAAAATATGTTTAAACCATTTAGTAGGATTTTAAGGTTTAAAATCCATCTTTCCATGCATATAAACTTGTAATAACTTGTCACTAAGTGTATAAACAAGTTTAAAGAATAATTAGTTGGGTTTAAACATAAAATAGGAAAAGTAAAAATTCTAGTCTTCAAGTGTGTGAAACAAGGGTAAAAAAATGTGATAAGGATAAAGTTGTAAGACTATATGTAGAATAACAGAAATTGTATTTTCTTATAAAATTAGACTTAAATGAAAAAGGAATTTCTTGAACAAAAGGAAGTGAAGAAATGTATAGTTTGGAAAAATGGTTAATAAAGATATTGAACAAGTATAAACAGGTAGACATTGGAAAGTTGGTGTGTGACTTAATAATGTTGTAAAGGATTAACATTTGTGAAATTGAAAAGGAAATAATGAGGTAAAGGTGTTTCTAATTAAGAAGGATATTACTCCAAGGAAAAAGGGTGTTAACGTGTTAAAAAAACTTAAGAAGTTAGGGGGTGGGTAACTTAATAGTGTTTTGTAACGAATTAACACTTGTGGAAATGGAGTAAAAAGGTGATTTTGGAAACAAATGGGTAAAATGGTAATTTTACTTAAAGTGGAATATTTTTATGAAATAATGTTAGAAAAGGTGTTGCACAAAGTGGTCCTAAATGAATATGATTTTGGAATAAAATTCAAGGTCAAAGTGTAAAGGATATGAAATGGAAAAATTTCAAAGTGTAACCTCGAATTTTGGCTTCAACCGCGTAAAAAGGAAAAGTGGGGTAATACACACATTTGTAAAATATTAAAACACATTAAACGAAACTCGGATGACACCAGGATAATTAAGGAGGACCCGGAGATCTGGGATGAAAAGTCCAAAACAACTGGCTAGAGCATATGGTGTGCATAGTCGATGGTGTTGAACCCGTTAAAATATGCAATATTTCGAAGATTCCTAGAAAAAAGAGAAAGGAATAAGAAACATGTCAAAAAATGGATTGTGTGTGAAATATATTAATACAACCTAACTTGAACTAATTAATAATTGTTCCAATAAAGGTTAAAATGGACAAGTAAAATGTGTAGTTGATCAATGTCCATAAGTTGAGGAAAAAGGTAAGTAAGTGGGTAAATGGGTGATTAAGCAACCTAAGCGATTAAGCCCATAATTAATAGAAGAATATATTCTAGAAGGTTCTCAAAGATTAAATGAGCATTTTCTAACACGGTGTTCGCGTGTGTTCAATGGGTGGGTTTCAACGAAATATCAAAGTGTGTTGGATAAAATAAAAAGGGTGATTTCGGTAAAGGAATGATTTCGGGTAAATCAGATGTAGTAGTTTCAAGTATTGAACCATGTGTGTTAAATAAAGCGAGAAATTCTAAAATGGGAAAAAGGAAGTCTTTTATAAGATTAAGCTAAATTGATTTGGATAAATAAGGTTTAGAAATTAAAACCATTTCATGTATTAAGTACATATATATGTACACAATGTAGTTGCATGTGCACGTAGGCATAACGTGTTTGAGTCCCCTCTCTCCTGTTCTATTCTATACGACATTTTTATATTTCCCATTGAGAATTGGCTCACACCCTCACTTTGTCACGGAAATTTGGGAGCAATTTTTTATTTTGATAGCGTTACACAGGTAAATACTTTCTTTATATTACGTTAGTAGTTTTGTATGCTTGGACTTCAAGGTGCTTCTCATGGGTCCCTCATGTAGTTTATTTTGAAATTGGAATCGCATGCTAAACAAGTTAAATGTTAATTAAAAATAAAACTGAACTAGTAACATTATATAGGTTGTTTCATTACACTTCACACCTAACGCTCAGGTCAGAGCAGGTTGCTACGGGTAACCCATAAATCCGGGACAGGGCATTACAAATGGTTTCAGAGCTCTAGGTCCAAGGTTTTTTTTCGAAGTGACGTGGTGAGGATGGTATTGGATCTTTTGATGTCGGTATGGTTTGGGTCGGTCATGCTAGTTTGGTGTCAGTTTAGTTTGTCTCCTCGAAGGTAAAGTCAAAGAGGATAGCTCGACAAGTGAGTTAGTGACAAGTGGCACGCGATCAAGTTGATAGCCACTAATCGCGTCTGCTCTTCTGGTTAGAATTATAGTAATTTATGAGTGTCCATGCAAGACTATAGTGGTGATATCGTGTTTGTTAGTGCCAGGTGCTTGTGTTGAGTTTTAATGATGTAGAATTATTTGAGGTGTCGATAAAATGGAATGACGCCCATTGGGAAAGTGGCACAAGTTTCATATAGTGCACAGCAGAGGTTGATGGTTAGGGTGTCATGACTAGGCACTAATGATTGGTAATTGGAAGGTATATAGCACTTAGGTGCGGCGTTTACGGGTAGTTGACACCGGTAACGTAATTAGACAAATTTGATTCTTGGGGTGATATTGCAATTGATGGAAGTTTGGTGAACATATGAAATTGTGTAGGCGAATAGTGTAAATGTTAATCCTTTGTGTGAGATGTATTGTGAAATGATTTTGGTAATGAGAGTAGCCTTGTTAGTGGAAACAGTGACTAATGTTCGTTGCGATCTAACTGCAAACGTTGTATCTTTCACAATTAGAGTTTAGATGTCTGAGTACCATTCATAAGTATTGATTTTGTGGTGAAAACATGTTAGGTCTTTTGGTTGAGAACTTGGGTTTAGTTTATCTTTATCATAATGTGGTATTGAGGAATAGGATCTCGTACGGCATTCGTGGTGTGGGCCTCGGCATTTATAGGCAATACTCGGCGTCCCATATCTTACCAAGATCTATATAATCGTGCTAATATGTATATTAGCACATGATGTGATATTTACATAGTGAGGTAATTTAATTTTTATAGTCTAACATTCATTGAGAATTGGGTAAGGCAAACCTTGGGGTTTATAGGTTGTAGGATATATCCTATATCCTACCAAAAACCTTAGTATCATTAGTTGTGTTTTGTACGTGGCTTATGGTCACATCCGTTTAGGAGAAAGATAAGATTATCATTTAAGTGTTGAGACTCATTTTAGCCACCAAGGTAATGTCTAGGTGCGAGGTAATCCCATTGTGAGAGTAGTTCATAGCCATTTGAGGTGCCCATAAGACAAAATTGTGTGTGGCATCATTGATGTTAAAGATCGAATGTCATAATGCCTTGAGGTGTTTAAGGTTAAGGTGCACTACAGACAGAAACTCATAGACTAGTGTCTTTACGAGCACCGAGTAATTGTAATATGGGTATTGGGAGGTTCGTAGAGCGCACCTATAGTTATAAAGGTATAGACGATGAAATCTTGTTGGTTTTTTGGGACTTTTACATGAGATGTGTTTGGTGTTCTTAGGAGACCAAAAGGGGCAATAGAATTCTAGTAATGACTCTATTGAGGGTCAAGATGATCCCAATTTTTCTGTCGTGTAGTGTACATTCCAGGTGTGGCTTCCTAAATAGGCACGGGTGGTTGGTGTAAAACCTGAGATAGGATGATAGATTGTGTCATTATAGGAGTGATGCTCGGATGTCATGGAATGACTAGTATGGGTGTGGTGATACTCGATTTAGGGATGTATTAGGAAAGATATTCGATACTTAGAGTGATGACACCATGTGGACACGTGAAAATGGAAACTAAGGTGGGGCAACATCGAAGCACGATAGGTTGGTCGGCATGTGTCAACGATATATACTAGGGTAGCCTTAGCAATGTAAGGACTAGTTCTTGGCACGTCTTTCCGAGCTAGTACGGATTAGAGGGTGTTGCCCAGCGTAATATTTAATATCTTAGAATGATAGGGGCGGAGGGCGTGATTGCCATGTAATTTTGTGTGGGTGTAATAGAAGGTAAGTTTGGTGGAAATCTCGTGTGGTCAAAGGACACGGCGAGGTGAGTGTCTCACTTGAACTAGGTAACTACTAAGGGAATTTGGGATTTTGATCACGATGTGATAAGGTAGATAATAGCCTAGGTGTTATGGGGTAGTGACGGCTCACTAAAAATTAGACAAAGTCGATGTAGAAAATGGCGTGAGGTACCCACAAATTGGAATGGTTCATGTACGCCAAGGGTGTGAAAGGTAGGGCCTTAATCCCAATGAGGGAAGTCAGGCATTGAGTTACTGAAGGACTACCGATTCGTTAATTTATTTCGTGTTGCGAGAATGAATGGTTGTGATTCAATTCTCCACGGCTAGTGACCCAAGCCAAGGTATGTGGCTAGGATTTGTACTCGGTGAGAATTGTGTAAATGAGTAACATAACCTCAAGTATATGGCATAGGTTTGATTTCGTAATCCATAGTCGGGCGCTAATAGGCAAAATTTCTTGGGACAGTTGCATGTTTCTTCTGACTCTCGTGTATACCTTTTCAGTTACGGTAATTGAGGAACGGTATTATCACCTATGTGGTGAATCGGATTGGTATCATGTCATGGTACGGCGCGGTTGGACCTGGTAGAGCGCAGTGGACCGGGTATGGTCGGTGCAGCTCGGTAACTGGGTGTGCCCTATCTGAGGTATTCTTGCTATTACATAAAGTTCTCTGTGTGGGCGGATGGATTTTTGGCCATACGGTTTGCTCAGAACATCAATATTTCTTAGGACTGGTGGACTTTTGAATGGAAGGCTTGGCAATCAGTGGCTTGGGTAGTGAAGAGCGGGATGATGACTTGAGGATACGGTATAGCATTGGAAATCGAGGAAACTTAGCATACGATGTTTCTTTGCCATGGTGAGTGGATTAAAGTGATACAGTAGCTAGTACTCGAAGATGAGACACCTAGGGTAGTATTAGGTTCACCATAATTATGCAACGGAAGGTGTAAATCGGGTGTACGGTGATAACCTAATGAGAATATTCCCCCTTATAATGAGAAAATAGCATCGGGTGTATTATGATTCACATTGGGTGAGTTTAGACTGCTAGAAAAAGGGATTGCTCTTATAGGTGACGGTACACCTTAGGTACTAGCAAATGTGGTGTTAGAAATGGTTTGGACTTGATCATAAGGTGAGCGGAGACTCGAAGTCGATTATGTAAAGTCGTGGTTAGCGAAATGGTGAGCATTAGAACATGTCACATATTGAGTATTTGGTGACATTAGTGTTAGGACATTGATGATTTTCTTGGAGGATTTCTCGGAATTAGAATAGAAATTGGTGGACCCCATAAGCTTGAGGATTAATGGATCGAGAATTGAGGGGACGAAATCCCCCAAGGAGGGAAGTTTGTAATACCCTGTTCCAACAATTCAATTAAAGCATATATGAATTATTCTGAAGAGGGGTTAAAGATGATTATGAGAGAATCGTGGGTCAAAATTTGGATGAACAAAATTATGGAATATGGATCGTTCAAATGACTGTAAGGGGTTGTTCTAACGACATCCCCGTGTCGTTGGAAGCGAGATGGAATACGAAGAGGGCGTAAATGATAGTTAATGCTCCATGTTGCCTAACTAGATACATCTCCCTCTCCCTAATCATAAAATCAAACCAATGTTGTCTTTCACCTCTACTATTCGTCTACCTCAAAATATCAAAAGAGCCCACTAAACTATATCTGTCTACCTCCTTATAATGGTATGGAACTGATTCATTTCTTCTGTACTAACATGTTCATGCACCCTATAGAATACAAAGAGGGCTTCTCGGTTTGGCCCCCAAAAAAAGTTATTAGTTTTTCCCCTAAAAATTGAGGATTTTTTCAAGCCATCATCTATAAAATCATTGAAGAAGTCATCTTCTTGCATATTGTTCATCCTCAAGGTTTTCCATCGTTGTTGGAAGATCTTCAATCAATTAAGATAGTGTTTTTTGATTTTATTGTTATGCTCTTAAATAATATCACAGTGATACGATTATATTATTTTTTTGGTTATTGGGCGCTTCCTATATTTTTTTTTCATAAATATTTGAAATTTTTAAGAAAAACAAGTTGGCGTTATATTTTTGTAATTTATTCGAGTTCACTTAAACATAATACAATAAAAACAAAGCTCTAGTTTTATAGCCTTACATGATACTTTTCAATTTATTGTTTTAAATGCACTTATACGGTTTTGTAATTTTTGGGGGTGTTGGTTGCTACCTTTCTTTTTTTGGAAAATTATTTGAACTTTTTTAGAAAAACAAATTGGGGTTATGTTTAGTAGCCTTACATGGTATTTTTCAATGCATTTGTTTAGCAAAGTGTTACGGTCTTATAATTTTTGGTGGTGTTGGATGCTACCTTTCTTTTTTGGGTAAATTGTTTGAACTTTTTTAGAAAAACAAGTTGGGGTTACGTTTAATAGCCTTACATGGTACTTTTGAGTGCAATGGTTTAAACATAGTGATACTGTTTTTAAATTTTTGGGGGGTGTTGGATGCTACCTTTCTATTTTTTAAAATTATTTGAACTTTTTTAGAAAAAAAAAAAGAGTTTTATGTTTTGGTAAATAATTTGAGCTCACTAAAATATAATACAATTGTTAAGGTGTTTCTCATCCTGCCATAGTATGTTGCAATATAATTTTTGAATTTTCTTAAATAGATTTCTTCTTACCATATGTTCCATAAAATGTTTGAATAACAATTATATATATATATATATATATACATACATGTGTGTGTGTATGTGTGAATATTTTTTGGCATTAGTTGTATACGATTTCGGTGATATACATTACTTTAGGTTTATATATACACATTAATTTTGTTTGGCATATGTTTGATAAAATGTTCCAGTGACACTTGTGTATTTATAAATTTTCCAAAAAAAGAATACGAGAATTTTGGTTGACATAAGTTTGATACAACTTCTAAATTATACTTTCATTTTGATTTGCTTCTATCAAAATTCGATTATGTTTTCATCGTTTATAGTTTTAAAAAAATGAGATCTTTCAATTGCTTCTTTGACTATTTTTATTTTTGGCAATTTAGATCTTTGTTGTATAAGATTTGATGTTGTGCATTGATTGTTTCCCCCACATTACTATTAAAAATAATAATCAATCATAGAATCGAAAGGTTTAATTTTGGATTCAAACATTAAGCTTTTTTCAAAATATAGAACTATCGCAAAATTCACGGGATAAGAAATTTATTTTTAATTCTACTCAGCAAAGATTATGCATCATATAATTGAAAATACAAAATAAAAATGAATTTTTTTCTCTAAATTACATAACAGACGTTATAAGTGTATCCATATATTACATAAAAAAATACCATTAATATAAATAGAAAGTTACTATCTTAACTGTCTTTATATTCTTACATAAAATAATGTTATTTTACAGGAGAAAAGGAATCGACATCAGGGATTGATTGCGCACACTAAACCTTCAAAATCAGAAGATATATTGAAAATTTGACCTGCATATTTATTTTTTTTTTTATTTTTTTTTTGGGGGGGGGGGATTTTGTAAATACTATACATTGATTAAGAAAAACTTTTACACAATTATTTTCATCTATCAATACTCTTTAAACACATATGTCCTTTAGATATAATGAAATATTATATTTCTATTCAAATCTATCCGTATTATACATTTATGCCCACGTAACGCACAAGCTCCATGCTAGTGTGTGTGTGTGCGCGTGCGCGTGTGTGTGTGTCTATATATATATATATATAGAGAGAGAGAGAGAGAGAGAGAGACAAAAGATTTCAATACATGCTCGATGTGTTTGATTTCCATCCACGTAGGATTATTTTTTAAAAATTGGTGAAAATCTTGAATTGGCCAACAAGGCGGAAGCGTATCAATGATTTCCTTATAAATGTACAAAACGGGAAACCGAAATCCTTTCGTCTTTAATTTTCTGTGCATATGTCATGACACATCGTAATCTGAGTTCATTCTCTGCTTATGAAATTTTATCCACAATTGATGAATGTTTTTCTTCCTTCTCTAATAGTGTCACTAGTGCCAATGCATTGTTGGGATTATAGCTAGTGTTTTAAAACGTGAATGAGAAGAACAAAAAGGTATAAACAGTTTTTTACATGTGGGACAACATACAAATACTAGAATGCTAGTTCAATTATTCCTAAAATTACTATGAGTACACCAAGTAATTAATATTTTTCAATTAATCAGTCAAACACAACAAGTCCAATTTGAGTTCAATTAATCCCAAAATTACTATGTGTCCACCAAATAACAAAGTCCTTCCACCGATTTGCATTCACCCACACATCAACCATTTAAGTAAGGGATGAACACAACCACAATAGTAAACTAAGAAGATATATACACTAATAAAAAAAAATGCACAAACTCTAAATGAAAGGAAGGATCATCCTTCGAGTAAAGATATCCTTCATCCACATAATATCAACATTAAGAACTAATATTTTAAATTAATAAATCAATCACAATAAGTCCAATTTTAATTCAATTCATCCTAGAATTACTACGTGTCCACCAAATGTCAAAGTCTTTCCATCAATTTGCGTCCACCTAAATATCTACCACTTGAGGAAGGGATGAACATAACCACAATAGTTAACTGGCAATATGTATACACAAATAAAAAGGGTGAATTTGATTTTAATATATTACTAATCTTCAATTTTAGACCTACATACAATTTTGTTTAAAATTAAACTTTAATAACAAACGTTAAAACATGCGTTAACCTCAAATGAAAGTTGGATTTTTCAATTCAAAAAATTCAAAAAACCAAAAAAAAAATCTCTTAAAATAAAAAAATAAAAGTTAAAACCCAAAAATTAAATGAAAAAGTAAAAAATAATATTTACATAAATAAAACCCCAAAAAATAACCATAAAGAAAGTAAAAAAGAAAACACTCTCCCCACACCCTACCACCCTCACCCCTCCCCAACCTCTTGGCCATCCACCACCAACCCCTCACTTTTTTGCGATCCACCCCAACCCCACAAGCCCCGGCCATTCCACCCCAAAACCACAATCCCCCTCCCCTAACTACTAGAAGAATCCCCCTCCCTTTCTTTCTCTACTTCACCCACACACACCACCACAATAACAAATAATCAACTAAACTCAGAAATGACAAAAATTGAATCGAAAAATTTCTTATTTTTGAGAACTAATTTCGGGTTTTTCTATATTTTGTTTTTGGTTTTTGATATTATATGTTTTGAGATTTTTATGGAGGAAGATAGATTATGGCAGTGGGTGTTGGGGTGGAGAGAGAGTTGGGTGAAGGTTTATCATTCCGGGTGGGTGGAAAGAGAGTTGGGTGGAGTGGGTGTTGGTGTGTGTCGTGTTGCGAGGGTTGTAGAAAATAGTGGGGGTGATGCTGGTGTTTGTCGGTGGGGAGGGTGGTGGTCAAGGTGGATGACAGTGTCTGGTGGTAGGGTGGGGTGGAGGTGGAGGAGATGATGTTGATGAGGGTTAAATAGATGAAAGATTTTTTTCCTGATTTACAATTATTAGAAGTAAAATTAAACTTTTTATCTAGTAATTCATTTTCTTTTTTCTTTTTAAGAGATTTTTTAGGTTTTTGAATAATTTTAGTTAAAAAAATACACTTGTAAGTTAAGGTTAACAGATTTTTTGACATTTTGTATGAAAATCTAATTTTTAAACAAAATTATATTTAAGTCTAAAATCGAATATTAGTAATGTATTAAAGTCATTCACCCAAGAAATACACAAACTCTCAATCAAATGAATGATCATCCTTCAAGTGAAAATATCCTTCGTTCGTACAATATCAATATCAAGTAATTAATGCTTTTCAATTAATTAATCAAACAGAAATCCAATTTTAATTAAATTAATCCTAGAATAAATATGTGTCCCCCAATGACAAAGTTCTTCCACTAATTTGTATTCACCCGAAACATCAACCGCTTAAGAAAGGGGTGAACACGGCCACAACAGTCAACCAAGAAGTTATAAATATATGTAAGACTATTTTACTTAAAATAAAAGATAAGCAAGATAAATCGAAGAAAGAAAGTAGATAGAATTAGTTGTGTGACTAAGGGTGAAAAGTAGTGCATGTCAAACGCCGATCGTTATTTTATGTTCACAGCCTTAATAAAAAAACCTAAACTTATGACTACACTCAATAGGTGAGTATAGCGGCCAAGTCCGAGTATCGAAATCCACAAATACGAGTTGCTAGAATTTATAAGGTTTAATATTCCTAAAATAAAAGTGCAAAAGATAATTACAACAAAAAGGAAAAGATGCAAAATGGGAAAGATTATTCTAAGCGTGAGTGTATTTAAACTAAATTAATAAAGCAAGTAAAAACTATAGGTTGCGTCGAATATCCGTCACCCGAGTTAATTAGTATAAAATGGTTACATGGATCGACGAGTTATTAAGAATGCGTCTCGTTTTGACAGTTAATTAAATCAAGAGTTGTCACACCCAAAATTCGCATAAAAGCCTAATAAGATTTTGGCGTAAAAAAATACCCCAAAAATTACGCACGCAAGGTCGTAAGCACGGAGCATACATGATATACCCCATCAAATATCCTAGGAGTAATAACTAGGACAATGCATTCGAAATAGACCCGTAAATACTATCACCAAAGCAAAGCAACATGTCAACCCGAAATGAGTTAAATCCGACACAACCTAGACTAATTTAGCTAGAAAGCATGATAAAAATGCGGTAAAGGAAAGTAGTAAATAAACGCGATAAAACTACACTAGAAAGCAACTAAAGAAAGCATGTAAATCTAATTAACAAAGCAAGTAAATTAACTACAAAGCAAGAAAATAAGGAAATACAACTTAATTTAATGGAGAGGGAAGATGTATAGTCAACTTACAAACCCAAATGGGTGTCAAACCAAGAAGAAATGAAGAATGAGCTCTCAAACCCCCAAACCCTAACCTAAACTATCTAAAAACTAATTATATCTGATTATTACACAAAAATCCTTTGCATAGTAAGTTGGAGTTAAAATAGAAAAGAAAAGGAAAAGGAAAAGGAAAAGAAAAGGGAAAAATATCACAGACAATAGGGGATTGATCTATCGACCCCTTTAGTCGATCAATCGATCGAACAGGTCTAAGCCCACGGTGAAAGATCGAAGGCAAATTTTTGAATGGTCGATCGATCGATCAAGAAAGTCTTAGCCAAGCTGCCTTCTGTTTTGGTTTAGTTGGAATTCTCTTCCACTAAAATCGCCGTAATTTCTTCATTCGGACTCAAAATCACGCACTGTTTGCGTCCACGCGAAGCTTGCGAGGAGGGATACAACTTCCGTGTAGATGTCGGGTCGGGTGACCAAATTATAAATTGATCGAATTGCCCTTGCGCGTGCGGATATGTAGGGAACTTAGTCGGAATGCATCCAAAATCCATACTTAGTACCTAAACACCTACAAAAGTCCAATTATACCTCATATAGAATGTTAATAATATAAAACAGAGGTTGTCTAGTTAACAGGCTTAAATATAGAGATTAAGGCACCCGGGGGAGCTAAAATGCATAGGTGCGAGGGATGAAATACGCAATATTTGCGTATTATCACACCCCCTAACTTAGGCATTGCTAGTCCCTAGCAATGAAATAGGATGCAACAATAACTACAAGAAAACCAAAAGCATGATACAAGTACAAAAATATGGTATAAAAGCATAAGGCCACTTTCGCGGGAGATTCGATTGAATTTAGCATATGCAATAAGCCGTTAAACCCCTACGTTACCCTCATGGATGAGTGTCATCTCATGAGGGTTTTAAAGGAAAAACCCACAAACATCAAATGGTTTCCTCAAAATAAGCCCAACCCAACATGCGACGAACTCAACAATACGAACAAGATTTCAACATGTTATTAGCCAAATGAACGAATTCAAACAAAAATCCAAATCATTAACATTATAGAATGAACCTCATAGAATTGAAACCTTAAAATGTGGGAGGGGAGAGAGCACATGCAAAGTGTGATTTGACAAAAACTTAAATAAATCGGATACTAAATAAAGGCAAGAAAAAATCCAATCCTCATAGGCATTACACTCATCAAGTGAATTCACTCGAAACAGGGAGTTAACACAAGGGGCATGCAGTCATAAAGAGTAAATGGAAATGGAAACTAGGCCGCACACATGTCACAAATGAAGAACGCTATATATAAAATGAAAATTTGTAATCTCAATGAAAGATACCGCTCATTAAAGGAGGAGAAATGTATTTTCACAGATTAACAAAACTATTATGACTTTTAAGTTAAATGCGCCCTAAGATCACATTGGACTTGAATAGGGTTGTAATGTAGGTTAGGCTAGGGTACGAAACGAAGGATATGTATGTACTGATTCAAAGTGTTCGGAAATGAAAAATCGGGATAATGGGAAGAATGCGGGAAATATCAAAAATTGGAAAATACAATCCATAAAAGGCATAGAATATAACAATGGGGAGAGTAAACAAAGCTTATTGAATGCTATACACAACATATACAAACTTTCTCTTTCTTTTTCCTTTCTTCTTTTCTCACTTTTTCTTTTGTTTTCTACTTTCTCTTTCTCTTTTTCTTTTTCACCTCTTTTCTTTACTTTTCACACTCTCGAATGCCTAAATTGCAACCACAAGACAATAACATCATTCAATCCCAACTGACATTCGAAACAAAGGTACGAAAGGTAATGTGTATGGCTTAAAACCCCAATTTGGAGTTGGTTATGAGATTTTGGGTTATGAAACGAAAGGCTAATAATTAGGCTCAAAGGGGTTGACTAGGGAACATATAAAAGGTGAGGTCAAGGACATATGGGTGATATACAAAGACGGACTATGATCATTTCATAAAGTTTACGCAATTCTCGAGTCAAAACAAACTTTGAAAATCATGCTCAAGTAACACATTTCAAGATATAACTCAATTAATGAACGATCAATGAAAAAATAGAGAGATTATCGACGAATTCTACGTTTTCAAAGAGGAAAGAATAGTGTATAACACTCACAAACAATGAAAGGTACAAAGCTTACTCGGTGTAAGTATAAACAATGCAACAAAAGATTACCGAGTTATAAAAATCTTAAACCAAATCAATAAAGTAAGAATGGTGCATATGCTCATGGGATTAAAGTTTAATTCATGAAGTTATTCATAATATCAATAATATGAGGACTAAAGTCTAATAACTTCTAAAATCGAGAACATGCCTCATTGAGTTGTCTATTGGATCGGGCAATTATTGAAATTTATCATCGGAAACAAAGGCAAAATGCTCAATAAAGGATAAAAAAGAAAGAAAATCTTTTTGAAATTTTTAATTTTTCTAAGAAAGCATACTTAGTAACTAACATGTAATCAAATCAAAGAAACTATCAATGAATTGATAGAACACCCCTAACTTAAAACCTAACATTGTCCTCAATGTAAATTAAGAACCAAGTTAAAGAGAGAAAAAGAGCGATATTACCCACAATGGACCGATCTCCGGAAAGTACTAGTCCAAAGATTCTACAAAACAAGTTAGTATCGAGCATAGCAAAAACAAATAACAAAAATTTAAATAATTACAAGAGACTAAATTAAAAAGGAAAGAAAAACTAAAGAAAGAAATGATAAAAAGCTAACTATATACAACCTACTATTTAGGCTTTACACTAACTATACACAAGAAGTCTAAATAGTTGAGGGTCCACGATGAAAACGATTTGACTTTGGACGGTGACCAGTGTACCCTCACACTTAATCATGCCTTCCGAAAAATATGAATTCCGTTTGAACAACGGAAGGCGTGTGTAAGGCGGAAGAAATGAACCATCCCCAATTAAAAAATTTGGAGGGAGGATGGGGGATTTGGATAAGATGGGTGACAAATACACATGGGGCCCAAGAAAAAATGAATCATCTCCCAAATATTTTGAAATTGGAATGGGAGGGGGCGCACATGAAGGCAAAGATGCGTTTATGGAAGGCGACTCGAGCAAGTACTCATCATCGGTGAAAAGGTTTAACACATTAAAGTTCATAACCGATTCATCGGGTACTTGTGACGGTGTGATAACGGAGAATTAAAATGGGGAGGAAATAAATTCAAACTCAAGAGATGAGTCATCATCGCTTGAAGATTGAGTTTCGAAGGAAATAAGATCATTTTCAATGAAATGTTCTTCTTTGAGGGCCAAAGAAGAAATAACTTCATTGCAAATGGATATTACTTCCATTTCATCCTCACTTTCAATATCTATTATGCAATGGGCAAAGTCAACAACGATTTGTTCCAAAGTAGGCACAAAGTCCTCATTTGGTTCAAAACATTCCTCGACTTCAAAAGTCTCGGAAGAAAAATCGTCGTCGTTAGATTCAAATAATAAATCCAATTCATGTTCCCACAAACTATTTTCTTCCCAATAACGATTTTCACCTTTCTCATTTTCAAGCATGCGCAAGCCCTCTCCGAATGTCATAGGTCGAGGCGCGGATACTTGAAAATGTGAACTTTGAAAATTGCCATCGGACTTAAACTTAAACTCATTATTATAAGAAATTTGAAAGCTATTGCAATTCGTTTCAAAATTCCTATTATAAGGAATTAGAGTCCCGAAATCGTAATCACTATCCTCAAAATTCTAATAACCAAAGTTTTGACTTTCGTTATACTAGCCCAAAGTCATTTTTGAATTTGTAATTTTTTGGGACTCTAAATATTGACCGAAAGTCATAGGATTACGGGAATTTTAAGAATTATAATAATGATTACCGAAAGAATTAGAATAAGACATGCTTACCCCAAAAATGGCTCGAAGTGGCGAATTCCATAAAGTAGATGCGCTGTGAAAAATTCAAGCGGTTCTTGACGCTCAAATGTAGAAGTCCTACAAAAATGTTAGGCAAAAATACAAATAGAAAGAAAATACTACGAAATACTAAATCAAATAAATTCTAAAACAAACTCATCCCCGGCAACGGCGCCATTTTGACTAAGGGTGAAAAGTAGCGCGTGTCAAACGTCGATCGTTCCTTTTCTATTCACCGCCTTAATACAAAAACCTAAACTTTTGACTACACTCAGTAGGTGAGTATAGCGGCCAAGTCCGGGTATCGAAATCTACAAAGACGAGTTGCTAGAATTTATAAGGTTTAATATTCCTAAAAGAAAAGTGCAAAAGATAATTACAACAAAAAGGAAAAGATGCAAAAAAGGGAAAGATTATTCTAGGCATGAGTGTATTTAAACTAAATTAATAAAGCGAGTAAAAATTATAGGTTGCGTCAAATATCCCTCACCCGAGTTAATTAGTATAAAATGTTTACATGGGTCGACGAGTTATTAAGACTGTGTCTCATTTCGACAGCTAATTAAATCAAGAGTTATCACACCCTAAATTCGCATAAAAGCCGAATAAGATTTTGACGTCAACAAATACTCCGGAAATTACGCACGCAAGGTCATAAGCACGGAGCATGCATGATATACCCCATCAAATATCCTAGGCGTAATAACTAGGACAATGCACTCAAAATAGAACCATAAACACCATCACCGAAGCAAAGCAACATGTCAACCCGAATTGAGTTCAATCAGACACAACCTAGACTAATTTAGCTAGAAAGCATGATAAAAACGCGGTAAAGGAAAGCCGTAAATAAACGCGATAAAACTACACTAGAAAGAAACTAAAGAACGCATGTAAATCTAATTAACAAAGAAAGTAAATTAACTACAAAGCAAGAAAATAAGGAAAACAACTTAATTTAATGGAGAGGGAAGATGTATAGTCAACTTACAAACCCAAATGGGTGTCAAACCAAGAAGAAATGAAGAATGAGCTCTCAAACCCCCAAACCCTAACCTAAACTATCTAAAAACTAATTATATCTGATTATTACACAAAAATCCTTTATATAGTAAGTTGGAATTAAAAGGAAAAGGAAAAGGAAAAAGAAAAGAAAAGGGAAAAATATCACAGAAAATAGGGGATCGATCGATCGATTCCTTTGGTCGATCGATCGATCGAACAGGTCTTAGCCCACTGTGAAAGATCGAAGGTAAATTTTTGAAAGATCGATCAAGCAAGTCATAGCCAAGCTGCCTTCTGGTTTGGTTTAGTTGGAATTATCTTTCGCTAAAATTATCGTAACTTCTTTATTCGGACTCGGAATCACGCACCGTTTATGACCACGTGAAGCTTGCGAGGAGGGATACAACTTCCGTGTAGATGTTGGGCCAGTGCCCATACCGTAAATTGACCGAATTTTCCTTGCGCGTGCGGATATGTACGGAACTTAGCCGGAATGCAAACAAACTCCATACTTAGTACCTAAATACCTACAAAAGCCCAATTATACCTCATATAGCATGTTAACAATATAAAATCGAGGTTGTCTGGTTAACGGGATTAAATATAGAGATTAAGGCACCCGAGGGAGCTAAAATGCGTAGGTTCGAGGGATGAAATACGCAATATTTTCATATTATCATTGTGCTTAAATAATTGTTCTCTAATAACATGCACACATGGAATAAGAAGAAAAAATTTAACATAAAGGTTTTGCTTCATAACTTACATACACAAATGTATATACATACATACATATATACATAAACGTGGAGAGAGAGAGAGAGAGAATAAGGAAAGTGAGCATCAATGGGTCTATTTATACCTTATATAGGTCACGGTCATTGACCTTGACCAAGGTCCGTGATTATTTTGAATTAAAATCACTTGTTGTGGTCATTGATTGTCACAGTCCATGACCATGAACCATTATATATCTCAAGAAGGTTGTCACAGTCGAGTATTGTGACCCAACTGGTGTAACCATTTTGAATCCACTTGTTGTCATGGTCAGTGGTCACGGTTAATGTCTATGACCATTTATCCTTCATTATTATCACGGTGTTTGACAAGGGGTCACGATTTTGGATTGTGACGACTATCATCACCACTTTGGTACAGTTTTCTTCGTATAAATGGTCACGGTCCAAAACCGTGACCAGTATGGTCACAGTTCACAACCGTGACCAATGTTTAGAATATATAACCCCAGGAAGGGGCTATGGTACGTGCCACGGTTAATATGTTTAGAATATATCACCCCTGGAAGGGGTTATGGTACGTGTCACGGTTAATTGTACTTAGTCATGGTTATGGATCGTGATCATTTCTAGTTTTTAGTGTAGTGTAACTATCCAAAACTCAAACCTCTTTCTTTGATGATTAGCATAGTATATACGACTGTGAGTCAACAAGATGTAATTGTTGTGTTTTGTGTTTTTGGACTTTTATTATGCCCAACTGAAAATAATAAAAAGAAAGGTCCATAAATCGTTTTAAGATCACGAGCCCATAAGCATAATTTACCCATATACATTTGAAAGAGTGAATTTAGAAAATTGTGGAATGATTTGTCCTCCATCTTTGACAAACTTTATTAACTCCCTACCCGAGGAGTTGCGTCACATAATTGAAAGAAAATTTTGTATAGAACAATCATGTCATTTCATCAAACGTTGTCATCTAATATTACTAAATAGTGCAAGTGAGTATAATCTAAACCATTATTGGCCAAATCCAAGGCAACCTTGGAGTACCTTGGATTGTTGTGACATCCTACGGTGTTGTTAAATTTATAATTATACCATAAGTTCATGGGTTATTGTGCAAGTATAGCTCGATCCCACAAGCAAATGATCAATTTTATCAAGTAGATTTTCAACTAGGTGACTTTGACTGTTTTTAATAAAGATTAAGATAAAACAATTCTAGTAACTAACACAAGTATCGAAGAAAATTGTATAAACAATAATGAGAGAGAAATACTAGGATTTAAAAGTTAGTTACCAATTTTAATTAGAAACAATACCAATATAAATTTCGATTCTCAATTTTTATAACTCGAAACTCAGTGGAACATTCCGCATAAATTTCGGAAGATAAATCAATAAATTTCAATTTTAATTAAAAATTTATCTTATTCAAAAAGATAAATCCCTATTCCCTTGAAAGGTATCGATTTTATGCATTTTAAGATGTCGACTAGGCATGGACTTTCAAATGATTGAACGGAATCATAACCCATAAAATTAAATATACATAAAATATTAGTATTGGATAGAGTACGTTTAGATGGATACAATTTTACTCTCTTAATAATTTATATGAATTACGAATCTTTAAAACATTCAAAACACTCTTCGAGAACACAAAATTTAATTGAACATTAAACACTAACTAAGCATGACAAAAGTTCTTATTCCTAACAATTAAATTTAAGTTATCATAATGAATAACAATAGATTGCAAGATGAAGATAAAATTCTTATTATACAAATCAACTTACAAAACTCTAAACAAAACGGTATTACAATCATGAACAATCCTTTTCAAAAAGTTATACACAATATTCTTACAAACAATCGTATTATCTTTCAATAAAAATTTAATGTTAAAAATTGCTCCACTGAATTGTGATTCAAACCTCCTACCTAACTCTCGACTTATAATGGTGGAGTGGTAGAAGTCGAGATGAAGTAGGTCTCTCTTTGTTGGACAATGAGTCTTTTGTAGTCAACCAAATAGTTGTGTTGAAAACAACCACTGCACCAAACAGAACATTTTTTTAACGAGTGTAAAATCAACTTTTTTATTTTATTTTTATGATTTTCTCCAATTGGTCTTCAATTCGCTAGCCAAATTTCATGAGAACTTGTAAAATGGACACTTGTGTTATAAAAGTTGTATTTTAAGGTGGATGTCCACTATAACATGTCCCGCCTTGGAAAAGTAGGCTTTTGGGATGAGATGACTTGTATTATAAATAAAGGGGTGACCCCCTCATTATTGACACACCAATTAATGAGAATTTTTCTTCTCTCTAAAATTCCTTTTGTGCCCTATTTCTCTAAGCACGTTATCAGTACGAGAACTTATAACCCTCATTCTCAATCTACAATTCCTAGCCAACTTTCATCGTCTTTTGACTACCAAGTTCTTTTTCTTCCCACTCATGGACTTGTATCAGTTTAGATGAGATCGTCATCTAATTTTATATTATATATATCTCATATGTGTTGTCAATCCATGTCATATATATACCTCATATGTATTATTTTTAGAATCGTATCATGTTTATGAACCTTTGGGAGTTTGTCTTTATTAAAAATCTTAAAGGCAACATTTTTCACATTCTTCATCAAGAATATAAGACATAACATGGACTTTTATATCAGGAGCATGATATATATATATATATATATATATATATATATATATATATATATATATATATATATATATATATATATATATATATATATATATAATGGATTTTATTTCAAATAACCATCTCTTACAATTTTTAGGGGGGACAACATCGTTGTGTGGATTTTATTATGATATGACTTTAAAAGTTGTGAAGTTCTAATATTTTTTTAATGCAATTACTATGTCATGCAATTTTTTTTTTGTTCCTATCATATTAGTTTATGCACAAATGATTAAATTTTGAGACCTGGAGATTTTTAATAATTCATATTTTTGGGACTCAAAGTTCCCAATCCCTATTATTATTTTTTTACGGCTTGCAGTTCGCAATTGATATTCATTTTTTTGACATGATAATAACATGTACCATAAAATCAAACCTGGAGTTTTGAAAGTTCCAAGTAATTGGGGCTGAAGTTCTCAATTACCTTTAAAATTTGGGACTTGAATTGTTATTTACATTATGGACCTGAAGTTCCAAATAATATATACCCTCCATCAAAACCCGAAGTTTTGATTATTTCTATCATAGAGGAACGGACATTAAACCTCCCCAAATAATTTATAATTTGGACCTGAAGTTCCAGATAATTTTTTTTAAATCTGATCAAACCTGGAGTTTTGACACAATAGGGTAGAGACTTTAAAGTTATTATACTTATTAAGATTGACTTGAAGTTCAATTATTTTATGTGTTGATCTGAAGTTCCAACAAATAAATAACACAGACCTGAAGTTCTAATTATAATATTTTTTTAGTATGCATTACATATTTCTGATTTTAATTTACTTATTTAACAGTTTAAAAATGTCAAATATCTCTAAACTCAAATTTGAAGCACTTGAAATTTCTTGGGTTAATTATCTTAATTGGTCTCAAGACGCTGAACTCCACCTCCAAGCGCAAAATCTTGGTGATGCAATAACACTTGAAAATACCATGTCCCCGCAGGACAAAGTTAAGACCCTGAAGTTCCTTAGACATCACATACACAATGATTTGAAAAATGAGTACCAAATTGTGAAAGATCCTCTTGATTTATGGAAATCCCTAAAGGAACGCTATAACCATCAAAAATTGGTCATACTTCCATGTGAACGTCATGAATGGATCAACTTGAGATTTCAATGTTTCAAGACTGTGTCTAAATATAGTTATGTTATGTTCAAGATTACCTCCAAGCTAAAGATATATAGATAAAAGGTAGAGGATACAGATATGTTGGAGAAAACATTCTCAACTTTTCATGCCTCGAATATGCTCCTGCAGTAACAATAGCGATGGTTTAAAAGGTACTCGAAACTAATCTCATGTCTCCTAATTGTTTAGCAGAACAATGACTTACTGATGAATAACCATACATCTAGACCCACTGGATCTATAGCACTCCCTGAAGTGAATGCTAACTATGTTTAGAATAACGAAAGAGGTCGGGGAAATATGCGGTGGGGCCGTGGCAAATCCAAAAGAGGTGGCTACCATAATCAAGGCCCTAGATAAAATAAAAACTTCAAGAACCACCAGAAGTGGAATAATCACAACATTGAGGAGAATCAGAAGTCAAATCCATTAAACAAATGATATTTGCTATAGATGTGTCCACAGTGGGCATTGGACACGTACTTGTCGTTCGTCCAAGAAATTTGTGGAAAAATATTAAACCTCCAAAAAGAAATCAGAGACAAACATTGTGGAAGGTCCTGAAGATCGTTGGAAACTTGACGATACTGATCTCAATTTCAATGATTTTTTTGAAGATGATGATGGAAATGCTATTAATGATGAGACTTTTGATAGCATGCTTGGAGAACCACCAGAGACGGTCCTGAAGACCTAAATGATTATGCTTTATTTATTTATTTATCTGCTTTATCTTTTATATTGAGACATTAGTAGTTTATCATTAGAGCTTAGACAATTTTATTTAATATCTTTATTTTGAGAATTTATTAGTTAATGGAATGGTTTTGATCATTTTTTTATGCTTATATGATTGGTGGATTGAATTTCAATTTATATTTAATTATGTTAAAGGTATGGATCCAAAAATAATCGCAAGCAATGACACTTGTTTGGTACACAGTGGGACAACCCACACCATTTAAAAAAACAGAACTTTTTCTCAGACTTGGTATACAATACATCGAATATTCCCACTATAGTTGGTCTTGCTAAGATTATTGAAGGCTCGGAAATAGCCCATGTGGTGTTACCTAAGGGTACCCACTTATTCATAAATAATGCTATATACTCAAGAAATTTCAGAAGAAATTTATTGAGTTTTAAGGACATAAGAGTGAACGGGTATCATATTGAAACATATAATGAATGTAATAAAGAGTTCCTTTGCATTACTTCTATTGTTGGAAGCCAGAAGCTCACACTAGAGAAATTGCCTGCATTATCCATGGGGTTATACCATACAACAATTAATGTTGTAGAATCACATACTGTCATGAGCCGGAAGCTCAATGATCCTTATAATTTAATGTTGTGGCATGACCGATTGGGTCATCCTGGATCAAACATGTTGCATTGAATCATAAAAAACACATATGGGCACTCTTTAGCAAATAATCAACTTACCTTACCTGATGATCATTTTTGCACCCTTTGTTCTCAAGGTAAATTAATCACAAAACCATTTTTTCTCAAAATCTGAGTCACCATCCTTTTTACAAAGAATTCGAGGGGATATTTGTGGGGCCATCCACCCTTTTAGTGGACCTTTTAAATATTTTATTATTTTAATTGATGCATCTACTCGTTGGTCACACGTTTGTTTGTTATCTACTCATAATTTAGCTTTTGCAAAATTACTTACTCAAATCATAAAACTTAGAGCATATTTTCCTGATTAACTCATTAAATCCATTCGTTTAGATAATGCGGGAGAATTTACTTCTCAAATTTTTTATGACTATTGTTTATTATAAGGAATTGATGTTGAGCACCCAGTCCCCCATGTTCACACCCAAAATGGTTTAGTTGAGTCTTTGATTAAACGTTTGCAAAAACTCCCAGTCTCTACTTAGGGACCTGCTATCCTACACGCTGCTAAGTTCATTAAGCTTAGGACCACTGCTTATCACCCTTTTTTACCTTTTCAACTTATGTCTGGATGTCAACCAAATATATCACACTTGCTTAAATTTGGTTGTGCAGTGCACGTGCCCATCCCCCCACCCCAGCGTACCAAAATGGATTCCAAACGTTGTTTGGGAATATATATTGGTTATGATTCGCCATCAATCATTCTTTATTTTGAGCCACTAACAGGTGATACGTTAAACGCCAGATTTGCGGATTGTCATTTTGATGAGACACTCTTCCCGCAGTTAGGGGAAGGAAAGAACGTACCAGAAGTACGGTCCGTTCCTGAAGAACGGGGATAATTAAAATGGAACACTTCCACTTTGTCTCATCTAGACCCCCGTACTTCTCAATGTGAGCATGAAGTGAGAAGGATATTGCATCTTCAGGAAATTGTAAATAAATTACCCGATGCATTCAATGATGTTGCAAAAGTAAGTCTCATGTACCCATTGCAAATGTGCCTGCAAGAATTGATGTACCAGTGGGACAAATGTTAACATCAGCATCAAATGAATCTATTGCATGCCAGAAGCGTGGAAGACCTATAGGTTCCAAAGACTCAGATCCCCGGAAACGTAGATCAAATGAAAAATCATGCCCTAATAATCCTCCCGAAGAGGTTATGAATAAAAGATCAACTTTCTCTGAAACACCTGAAGAGGTTATTGTTTCTGAAAACACACAAGTCGCTGAAATGACTATACAAACCCCTAAAGAGGCAAAGGTATCTAATAATAATAACGAGATCTCTATGTTTATACATATTCGGGAGAAATGTGGGATCGTAAAGAAACTGTCGTCGGTGATATATTTTCATATGTAGTAGCTACACAAATTTCAAAGGGCAGTGATAAGTACAATGAACCACGCACTCTAAATGAATGTTGACAAAGAGTAGATTGGCCAAAATGGGAAATTTCCATCACGGCAGAACTCGAGTCTCTAAATAAACGTGGTGTATTTGAACCTATAGTACAAACCCCAAAAAAGGTTTTAACCTGGTAGGTTACCGGTGGGTTTTTGTAAGAAAAATAAATGAAAAGAATGAAATCACTCGATATAAGGCAAGACTTGTGGCACATGGTTTCTCGCAGAAACCTGGGATTGATTTTGAGGAAACATACTCCCCCGTTATGGACAGTATAACTTTCAGATATCTAATTAGCTTAGCGATTTCTGAAAATCTTGATATGAGACTCATGGATGTTGTGGTTGTTTATTTATATGGGGAGTTGGACACATAAATATACATGAAAATCCCTGAAGGATTTCCTTTGCCTAAAGCAAAGCCAAGGATTACGCATTCAATCTGACTAAGACGTTCGTTGTACGGTTTAAAGCAATCCGGAAGAATATGGTATAATCATCTTAGTGAATACTTGTCTAAGGAAGGGTATGAAAACAATCCAATTTGCCCTTGTGTATGTGGATATGCGATAGTAGCAGTCTATGTGGATGATATAAAGAAATCCTCAGAGGGATATGCAATAGTAGAAGTCTATGTGGATGACATAAATTTAATAGGGACTCCAGAAGAGCTCGAATAACTGCTAGCTATTTGAAAAGGGAATTTGAGATGAAAGACCTTGGAAAAACTAAATTTTGTCTCGTCCTGCAGATCCAGAAAAAATCTAGTGGGATTTTAGTCCATGAGTCTAATTATACTGAAAATGTATTAAAACGCTTTAATATGGATAAAGCACACCCACTAAGTACCCCCATGGTTGTCCGGTCTTTGAACATAAAGAAAGATTCATATTGTCCTAAAGAATAAGATAAGAAAATATTAAGTCCAGAAGTACCCTATTTAAGTGCAATTGGTGCATTACTATACTTGGCACAATGCATTAGGCCGGATATCTCATTCTCTGTGAACATGCTTGCTAGATGTACTTTAGAACCAACTAATAGGCATGGGGCTGGTATCAAACATATCCTAAGATATCTACGTGGAACCACTAACATGGGTTTATTTTATTCCTATAACTCTAATAGTTCCAAATTAGTTGGTTATGCAGATTCTAGATATCTCTCTTATCCTCATAAGGGTCGATCTCAGACAGGTTATGTATTTCTTTGTGGTAATACTACTATTTCCTGGCGTTCTACTAAACAAACTTTAATAGCTACTTCTTGTAACCACTCTGAAATTCTAGCTCTTCATGAAGCTAGTCGTGAATGTGTATGGCTAAGATCTTTAATTCATAATATTTGTAGTTCTTGTGAATTGCCTTCTATTATAGATATTCCAAGTACTATCTATGAAGATAATGCACCATGTATATCACAAATTAAATAAGGATTCATCAAAATAAACAGAACCAAGCACATTTTACCAAAGTTTTTCTTCACTCATGAGCTTCAAAAGAAAAATGATATTGAAGCCATGCCAATTCGTTCAAGTGATAACCTAGTTGATCTCTTCACAAAGTCACTACCAAAGGCGAAATTTCAAAAGTTTGTGTATGAGATTGGAATGCGTCGACTCCACCAACAGTGAAATTGAACATATCAGTCAAGGGGAGCATCTTATCAGGGGGGGGATACAAAAACATGTAATTTGGAACATATGTGCGTTGTACTCTTTTTCCTTTGATTAGGTTTTGTCCCACTGGGTTTTCCTAACGAAGGTTTTAACGAAACAACATTAAGCACGTCCAACACTAATTCACTGATCACAATAGTTGTACTCTTTTTCCTTCACTTTGGTTTTTTCCCAATGGGTTTTCCCTTAGTAAGGTTTTAATGAGGCAATAATCAATGAATGGTGGAAATAGTGTACATCCAAAGGGAAGTGTTATAAAATTTGTATTTTAAGGTAGATGTCCACCATAACATGTCCCACATTGGAAAAGTATGCTTTGGGGATGAGATGACTTGTATTATAAATAAAGGGGTGATCCCCTCATTATTGACACACTAATTAATGAGAATTTTTTCTCTCTCTAAAATTCTCTGTGTGCCCTATTTCTCTTAACAACTTGGAAACTTTTTCAAAAATTTTAGCACAATAAAACTATAAAATTACTGAAATGACCATTTAGCCTTAAAATTATTGTTTTGACCCAAAATTCATTCCTCTTGCACTTTTTTCCTTTATTTATCAAAATGACCATAAGAACTTATTAAATAAAATATATTGGGTCTAAAAAAGTGTAAATTTGGGTACAAAATAATGCATTTATCGGTTATCGAGGACAAATCTTTTGTATACATACAATTAGCACTTGTTCAAAACATACTACATACCCGTTACATTTGAGTTTAACATATTTCTTATCTGGGATGGGTTGTTCGAGCATGTTAATAATGAATTATTTACTAAATTATTGAGGTCTTCGGTGTAGATTAGCGTGTTGTGGCAAGTGAACAAAGGGACAGACATATGCTGGATTATCCCGACGAACTAGTGGTTATAATAATTGTGAAGATATATTTAGTTGATTTTAGCGTAGAAGATTGCACTACGACTAATAGGCAATCCAACCATGAATGTTTTCACTATCAGGACGTAACGATTAACATGAAAAGAGTAATTATCATAAATGATCATCACTAGGTACAATTTAACCTACGAGTTTCAATTATGTTTATGTTGTTATTTCTCAACTTGTGTTGTAATTTCGCGAATGATTAATATTTACATATTGTGTTTTAAATTAGGGATGCACATGGTTTGTCATGTCTACATGACTAATAAATTCATGCTACAAAGGTAATAGTGTTTAAGTTCTTGCTATATAAAATCTTAGTTACACCTACATGCTTTTAATTTTTAGTCTATGGCTTGTCAAAGTGATCATTTTTCTACTATATATTTTTCTCAGGAAATATATATTTAAACTTCAAAAACAATAGAACTCCACCATAATAAACTTATTACATTTTGCAGTTGATGAGGTGTTAAGAAAGATATCATGTACACTTGTAGTACATAGTGGAGAGTTTGATATGGGTGGGGTACCAGCAAAAATTTGAGAAATTCTCAACGTGTTTGAATCAACTGTAATTGCAAAATTAATGGTCCTTTAAGACATCATGTTTATTGACATTTTATTGTTTAGTAATTTCACTTGTACCAATTTGTATTGCTTTGTATTTGAAGGTTGTTGTTTTGCTAGCAAGTTGCACGTTAGTTCGTAATTTGGGCAAAACTAAACTAATGTTAGGGGATTAGTCATTATTTATACGGTTGGTTGTTAGAAAACATGTTTTCAAAGATGGGGCTAAAGGTCAGATGGTTGCTACTTATGTCGTGTTGGTCGTGACTAACGTGATTGTGCTCATCAGCCCATCGAAACAACCGTTGTTAACTATTAAGCATGGTGAAGTTGGCAAAATAATTTCAAACCAAGAACTCAAAATTGATGGAACAAGAGCTCGTAGAGTTTTGTTTTGAATACTTGTTAAATATTTGTTAGTTGTCATATTTTACATATTATTGGGCTTTGCATGGACCACCAAATTTATGTGAAATTATCTTTCTATTTATGGAAATTAATTTTCTATTAAGCACGTTCACGGATAATATTAGAACAATCATGTCATAAATTGAGCTAACCTAAATACTAGGATAATATGACAATACATTACTTAGCAAAAGAAAAAGACAACAACTAAACCATTCGTGAATTTCATGTCAAATAATCCTTATGGACCATACTCAGATGCCAAACTTGAGAGTCGTAATCACAGTCAAACTAATATGTAGCATCATTGAATTCATGATACAAACAGCAGGATTCATTGTGTATTTATCCGCATTTTGGATCCGTTTGGCAACCCAATTCCAAGTCATGGAAAAGAAATTGGAAGACCACGGAATTGAAATTGGCCTTCCAATTTAATTTCCAAACCTTGGAATTAGGTTGCCAAACGGACCCTTTAGATTTTGGAGACAAAAGTATTCCCTTGTGGACTCATCAAGAAATAATTACGTTTGCACTTTGTGCATGATGTGCATTTGGTGGTTTCGACCACTAGATCCCAACCAACTTAAACGTATTGACAGGAAGTCGTCTGACGGTATTATATGACAAATTCATCGTAATGTGATCGAGTAGTTGGAAGTCTTCATTAACTAGCCATTCATGAGAATCCATATTTATCATAATTATGTTATGGAATCGTGAACATTCCACATATGTTTAAATAATATTTTCTACACAATATACAGGTTGGTAAAACACTTTCTACACAATCATCGATGGATAAGAAAAAAAATTATAAGAGTTGGTAAAATACTTTCATCCTTACATTGTTGGAATCAAACCTTAGAATTGGTGGGATATATGAAGATTTTTAGTTTATTATTAATACACCTATTTTGGATGGAGATATAAAATTAACAGGGTGAGTGTACCTGCCCTAAATAAGACAAGAAAGTAATATTTCACAAATATATATATATATATACACACACACACACAGTACTGCTCTTGTGCATACCAGTCTGCATTTTAAGAGTGCGGATCGAACATGTGTCACCTGGCGACGAGCCCAAAAAAGACAGAGAGAGCGTCAGGTAACACGTGTCTGGTCCGCACTCTTAAAATGCGGATTGGTATGCACAAGAGCAGTATTATATATATATATATATATATATATATATATATATATATATATATATAGAGAGAGAGAGAGAGAGAGAGAGAGGGGCAGGCTCCTGTGCACACTAAGTTTGTACAGTGCTGGCGCATAACAATTTTTTTAAAGCATTAAAAATACTATTTTTGAGTTTATTTTTTTTATGTGATATATAAACATTTCAACGGACCCATGTAAAAAAAATCAACTCAATTAAAAGCAGCGAAAGTTTGACCGATTTTTTAAAAATAGCAAAAAAAAAAATTAACTGATTTTTTTACATGGGTCCGTTGAAATGTTTAAATATCACACAAAAAAAATCAACTCAAAAATATTTTTTTTACTATTTTAAAAAATTGATGTGCAAACTTTATGTGCATATATATATATATATAGAGAGAGAGAGAGGGGGGGGGGGGTTAGAAGTGAACATAAAATATGAACATTTTAATGACCCTTAACAAAAAACACCTAGCATCTCGCCCGGCAATATGGGCTCTTAAGGATGAAACCGTCCATAACCCACCCAAAACAATGTATTTGTGACCCATTAATTGTGTTTGTGGGTCAAAATGATTTGAGCAATCCAACAAGACAATTTGTTGGCCGTCATTAGCAGGTCAAAATGGTTTTGAAAACTCTCAAAAATAAAACTCAAATTACCAAAGAGTTTAAAGATTCTTTTTATTTAACTATTTCCTTGTATATTTTTTTTCAAAATTATTATACCATATTTATTCGTATATGGTATAATAATTGTTTTTCAAAAAAAAAAAAAAAAAAAGCGGGTCGACCCTACTCGATCCGGGTTTGACCCGACCAAACCCGTCCAAATTATTCTGTCCAACCCCCCCAAATTTATCCGTATCCATTTTTGACCCGTCCATAGCCACCCATAACCGCCCATTTGCCACTACTACTAGCACCCAATCAATTTTAATTCCTATGTTGTAATTGATACGCGCCAACGGCAACGAACACGCGTGTGACACAGGTCAGCGGCAACGGACATGCATATCACACGGGTGTATTAAAAAACACGCGTGTCCGTTACCGCTGGCGCGGACCAATTACAACATAGGAATTAAAATTGATTGGATGTTAGGTGTTTTTTGTTAAGGTTCATTAAAATGTTCATCTTTTATGTTCGTTTTTTAACCTCTTCATATATATATATATATATATATATATATATCTGTGTGTGTGTGTGTGTGTGTGTGTGTGTGTGTGATTTTTTTCACACCCTAATATGGTATCACCTTATGTTACTAATATCCAACTTCCATTTACCAATATTTGCAGTCCACTTTGTTGTTATTGGGATATGTAATTCAAGCAATTGAAGTATAACATAGAAGAGTTTAACCATTATCATCCATTCATTTTGTATATAAACCATTACACGATATTTAATATTCAAATAATGTAGCAAGGCAATGTATTTGTCCAATTTTTCTTATTCTTGAGTACAGTTTATTTTATAGTTTTGCATAACTTATCAGATTGTCTAATTTTCGGTTAACAAATTTACAATATCTGATGACTCCATTTACGTTTGACATTAACTAAAAAACTCGTAAAATGAAAATCCATAATTGTTGCATTGTACGTAATTTTTCTTGCGGATAGTTTCATATTTTGTGCTAAATGCATTATTCAAGCTAAATCAATCCAATTCAAACAAAATGCTCAGACAAATAATAGTAGAATTCCATTTTACGAGCAGTGGCAAGTAACCAATCCAATTTTCAACTTTTTTAACAAAAGGTGCGAGCATTTGCAAATAATGGCAACAACACAAATTATACAAAATGGAGTAACCAAATATTGTATCGAATTAAGTTGGTACTTTAATTAAAATTTGAAATAACCACACCAAATTATCATTGAGCCTCCTAAATTAGAACTTAACATCACAACAATCAATAAACTTTGGTTTCTATTCGGATATGTAAACTTGGAAAAAAAACACTATCTTTTTATTAGGTATAAGTCTAATAATATCACACAATGTACAACATTTACATATATACAATCAACATATAACACAAACTAAGAGAGACATATATAAGCCAACAAAAAAGTGGTGGGGTGTTGAACGATTGAACTGTCGAGGGTGGCGTAGTGAGTTTTTAAACTTCGCAAGTGAACTATAAAAAGACGAAGGTTCTTTTTACCTTATTTGAATACGCACTACCTAGATGCAGAACCAGATTTCGCATCTCCCAACCACGTATTCAATAAATAAATAAAATATTGAATTCATATTTCTAGATGCGAAACCAGTATTTAGTCTGATTTCGCATCTCCTAACCACGTATTCAATAATAAAAAAAATCGCATCTGCAAGGTGCGAATTCGGTTTAATTAAAAAATGCCGATTTAAATGACTTCATTTATCCCAAGTGAATTCGCACTTCCCAACTGTGAATTCAACCTTGAATCGTGTGAATTCAATTAGTGCAATATTTTTGCAAGTATACTTTCAAGCGCCTTATTTTGTATATATATAATTAAACTGCATTTTTTTAATCAAAAACTCATGAAGCACTAACAGTTATGTCGTTTGACCGAAAAATCAAATAAACCCAAAGTTCACGAGTAGTTGGACAAAATCGTTCCCCGTGTCCAAATTCCCTGAAAAAAAAAGGCTTGAAGTTCAAACTTAAAGAGGGTGACCCAAGGGAACTAAGTACCTAAAAATAAAAGTGACGTAAATGACGTCAAATGAGAGCAAAAAAAAGATAATTCTCTCTCAAACTCTCTCTAATCAATATCTCAAAATATGGAGGGTACAAAAGGATATTTATAGGAAGGAGATTGCTTGGTCTCTAAGCTAAGAATCTAATTACAATTATACCCTTAAGTGCCAATTAACCTTCCTTCCTCTAAATACTAAACAAAATGAAAAATACAATGAATACTAAAAATAAAAGAAATACTAAAAATGACTTAAAAATGATAAAAGACGACAGTAACCCTAATTCTCATCACTCTCCCCTCCCCCCCTCTCCCGGGGAAGGCCTTCAGTGTCACTATCGAGGATAGTAGTGAGCGTTGGCTGGGGTGGGACCTCCGCTGCCTCCTCAAGATACTCAGGATCGACCGAAGCTTAGAGAGCGTGACGCCGGGGAAGGGAACTATCTGAGGCTATATGACCAATCACCACATAGTTGTAGCATTTGAAGATGACAAGATGAGTGGATGCAGGAGGAGGAATCGTGGGAGTAGGAGTAGCTGCAGTAGATGGAGTCACAGGAGGAGCAGAAGTCACTAGTGCTGGAGGAGCTGTCGTGGAGCGGCCACGGGGAGGAAGAGCAGACTGATGAAAAAACTCAACTTTAGTAGCTTACTCCACCGCCTTAGCAAAGGAGGTGACGTCATGTAAAGCGAGGTCGCGCTGGATATAGCTCTGAAGGCCGTGAATATACCAGTTGATCCTTTGTTCTTCGCTCGCACCGAGGCGAGCACGAGTACAAAGAAGCTGGAAGCGCTCAGTATAGTCCAAAACTGTGATGTCCTACCGAAGAGACTGGACTCGCAAGAATAGTTCACGCTCATAAGTGGTGGGGACAAAAGTTGACATCAACTGGGCACGAAGCTCCTCACAAGTCTGTATAGGAGGCTGACCCTCAAGAACACGACGTTGCTCCAAGTCATTCCACCAAACACTCGTGTAACCCTGAAATTTAGTAGCCGCTAGCAAGACACACCAACGACCTTTCAGTCGCTTGTACTCAAATATCCGCTGCATGACAACAAGTCAGTTAACGACGGCATCGAGTTGTAGGTGGTCATTAAACATCGAGACATCCACCATAATATCACCCTGCATACTCCAGGAAAGGAAAGTAACTGAAGCGCCAAATGTGTAATGGCCTCACCACCCTGTAGGGCATGGCATCCTCAACGAGACCATCATCGCCTGGAGGAGGCTCTAGAAGTAAAGTGTGTTGTGGGCGTCTCCAAGGCGATGGATGAGGAGGGTCAGGAGCTGGTGGAGGAACTGGGGCTGGGGGAAGAGATGTATGAGGTGGAAGAGTCTCTCGTGGTGGGGAATGAGGTGGAGCTGGGACCAACGGCTAGCGATAAGGGCAGTGGTTCATCTGATACCCCTTCTGATAACATAAAAAACAATGGCGCTCGGAGAGAGGGACATATGAAGTAACCTTCGGGCCCAGGGAGTCGAAAGGAAAAACATCAGAGCAGGGGAGGGTCGGGGTGAAGGGGGACCATCATGTGGAGATAGGGTAATCCACTCTCGTACCCACTCATGGGAATCAACGGGTGTGAAATGAAAGGAACGGGTATCCCATGGGAGATGATGATGAGGTAGATGGAGAGGGTGCTCGGATGGTGGAGAGGTGTGTAGAATAAGTGGGGCCTAAGCTTGGGGAAAGTGGAATGGGATAGGTGATGTACTGTAGTAGATGGAGCGGGGGGTATATGGGGGTTTTCGAGGTGCTTTTGTGGGTGGTGGCGAGGATAAATGGAGATAGGAGGCAAGGGGTAGTCATGAGGGGTGGAATGGGGTTATTAGGTGGGTGTGATGGTGGTGAGTGGGAGGGTACAAGAGTTCGGGGTGGAGGAAGGTTTGGAGAGGGCATATGGCAGTGTGTTGATATGTTGGGTGGTGGAGGGGAGTGTATGGGAAGTGTTGATGAATTTTGGAGGGTGAAATTGTTAGGGATGTGGGATGGTTGAAATTTATAAGGTTTGGGGTTAAGATGCATGTAGGGCTCATTTGATATTGGAAATGTTACTTGAAACTGAAAATGCTTTGGATTTGATCCCTTGGCATGCCGGAAGTCATTGATCATATCGGCAATAGTTGGAGAATTCATTCTGAGCATGTGAGACACTACTGGAACACAAAGAGGAAAGGACAAGATGGGGAGAGCATCGGACTGCACTGGGGCTAAGGGAAGGCCCGCGATGGTGTCGCCTAACCCCCGATGGTCTCTTTCGAGAGCGTTGGGTGCGTCAACGACCAGACCTGTTTAGCCTTGGGCTGGGGTCTGCCGACTGCGGAGATTGTATTCGAAGGGGGGTAGGGGATTTCTGAAGGGTTCGGTAGTATCAAGGCAACAATGTGAGGTTTTGGTGGGCGAGAGGCTCGACAGGGGCTTTTGGTGGAGGTAGGGGTTGTGCCGAGTTGGTAGAAGTATTTGTTGCCTTTTTCTTGGTAGTCCGACCAGCGAATGGTGGTAGGAGAGGACCATCTTCAGTGGTGGTACTTTCTTGATTGCAATTGGGGTTAGGGTTTGCACACTAGAGTTTCGTTGTGGTAAGGGTGTAGAATGGATTGATTTGGGGGAATTAGGGTGGGGCGATCAGTTGTGATTGTCGGTGATGGATTTCACGCGTTCATCTCATCCATTTTAACCTTCAATTGATTGAGGATTGCCATGATTTGATCAAAAGGATTTGTCGCGGAGGTGTTCATCTTTTCTTGAACTCACATTGACGTTGTTTACAAGTTTTTATTTTACAACAACAACCAGTGGAGCGATTAGGCTCTGATACCGATTGACGTAAATGACGTCAAATGGGACCAATAAAAGATAATTATCTCTCAAACTCTCTCTAACCAATATCTCAAAATATGGAAGAAAGCCTCAAATGAGGCTACAAAAGGGTATTTATAGGGAGGAGATTGATTAGGCTTTAAGCTAAGAATCTAATTACAATTATACCCTTAAGTGTCAATTAACCTTCCTTCCTCTAAATACTAAACAAAATGAAAAATACAATAAATACTAAAAATAAAAATGACTAAAAATAATAAAAGACGACAATGACCCTAATTCTCATCGAAAAGCTTTTATATACATGGGTATAGCATGGGTATAGCAGATGGTAACAAAATTTATAATGGTCACACAAATAAGTTAAAAGTAATAGTAGGAACCAGGGAGTTAAAACACTGAACAATCACCAGGAAGTCTCATCACAATGTTATATCATCTTCATCAGACATTTTACGAATAGTTGTTAAGTCAATCAAGTGGCGCATTGTCGGTCGCCCATGTGGACAATTCCAAGGAGACTTGAGGCCTGCCAAATGTTCAAGTATCTGGAAAAAGTCCCAAGTCCAAATGTAGTGAGAACAATCAAGCATTTAGACAGCTAATTATATAATAACCACCATACTAAACTTTAAATTCTCCTTTTGGCTTGAGTTCCTTTCTTTTAATATACTAAGTTTGCACACCATTTTTTTACATAGCAAAAAACATATTTGAGTTGATTTTTTGTCTGTGATATTTAAACATTTCAAAGGACCCATATAAAAAAAATCAACTAAAAAAAAGTTTTTGCTATTTTAAAAAAATCAATCAAACTTTCATTACTTTAAAGCACTTTAAAAGCTATGAAAGTTTGACCGATATTTTTAAAATAGCAAAAATAGTTTTTTCAACTGACTTTTTTATAAGTGTCCCTTGAAATGTTTAAATAACACATGAAAAAATCAACTCAAAAATATTTTTTAATTATTTTAAAAAACTAGGTGTGCGCCAACACGTGTGCAAACTTAGTATGCACGGGAGCCTCTCTCTCTCTCTCTCTCTCTTTATATATATTTTTTTTTTTGTTTACACCAGGGTATCCACTAGCGACTTAGTGACTAATCCTTTCGCTGATTTGTAGGCACCTCAATGGGTGGGACAGCTGGCCCAGGGATTTAAGGCTGCTCCATGCCCAAGGCGGGGATCGAACCCCCGACCTTTGATTAAGGGAGGAAGAGCCCATTCCGCTCTACCACACCCCCTGGGTTCTTTATATATATATATATATATATATGTTCTTGTAATTCTAAAATGATGATTTCATAAGTAAGGTTTGAGAGTAAGAAATAAATCCACATCTCTATTCATTTATTTATCAACGCCTGGCATGAATTATGAACCCTTCCGATGTGAATATCTATTAGATTCCCAGGAAGCACAAAAACTAGAACCAAAAGCAACGCACAAAAAGCCCATGAATTATGCGTTTTGTTGCAAAAGCAGCACCCGTGTTACTAAAAAAAAATCTCGAAAAGGAGGTCCTTGTAAAATGCATGATCCATGGGAGCTGTTGCATTACAAATATTAGAGGGTTTATTACAAGAACTGTAAAGTTCCAAGTTTTTTTTATCTTTTCACTTTCCCCTATATTTTTAGATGGCCATAACAAGGGGAAAAAATAAAACCAAAAGCCTCACAAAAGTAATTTTATAAAATAAAATCATAAAATATAACCACCACGACCCAAAGAAAGAATAAGGGAACAAGTCACAGTGATGGTTTTGCTCATATATTTGTTTTATTTTTAATTTTCCTTCTTCGTTTCTTTTACTCAACACAATCAACATAGAGAGTTGTACGGACTATTACCTTTTGCATTTCATTTCTTCCAAGAGGATCTCCAATCATAACGGATGATCTGCAGGCACGTGACGCTAGCATTGCTCGAACTCTTGGTGGACAAACAGAATCAGGAGTGTCCATTTTGTAACTACCAATCATCATGCATTCTCCTTGGCTATCAGCAAGAATGGAAATCAGCTCCTTCACATCTGCAAAAAAAATATGGAAAGAAGCTAAAAAGCAATTTTCATTATTCTGCATGCCACTTTATTGAGACACACATGCTCAAACGCAATAGTATAGGTTTATGATGTTACAATTATGCAGAAACAGATTCAATCAACGGCCAAAAACTAATACTTATATATCATGAAATTTGGTACATTGAATTTCAAAGTGGACTAAAAGGCCTAAAAAGAAAAGTATACTCTTGATTTGGGAATGAGGTGTTTAGGGTTTCACATCTACCAGTAATTATAATATAGGGTTTCTACAATTTAGGTCCTGACAAACAATTTTTAGACACTAAGCCAAACAATTTTCAGACATTTAAGGGCATACACAAATCGTATAACATGTACCCTTATTATATGTCAATTCTTCTTTAAGGAGAAATCAAGTATTAGAAAAAAAAAAGTTATTTTTCCTAACAATCTATGATCTAACTGTAAATTAATAGTACATAGCACATATATGGGTCTGGGACGTACGTGTTGCAAAATAACCTAAGAATCGAATAACCACTTGTTAATACAAGTCGATTGTCGCTCCACGAATACTTCAAGAACAAGATTATCTTTCCTGTACGTTTCCAATGTCGTGAATAGTCTCGGGATTGGCTACAAGAGTTACACGTTCACGTCCACAAAATCAACAACTACGGTGAAAACCCTATTGAGAGAACTTTTAGAGAAAGAGAGATGCTTCTTGTAGAGAATTAATGTGATGGAAATGGGCTCTTTTTAGGGTTTAATTGCACTTTATTGTATTTTTGTTATTTTCTTTTATTTTATTTTGTCATTGTATTTCTTTTTTGTTTAGTATTTAAAGGTAGGAGTAGCAAAAGGGTAGTAATGGCATTGTTGTAATTAGAATATTAGCTTGGGGCCTAAGCTACTCCTCCCCTTTAAATACCCCCTTGTATTCCTCATTTGAGGACACTCTCCATTTTGAAATATAAGAAATCTCTTGATGCTCTCTCTAAAAGTTAGGGTTTGATTTATTTTCTTAATCATTGACGTGTAATTTACGTCATAATGTGTATTTTATTTTGAATTCTTGCAGAAAAACCCTCTCATACAGACAATGAAGTAACCCGATAGTCATCTAAATTTACTAGGAATACGTGAAGGACGACACCAAGTCTACTACACTAAGGAGACTTCATCTTATTCAAACTCTAAACGAACTTTGTTGGGTTGTGATCCACCACTAATGTTGGCGGATCATGGGTACGGGGTAGGGGAACCAAATGTTAACACTGATCACTGATGTGATAACAGGTAGTAGAGAAAAGTTAATATTTGATATAGTTTGCATAGACATGGGAAAGAAAATGGAAGAGACGAGAACATTAAGGTTACAGTTTGCTGCTAACAGGAGAAGAGGAAAGAAGCTGAGTTGAGTCCTACAAGCAATAGGACTGAGGTAACGCCAAACATAAGGGGATTATCAACCAGTTTATTCTGGCTCGAATATGCATAGCTGAAACTAGCAGTCAGTTTAATCTTAATCTGGCTCTTATAGTGATAGCTGAAACTAAGCTCTCTCTCTCTCTCTCTCTCTCTCTCTCTCATAGTCCCTCCCACCTATGATTACTCGCGACATTGGAAACGGACATTGAAGATAATCTCATTCTTGAAGTATTCTTAGAGCGACATCGCTTGTATCAAATAGTGGGTTTTCGATTATACAATTATTCTGCAAAAGTTACGCCTTAGACCGGGTGAGTGGATGCCGGAGGAGCAACCGTGGAAGTAGGAGGAGGAGCAGCAGATGGAGTCACAGGTGCTAGAGGAGTTGTCATGGAGCGGCCATGCGATGGAGGGGCAGTCTGATGGAAGGACTCTACTTTAGTGGCGCACTCGACCGCCTTTGCAAAGGAAGTGACGTCACGTACAACGAGATCCCGCTAAATATAACTCTGCAGCCCGTGGATATAACGACCAATCCGCTGCTCCTTACTCTCACCGAGATGAGCACGAATACACAAAAGCTGGAAGCGCTTTGTGTAGTCTAAAACTGAAGTGTCCTCTCTGAGAGACTGTACGAGGAGGAAGAGGTCGCGCTCATAGATAGCGGGAACAAAGGCAGCCATCAACTGCGCTCGAAGCACGGCCCAGGATTAATAGGAGGGGGACCCTCAAGGACACGTTGCTCCAAATAATTCCACCAAACACTGGCATAGTCCTAAAATTTGGTCGCTGCGAGCAGAACACATCTACGACCCTTCAACCGTTTATACTCAAAAATCCGCTCCATGGCAGTAAACCAATTTACAACGGCATCAGGTTGTAAGTGACCATCGAACATCAGGACATCCACCCTAATAGCACCCTGTATACTCTGTGAGAGTAACTAAAGTGCCAACTGTGTAATTGCACCACCACCCTGAAGGCCAGGGATTCCTCATCAAGATCATCATCGCCTGGCGGAGGCGCGGGAAGTAAGGCGCGTTATGGGCGTCTCCGAAGCGGTGGAAGAGTTGGAGCTGGGGGAGAAGATCTATAAGGTGGAAGAGTCTCTCGTGGTGGGGAAGGAGGTGGAGTTGGAACCAACGGCTGGCGGTAGGGGGCAGTGGCTCTTCTGATGCCCCTTCTGATAACATAAAAAATAATGGCGCTCGGAGAGAGGGACATATGGTGTAATCTTCGGATCCAGGGAGTCAAAAGAAGAAACATCAGTGCGCCACTCCGTAGGAGGGGGTGGCTCAAACTCTGGAGCGGAATGGGGTCGGGCGGATGAGGGACCATCATGTGGAGGTAGGGTTACCCACTCTCGTACCCGCTCAAGAGAATCGGTGGGTGCGGAATGGTAGGAGAGGGTATCCCATGGAGGCTGATGATGGGGTACATGGAGAGGGTGCTCGGGTGGTGGAGAGGTATGTAGAATAGGTGGGGGCGGAAGCGTGGGGAAAGTGGAATGGGGTGGGTGAGGGTGCGTGGTAACGGGTGGAGTAGTGGGTATTGGGGGGGGGGGGGGGGGTCAAGATGTTTTTTAGGGTGGTGGCGAGGGTAAAATAGGGGGTAAGGGGTAGTCATGTGGGGATGGACCGGAATAATTTGGTGGATGTGGTGGTGGGGAGTGGGAGGGGACAAGAATTTGGGGTGGGGGAAGGTGTGGAGAGGGCATATGGTGGTGTGTTGATATGTTGGGTGGTGGTGGGGGTGGTGGTGAATTTTGGTGGGTGAAATTATTAGGGTAGTTGGAGGGTGGGAATTTTAGGGTTCGGGGTTCAAGATTGGGGTTAAGATGCCTGTAGGGTTTATTAGTTGATGGAAATGGTACAGAAGGCTGAAAATGGGTTGGGTTTGACACCTTGGCATGCCCGATGTCACGAATCATCTCAACGAGAGTCAGGGAGTGTTTCCGTCGTGGGAGATACCAATTGAACACAAAGTGGAGAAGAAGTAACCGAAAAGGCATCAAGATGCAGTGGGATGGGCGGGAAGTCTGTCATGAGTGCGGGGATGGTTCCTAAACCAGTGGAAGACTGGATCAGAGGTAGCCGGTCTTGGATCGGGGCTGAATGTTCTTGGAACTAGGTCGTCTGGCTTCGGAGGGGATACCCGGAGGGTGGGAGGGGGATTCCGGCATAGAGCAACAACATCGGGGCAGGGGCGGGTGGGTTTTGGGTTCCGAATGGGTCGGTGTGGTGTTTCGGCTAGGGCAAGGGTTGTATCGGGTTGGTAGAAGCATTCTTGGCCCTTTTTTTTGTGATTCAACAAGCGGGTGGTAGTGGAAGAGTGTCATCTTCAGTGGGGTGGATTTTTCTTAGTTGTGATTGGTGTTAAGGTTTGTGAAATTAGGTTTTTTTTGTGGTAGGGGTGTAAAATGGGTTGATTTGGGAGAAATAGGGTTAGGGTTTTGAGGTATTACCGGGACTGTCCATGGGGGTTGCCGGTGGCAGATTTCACGCATTCATCTCGTCCATTTGAACCTTCAATTGATTGAGGGCTGCCATGATTTGATCAAAAGGGTTTGCTGCAGAGGTGTTCATCTTTTCTTGAACCCACCTTGACATTGTTTACGAGTTTTTATTTTTTTTACAACAACAGCAACAACAAACAGTGGAACAACTAGGCTCTGATACCAATTGACGTAAATGACGTCAAATGGGAGCAAGTAAATATAATTATCTCTCAAACTCTCTCTAATCAATATCTCAAAATATGGAAGAATGCCTCAAATGAGACTACAAAAGGATATTTATAGGAATGAGGTTGTTTGGCCTCTAAGCAAAGAATCTAATTAAAATTATACCCTTAAGTGTCAATTAACCTTCCTTCCGCTAAATACTAAACAAAAGGAAAAATATCCATTACTAAACAAAAGGAAAAATACAATGAATACTAAAAATGACTAAAAATGAGAAAAGACGACAATGACCCTCATTCTCATCATATATATATATATAAACAATGAGGCTCTCCAATACACCTCACTTAATACACCGAAGAACACACCTCACATATAGGTTGGGGGTCAAACCCCACCCAAAATTACACTTAAGTGAGGATAAGTGAAGTGTGTTGGAGAGGCTCACCGTATATATATATATATATATATATATATATATATATATATATATATATATACAGGATCAAAAACGGACCTCAAAGAGAGGTCCTAAAAAACGGACCAATTTTTTAAAAATGGTAAAAAAAATTATTTTGAGTTGATTTTTTTTGTGTGATAATTAAACATCTTAGGGAAGTCCCAAAAAAAAAATCAACTCAAAAAAAGTTTTTTTGCTATGTTAAAAAAATCGGTCAATATATGTCAGTTTTTAAGGTGCTAAAAACTGACATGTATTTGACCGATTTTTTTTAAATAGCAAAACAACTTATTTTGAGTTGATTTTTTTTTTTGGGGACTTCCCTGAAATGTTTAATTACCACACAAAAAAAATCAGTTCAAAATAATTTTTTTTACCATTTTAAAAAAATTGGTCCGTTTTTTAGGTCCTTCTTTTTGGTCCTTTGGAGATCCTCTCCCTATATATATATGGAGAGAGAGAGAGAGAGAGAGAGAGAGAGAGGTTCAAAAATGAACTAAAAGAATGAACTTTTTAATGAACCTATTAAGACATTAAAAAATAATCCAATTAATTTTAATTCCTTGTTGTAATTGGTCCGTGCCAGCGACAACGGACACGCGTGTCACGAGACCCTTACACGTGTCACACGCGTGTTCGTTGCCCCTGGCTCGGACCAATTACAACAAGGAATTAAAATAGATTGGATTATTTGTTAATGTCTTAATAGGTTCATTAAAGAGTTCATTCTTTTGGTTCACCTTTGAACCTCCCTATATATATATATATATATATATATATATATATATATATATATATATATATATAGAGAGAGAGAGAGAGAGAGAGAGAGAGAGAGAGGGAGAGAGACAGGTCATGTGCACACCAAGTTTGCACATCATTTTTTTAAAATAGTAAAAAAAAAAATTTAGTTGATTTTTTTTGTATGATATTTAAACATTTCAAGAAACCCATATAAAAAAATCAACTCAAAAATACTTTTTTTGCTATTTTAAAAAATCGGTCAAACTTTCACAGCTTTTAAGCACTTTAAAAGTTGCAAAAGTTTGACCGATTTTTTAAAATGGCAAAAAAAAATTGAGATGAATTTTTTTAAAAGTGTCCGTTGAATTGTTTAAGCATCACACAAAAAAAATCAACTCAAAAATATTTTTTTTAATATTTTTAAAAAATTGATGTGTGCCAGCACGTGTGCAAACTTAGTGTGCACAGGAGTCTCTCTCTCTCTCTCTCTCTCTCTCTCTCTCTCTCTCTCTCTCTCTATATATATATATATATATATATATAGAGAGAGAGAGAGAGAGGCAGGCTCATGTGCACACTAAGTTTGCACATTACCTTTTTAAAGTAGTAAAAAAAATATTTTTGAGCTGATTTTTTTTGTGTTATATTTAAACATTTCAAGGAACCCATATAAAAAAAATCAACTCAAAAAAACTTTTTTTGCTAGTTTTAAAAAATCGGTCAAACTTTCTATGCTTTTAAGCCCTTTAAAAACTGCGAAAGTTTGACCGATTTTTAAAAAATAGCAAAATAAATTTTTTTGAGCTAATTTTTTTTATGTGAGTCCGTTGAAATGTTAAAATATCACATAAAAAAATTGGTGTGCGCCAGCACTCAAAAATATTTTTTTTACTACTTTAAAAACTTAATGTGCAAACTTAGTGTGCACAGGAGCCTGCCTATATATATATATATATATATATATATATATATATATATATATATTCTTCACATTTTCTGAACTTTGTACAAGATGAAACGACCTTATTGTCTTCATTTTTAGATGTATTTAACCACTCAAGGTCACTTAGAAGAATTACGAATTACAGTGGTCCCTAACAGATTGAAAACCACAAGAAGGAGACCATCTTTGATGGGCTGAAGTATTTACATGCAAACCAACATGGCACCATCTCCATAAAATGTTAAGACAAAGCCTAAAAGAAGGTATAGAAATATGGAATAAGGCAATATCCTTTGGAAGAACTTGCCTATATGCCTGTGAACAATACTTCTCAAAGGTGTTGATATTTATCAATGAGATTTGTTTCTCATGAAAAAAAAAAATACTTCCCAAATGATGAAAAAGTCCTTACTTTCTTCTATTTATTTGGATTCGTCAATTATCAAGATAGGGAACAAGTCCAGAAAGAGGCAAATCTAAATAAATACATTTTCTTCTCTTTTTCCTCACCAAATCCGCAAACCAAACACATTTTAATGGACCTAATAAGGGAAGGAAACTAAAATTGTTGAAGTTGGGTAGAGTAGCCTTGGAAAACCAATAGTGTGATAGTGGCAACATTTCTGGCCATATTACTTGCAATATTTAGGAGCATAATATTTGCCTGAGTAAGCAAATACAGATATTACGGGAAAATGGGAACATTGCAACATAATAAGATCCTTATTATAACAAATGTGCATCAGAAGAAAACAAATTTTTCTCCCCCATAATTAGGGGATTCCCTAATCCTAAAAACTAAGATAAAGTAAAAGCTCACATGAACAAGGAGCCAACTTCTATAAAGAAAGAGAGTAGGTTCAATATCTAGGATTCAGCAGTAGATCTAAAAGATGAATAGGGAACAAATGAAACATTAAGTGGCATCAACAACAATCGAACTACAAGCTCAAGTGGTTCAGTGCCCTGATCTCCCCTACTAGACTTCGACAGAGGTACATACCTTCCACCTCCATTTCCTTCCTAATCTGGATGAGAGATGTTTTCTACCTAAAGGGTGCCGCTGCTTTGATTGGATTTTCTTTGTCTCCCCTATATCCTCCTGGATATGAGCGATATCATATATGTGTTTTCCCATAGCTCTCGGGATTGAGATATCATCTGTGTTTTGTTGCTAGGTGATGTGGGAAAGTGATCCTGTTATCCCTAGGGTTTGTTTGTGCTTTTGTTGTATACATTTTTTTAAGATACAAAGCAAGCAACTAATTAACAGGGGAAAAAACATCTACAACTTTCTAGAATTGTGTTTAAACCTGAGGCACAATTTTCCTACTTTAGCCTGTTACAGAAAAACTAAGATAAGGTTTACCTGCAACTCCAAAAGTTATGTTTTTACTGAAGGGAACAGCTTTTAGTTTATAGCGGTGCCCAGGTGGAGCAAGCACATCCTCTTCCAAAGAAAATCCATTTTTCCTGAAAATTAAAAATCAAAATGCATATCATATCCTGTAAGAGACAACATAAATATGAGAGCAACAAGACAGATATAGACCCAGTAATACATAAATCCTCCTACAGCTTAAGAAATTGGTAGAAGTGTATCGTCAATAAAACATATGATAATAAAAATGCTGCCATGCCAGTTTAGGCACAACATTTCAGATAAACCTTAGCAAATGCTTTATTTATTTATTTCAAAAACCAGAGAGGTGGAGGTTTCGAGGACCCCTATTGGCAGTTGCGGATCCAGGATTTGGACAAATATGGGGGAACGGGGGTGAAATAATATGTATTTGTATATAAGTTATCAGGTTAAACTTATAATTCAATTATATTTTGTGTTGGGGGTGCCCCTCTCTTACGCCTCCACCCCACCCCATGCCAGCAAATAATTTGTGGCTCTCTGGTTTTCAATGTAATGATCATATCAAACAAAATAAGTGAAGGGGTCTGAAGGATTAAAACCGAAACATAGGGACAACCATACACAAACAAAAGCCACACCTATTACTGTCAATTGAGGAGGGGGCAAGCACTGGTACAGGGATGCAAAAATTGATCTCAAGCACTACTAAAGACATGGTACTGGTTTCAAATGAAGAAAATATTTATCTGCTGAAATTATGTATCATACTAGGAAAAAATACTTATATTCATATGATGTTGGATTTCATGCTATTTAGTATTTTTAGCTTTGTACAAGGCCCTCAGTGTTTTTCAACTTAGTTGTGCACTCTTAGTTTTGCAGTCTCTAGAACCTTCTAGAATTATAATAAACAGTTCTAGAATTGTAATATGTTTAGTATAAATACAATTACTGAGCTTCCAATTTGGTAAGCCATTACATCACAAAAATCTTCTTAGTATCAGAGCCAAAATAAAATTTCTCTTCACATATTTTTTCTCCCCAACCCTAAACCCTAATTTCTGGCATCGTACTGTTCATTTGGTACTGTTCACATGTCCTATTCATCAGTGTTTTAATTGGATTTTTTTGAGCCAAAATTTAGTTTGTAGCCTCTAATCCTCTTTGTTTTCAGGGTCAACCGTGATTCTTCATCCTTTCTAGGATTTGTTGGTATTCTTTATGAAATAAGGAGCTGTTATTTTTTATTTTATTTTTTTTGGGGGGGTGGGGTGGGGTGGGGTGGGGGGGGAAGGGGCAGCGTTCTTTTGGATATTTTGCCATGTTCTTGGCCATTTGAGCGGTAGCAGATGAAGGTGGAAATGGTTGTTTTGGACCAAAATAGTATGTCGGAGCTTATTTCGCAATGGGTCTTCAATGTGAAACATTTAGCTGATAACTCTATTGATTGCTATAAGGCACAGTTGGTAGCTAAGGGATTTACACAAATTCCTGGGAAGGATTTTAATACTACATTTGCCCTGTTGGCCAATCTTACTTCCATCCGATTATTGATCTCTCTTGCGGCTTCTCACTCTTAGCATCTACAACAGTCAGACGTCAAGAATGTCTTTCTACATGAGGATCTCTCCGAGACCATCTATATGGAATATGGACCCTCCTTTGGGTTTTCGGGTTGAGGGGGAATATATCGAAAAAGTGTCTCTGAAAGTCTCTTTATGGCCTTAAGCAATCACCCCGGACATGGTTCGGCAGATTCAGTGAGGTTGTTATATCCATGGGGTTTACACGGTGCCATACCAATCATACGTGCCTTATTTGTCGTCAGACGGATGGTTGATGCATCATTTTGTTGGTTTATGTTAACGATCTTATTATTACCGGTGATGATGTCGATGGGATTGCATGAGTGAATATGAATATAGGAAAGGTGTTTGATGTGAAGGACTTAGGTCCTCTCCGTTATTTTCTTGGGATTGAGGTGGCTCGATTTAAACGTGGGATCTTTTTATCCCAACGTAAGTACATTTTGGATCTTCTTCAGGATACCGGGATGCTAGGTAGTCATCCGACTTCTACCCTTATGGACCCTAACCTAAAGCTTTTGGCCGAGGCGGGTGATTTGATTCCTGATCCTCCAGTTTAGCAGAGACTAGTTGGTCGTCTTATTTACTTGACCAACACGAGGCCGAATTTGGCATTTAATGCAAGTATGGTTAGCCATTTTATGCATGCTCTGCGCACCGCACATTTGGATGGTGTGTACCACATTTTGAGATATCTCAAGTCATGTCTAGGACTCAGGTTGTTTTATGCCTCAGTGAGACGGGTCTCTCTCATGTTTCACTCTGATGCAGACTATGTGGGGTCGAAGACAGATAGACGTTCCACTTTGGGATTTTGTACTTTTTATGGTTCTCACCTCATTACATGGAAGAGCAAAAAACAGGCGGTGCGGAGGTTTCACGTTCTTAGTACCGTGCGATGGCCAGGAGACATGTGAGATTTTATGGCTTTGATCGATTTTGGGAGAGTTGAGTTTTATGGAAAAAGAATTATCGAAGTTATTTTGCGATAATAAATCCGCCATTATGCTTGCATCTGATTTCGTGCTTCATGAGAGGACGAAGCACGTGGAGGTTGATATTCATTATATCCCGAAAAAGGTGAGGTTCAACATCATTCGTCCAGCTTTTGTCCCTTCTTCGAATCAGACAACGGATTTTTTCACCAAAACAGTCAGGCCATGTCTTCTTCGATCTTCCATGCTAGGCTTGATTGAGATATTTGCTCCAGCTTAAGAAGGAGTGTTGGATGTCATGTTATTTTAGTACTTTTCCCTTTGTATTGTGTTCCTCCGTGTTTTGGGCCTTAGTTGTGTACTCTTAGTTTTGTAGTCTCTAGAACCTTCTGAAATCGTAATATGTTTAGTATAAATATAATTATTGGGCTCCTAATTGGGTAAGTCATTACATAACAAAAATCTACTGATAATAAATGGGACCATGAAATTATATGATTAAAAATTTCATAGGCTAGTAAGTTGTAATGTTTCTTATCTATATTTACAGTACAAGAAGGAAAAAACAAAGACAATACCAGAAGAGTACAGGCGAAGGATCTTTCTACACAGAAAAATATCAAAAACGTGGAATAAGGAAACAGATCTTAGAAAATATGCCCAACATCCTCGCAACAACAAATTGAGATGTGTCAGAATTAAAAAGGGAAAAATGAATGTTAAATAACGAATAAATGAAAGGAAACTGTTATTCAAATTGCACCTGATTGTATCCATGTGCATTGCAACAACTATCTCTTCTTCAGGAGATAACTCCATACTCAACGGCCTACATATAAAATATTAGAAGAAAGGAACCAGAAATTAATTCCAATGGGAGAAGAAGGATTAAAACAAGTATATACACACACACACACACACACACACACACACACACACACACACACACACACAGAGAGAGAGAGAGTCAGGCTCTCATACATACCAACTATACCGCTGACGCGAACCCATTTTTATAAATGATTTTGAGTTAGAGTTTTTTTTATGTGATATTTAAACATTTCAAGAGACTCGTAAAAAAAAATCTGCCCAAAATAACTTTTTTTGCTATTTTAAAAAAATCGGTCAAACTTTCATAGCTTTTAAAGCATAGTTGTTGAATCGTGATACGTATCGTGTATCGAAAACCCTATGTATCGTGAATCGTATCGCGATACGTATCGTGCGATACGGCACAAAAAATAAATAAAATTTTAAAAATAAATAAAAATATGGAGAACACTTTTCAATCAATTATATAACATAATATGATTCAAACTTCTAATTTCTCCACAAATCATATCAAAAAGAGAATCCACAAGCCATATTTAGTATCATATACTATTACTAAGTATACTATTAAGGTATCGTCATGGTGTCATCCTCAACTATGATGATGATACCTTAATAGTATCCAAAAAATAATAACCAAAATCCAAAAAATATATCCAATAAAGTCATCATCTTCATCACTCCTCTAATTATTCCTAAATCCTAATCCTCCTCCTCCTCATCAATGTTTAGTTCATTATCATCATCGTCTTCATCATCATCTTCTACAATGATTCTCTCCTCTTCTCTTTGGCCCTCCTCTTCCTCCTCCTCCTCATCATCCTCCTCCTCCTCATCATCGTCAATAACTTCAATATCATCCTCATCAACACGAATCGATTTCCCTTTCCTCCTCCTGGCATTCAAGTTCCTTGGTCCTATATGAAAAAAAATGCAAAAATATACATTAATTACTTCATGTTGATGTAGTTTATTACTATTTCATTTTGTTAATAGTTCCAAAATATATATACTAAAAAATCATACCTCGCTTCCGTTTGTTACTACTAGTACTTCCTCCTTCCTCTTGGAAGCATTCATGCACATCCATCCACGAGTGGTCTTCGGGAAGACATGGATCTTCCTTCTCGGTTATCCATTCATCATCGGAATCCATATCCGATAGACAAATTGGATCATATGTCTCACCCCTTTGTTGTCGCTTCAAAAGTCGCATCTCGAGTTGAATGTTGTACTTGACAAAGACAAGAGCATTCAATCTTTGTGCCTCCAAACGATTTCTTTTCTTTGAGTGCACGTGGTCAAACGTGCTCCAATTTCGCTCACATCCCGTGGCACTACAAGTTAGGCTTAGCACTCTTATTGCCAACCGTTGGAGTTCCTTGCACTCTTCTCCGTAATTTTCCCACCATATGCCTAGAATAAATAGGCAAAAACAACGCAAACATAAACATAAATAAGAGGCCAACAAACAGCAACAAAAATAGGCCAAAACAGGGGCATATGGCTGCCCATAACAGGGGCAAAAAAGGGGCATATTGCTGCCCAAAACAACAATAAAAATAGGCCAAAACAGGGCCAAATTGCTGTCCAGAACAGGGGCATATTGCTGCCCAAAACAAGGGCATATTGCTGCCCCAAAACAGCAATAAAGATAGGCCAAAGCATGGCCAAAATGCGGCGAAAAAAGCAACTAATTACCTGGTTGTGTCTTATCTCTTGTCAAGACGGCCATGCTCACTCCAAATAACCCTTCCGCCCGGCGAAATTTCTCAATTTGTTCAGCAATTGCAATTTTGCTCTCAACATCCGGATACATTTTCTCAATGGTTTGGTACAACCCTCTCTTGACTTCCCTATCCGCATTGAACCCCTCGCTATATTGGAATCTATATAAAGTATACATGTGCATATACATTATGTTAGAAAAGTTATACAAATAAATAAAATACAAATACAATTTATGATGAAAAGTTACCTAGGGTTGAGAAAGTAACCCGCCGCATGAAGTGGTTGATGGAGTTGCATGTCCCATCTTGTATCAATAATTTTCCATATTCTTCGGTACCTTGCCTCTTTATGGTCGAAATTTTTTGCAATTGCCTCCTTGGCCCTATCCATAGCTTCATAAATGTACCCCATTGCCGGTTTTAAATCACCATCTACAAGCCTTAAAACCTTAGTGAGGGGGATAACGCATTTCAAGCAATATTTGATTGCCTTCCAAAATTTGCTATCACCTAAAATTATGTTCTCAACATGCTTGGCATCAAACTTATGTGCATATGGTCCCGTGGCCCACTCCTCCGATGCAAACATGTGCCTAAGAGGAATTTTCTTCTCTTGGAAGCTCTTTAAAGTCAAGAAAGATGTAGCAAATCTTGTAACCCCCGCCCTTGTTAGTTCTTTTTTTTTTGTGAATTTTCGAAACAAATCAAGAACCCAAGCATGTCGGTATATATAAACGGTTACCTCCTTGGCTTTTTTAATGGTGTCATGAAAAATTGGTAGATCACCTATATCACTTAGCATTAAATCAATGAGGTGAGCCGAACAAGGAGACCAAAATAAATTTTTTCTTTTGTTTTCCAACTTTTCTCCGGCCAAAACATAAGCCGACGCACTATCGGTAATTACTTGGACCACATTCTCCTCTCCTATCTCCTCAACAAGCGAATCAAGTAATTCACATAGCTTGTCGGCATCCTTTACAAAGGAGGAAGTATCCAAGGATTTGAGAAAAACCGTTCCACGAGGGCTATTCACAAGGAAATTAGTTAAGGACCTTGATTTCCCATCGGTCCATCCATCCGACATAAGAGTGCAACCCGTCATCTTCCATTCTTGTTTATATTTTTCCAAATTTGTTTCAACATTTTCAACTTCCTTTTTTAAGTAAGTAACCCTTGTCTCATGGTAAGACGGAGGCTTTAGCCCCTTCCCGTAATCACCAATTGATTTCACCATCTTTGTAAACAAGGGACTTTTGACTACATTAAAAGCTATACCATTTCCATAAAAAAACCTACAAATGTCACTAATTACCGGCCCCCTCTTTTTCAACATTGCATTTATCGTTGTTTGTTTTTTCTTCCCTTTAATGACATATGCATCCATAGTTCCCTTCTTTGATTTTTCGAAATTTTTCTCAACTTCAAATTCCTCTTCTTCACCCTCATTTTGTTGCCCACTTTCTTCATTATACTCCTCCTCCTCATTTACTCCTAAAATGTTTGCAAATTTTTTTCTAACATCTTCGGGGCATTGCATACATTTTTTGGCATCTTTTCCCGTGCCGGCTAGGTGGTGCTTCATTCTAAAAATCCCACCCCATTTTGCATCCTTACAAAAATTACATCTTAAATGCAATCTATTATCATTCACTTTTTCACAATAATCCCATGTGGGGTCAACCACAACTTTTCTCTTTTGTTTAGTCATTTCCTAAATAAACAAAGAGGAAAAAGAAATAACTATACTTGAATAAATAAATAAATAAAGATGAACAATAAATAAATAAGTGAGAGATAATAAATAAATAAACCTAGGGTTTATTTATTTATTAATGGTGGAGAGAGAGAGAGCACAAAGTTGAAGAAAAAGACAAGAAAGGTGAGAAAAGGACCTAGGGTTACTTACCAAAGCAAATGATGGAAGCTTCTCTTGGCAAAAAGTTGAAGAAAAAGACAAGAAAGGTGAGTATATTAATGGTGGACAGAATATTAATGGTGGAGAACACAAGAAAAGTGAGAAAAGTATCTTTTATACCTAGGGTTTGCTCATTTATGTGTTTTTTTAGTCTTTAAACATTATTTAAAGTCTTTAAACAGTAAAATAACAATTTTCGGCCATAAAAAATAAAAATAAAAAGTATTTTTTTTAATGAATCAGACTTCATTTACCGACCGAAGTCGGCTGCTGCGTATCGCGAACAAATCGCGATTCAAGCGATTCATGAATCGACTCGCGATTTGCTTCCGGTTCAAACGATTTATTGGTTATTTCGATACATGGGGACGATTCGGCTCGTTATGTTGTTGTATCGAATCGTATCGGACGATTCGTATCGTGAATCGCACGATACTGATTACAGAGTTTTAAAGTGCTTTAAAAGCTATGAAAGTTTGACCGATTTTTTAAAAATAGCAAAAAAAAGTTATTTTGAGCTATTTTTTTTATATGGATCCATTGAAATGTTTAAATATCATATAAAAAAATTCAACTCAAAAATTTTTTTTTTACTATTTTAAAAAAATCGGTATGTAAACCTGGTGTGTAGGCTCTCTCTCTCTCTCTCTCTCTCTAATATATACATATATATATATGTGTGTGTGTGTGTGGAGAGGATCACAAGTGGGCATAAAAAACAGACTTTTTAATGGAGCTTAACAAAAAACATCTAACAACCCATTAACTTTAATTACTATGTTGTAATTGGTCCGCGCCAGCGGACACGCGTGTCGATCGAATATTTTTTTTGCAACCCCCACCCCACCCCCCACCATGTCAACCCTTACCCCTGAATAAACATTCCAGCAACTTAATTTTTTTTAACTAATAGTCTGCCATGGTGGGGGTAGGGGGAGTAAGAGGGTCTCGGATCACACGCGTATCCGTTGCCGTTGGCGCAGACCAATTACACTATAGAAATTAAAATTAATGGGGGTTAGATGTTTTTTGTTAAGGTACATTAAAAAGTTCGTCTTTTAGTTCACTTGTGATCTCACCCTATATATATATATATATATATATATATATATATATATATAGAGAGAGAGAGAGAGACTTCTTTGAAAAGAGACTTACTACCTACTTATTTATTTTTGAACTCATTTAACCGTCTCTCTTTTTTATTTCCCGACCTGCCATTCCTCTCTCGCTACCCACTTAACCCCATGTTCACATCCCTGATACATTCTCATTCAAAAACCATAACTCCATATCCCAAAACAATCCTAACCCTGAACTGTTGTTTGTTAATGCTATACAAACTCTATATTACATTTAAGTAATCCCTTTCAACGGAAGAAAATAATAATATTACAGAAACTTTTTGCAAGAAAGTCTCTCATAAAACTCACCATAACTGGCATTTTTCTATTTTGGGGTTTTACTCATCTTCACATCAGAATTTTTATGCACCAAGTCTGTTTTGTGAAGGTCCATTTTGAAGTTTTCCTCAAACTGACTTGAAAACTTTGCAAATAAGGTGTGTTTCACTTGCATTTGATTTATGTATTCTAAATTATGATTTACAGTTGCTTTTCATTTTTTCTAAATAGATTAATCATCGCTCCAATTTGTTTGTCACACTACGTCAAAGAGATGCTACAGATTGTGGCTTCTATGATTAGTCCAAGTTTGATTCCAGGAAACTGACATGCTCCTCTCCTCTCCTCCCAGTATGTGTAAAAGCCTCTAATCTTTGTGGTGCACAGGTTCATTAACAATTTGATGATCAGCAAATGTGGAAAGACACTGGAAGCTTTGTTGAGCAAGGTATGAATAACCTAATCAATTCCAATATATGGACTTTTTAAGACTTATTTTAGTTGAGCTAGCTTAGTTAACCATATCGTTTTAGACACATTTAGGATTGTCTTATTCCGGTTTCCAAAACACATTTTGTGTGTCCGTCCTTGAAGTCCTTGTTCTACCAAAAAGCTTCTTCAAAGTTCAAGATCTTGAAGCCGTACATTTTTCATCCCTGTAATTATGAACTCATTTAAGATGAAGATAAATTGACCTAGAGGACTCAACGTTTTAACTGGTTAAGAAAACAAATTGATAAAATCTCGAAACCTTTTTGTGTTTTTTTCTTACCAAATGTCTTCATATAATTTATCTATAATTATCTGTTTCAAAAAAAGACGTGTAAAAGTCTCAGAAGAGGTCGCGAGCACGAATTCTACTCCTCGCGGGTCGCGAGTCCTTTGAGAATCTTCGGAAAAACTCTTGTTATGTCCACAACTTCCTTCGCGGACATCTCGCAAACGTGAGCTTGATTTTTGCCTTCGGGAACTCCTTGTCGCTGGCCGCATCAGAACCGTTGATCTCGGAGAAAATCTCTGGCACCATCTGCTACATTGGTCGTTGATCCTTCGCAACCGCAAAGACTTTGGTCGCATCAGCGACGCTAGATTAAAAGAACTTTTTGCAAATCCAAAGATCTTTTAATAGATTCTCTTAAATTACCTTTTTGCTGATGGGACACAATAGCTTGCACACTTTTCATCTAAGCATGGTGTATGTGTGTGGCTTAGCTTGGATTAGGGTTTTCGTCATCATTTTTTTTTATTTTTCAAATCTACATAAACTCTATTCTGCTTTTCATTTTAATTAAGCTTCAAATATTTTTCAAGACAGCAAATATCCAAGAGACAAACCAAATGCTTTTTGTTCTCCCTTTTTAAGAACCCAAAACCTTTTAAGGAACAGAAAGCTAGGTAAAATCTTTGTTCTTCCTTTTCTTTCTTACTCTTCTTTGGATTTGTTCAATCTTTCATTGATTGATCAATAACAAAAAGGAAGAAGAAAATTTGTGAGCCATCAAACACTTGTCACCATTAATCTTTTTCAGCTTAGAAAATTTATTCCTTTGGAGATTATTGAGATCGTGTGGTTCTTGTTCTTTATCTATAAAGAAGAAAAAGTTCGAGTTGGTTCAAGTGCAACATTTTTAATCGGTTGATCAAGACATCGGATATTTTGAGATTCTCGTCGACATTACAGAAGTCTCCCACTTGCTAGGAATTGGTGGAAAAAGGATGAGGTGTGAGTTAGGGCATTGTGTGATCGTAAGACGTGTATGCCTTCCATAAATCTTTACCAAGATTTTTATGAGATTGTTGCATTGGCCCGATGTGGTTCCCCGTTAATGGGTTTTTTCTCGTACATCAGGTGTTATGTATTGATCTACTTTTTCGCATGATTTACAAAATATTGCAACATAAACCTTTAGGGTGTACTTTTTGATGACGCACCAATTAAAATCTATAAGAAAAATTTTAATTTGATGCATTCTCCGTTTCGGTACGTAAAACGCACTCTCAGGGTGGAGAGTGATTCACATGCTTTGTGGCAAAATCAAAGGAGAAGGAAGGTTGCATTCACTCTTTCATCTCAAATATGTATTGATTGTCATATTGATCAATACACAATACAGAGTTAAATCAGTCAGTCACTGAAATGACTCAACGAGTCATCGTGATTTCGCTCATTTCAGCCAAAAATCCAGCGAGTCAAGCCAAGTCATGTTCCTCTCTAATCAACTCGCAACTTGATTTTGGATTGGCCCCAATCAACTCAGTGTTGGCCTCAATATTTGAAGTTTGAACTATTCCGTGTTTAAGTAAATTCTGCTAATTAGTATGCTACATGGTTCAAAGGCCTCAGTGTCTGTCTAGTTGACTTAGATTTGGCGCCCAACTCAACATTCATACATGTTACCCATACCTATATATCAACAAATCAACTAGACTCTATGTGAGTCACCAATTTTATAATCGAGACGGACCAAAATATCGAAATTCACTGAGCTGTCTTGGCTCTAAATTTTTTTAATCCTCTAAATAATGTATTGCTCGGTCACGCTCACAATCAATACCGAGTCAAAAATTGATGACCGTGTCTTTCGCTGGAATAATCTCTTTTAAATCGTGACATGGCTACATCTACAGAGTAGCCAAAAAAAAAGTGAGGTTAATGCTAGCTAAAAATATTATGTTACAACTTAGCTTAGCGGAAGAGGCAAAATAACTCTCCTCATTGCATATCCCACATATTGAGAGAATAAATGCTTCTCCGAGAATGGTATGTTAACCAAGCAATAACGTCTACATAAGATAACTGAACTTTAGATATTCAATGTTCACGTATCACTTTAATCAATAGTATGCTGCTCACCTAAGCAAAGGCTGTTGGTTTAAGACGGTCAACAGCGAGAGACGCTCAAAATTGTGTTTCTCATCCGCAGCATGCTGATCATAGAGGAAGTATATCAAAATTTTGATACTCTAATGAAGGTGATTAAACACTAAAAAACTATGTAGGGAAGTAACCTACAGAAAGTATAATCACCTCTACACTTTTTTTCCATTCATAAGAAGTAACGCAACACGGAGATACTCATATAACAAGGAAATTTAAAAGAAAGGAAGACATTACTTGATCCACAATAAATAGGTCTTGATCTAACTTTCCAATGATAAAACCAAGATTGAATTGGCCGATTACCTAAAAGAAAAGAAAACAAGTAGGGTTATCACTAGATGATTTTTTATCAAGCATACTATGAAACCAAGACCTGTAACACAATCATTTATGCAAAAAATGCTAAGGGCAAACTTTTATTAAAATTGCGTCATATTACAAAAGTTGCTTTCATACCAAAATCTTTTGAGACACTAAAACTAACTGCAGACTGAATCTAGCTCCTTAAACCAGTGGGGTTTGGCTCTAATACCATTTTGGAGGCAGCTTCGGAGCAACAAAGAAAAGCTTCGCTACAGCGAAGAGGGGTCATTGGACGCGGGTTCTTCCAGTGTTTATGGGCATGTATGGAGCGACCAGAGAAGAAGGTTCGCTGCAGCAAGCGGCCCAGATCTGTGAAAATGTGTTTTTTAGCTGGGGGTATTTTAGGGGTTTCACCACAAATGTGTTTCACCTGTGAATTGAACGTGTCAAGGGTTTTAACTTAGTTTTTGAGCATCCATTAGCATTGATTGCTCTTGCTCTTTGAGAGAGACTTCTGCATTCTCCTCGTGTTCCAAAAAAGAGAATTTGTGAGTTCACATTTGTGCAAGATTGGTTGCTTCGGAAAACCAATTTTGGGTATTCTCTATTGAGGATTTTGGGTAGAATATAGGTGTCTTGGGTGAGATTAATCTTGTGAGTCTTCCAATATTTGTGTGAAGAGAGATTATTTGTGTGTGAGGAAGAAACATATTTGGGTGATTGTTTGTTGGTCACAGTGTCCTAGTTCATCACTATACACCGCTCTCCCACACAACAAAAGCGCTTTCAAGATTAAAAAAAGAAAAAGAGGACTAAAGGGGCATCCTCTTCCTAAAACTTCACAACGAACCCAAGCTGAGAAAAAGCGTCTCAAAATTACAAGTCTAGGGGTTTTAGTATGTTAGACATTCGATCCCTGGTATCGGGGGGGGGGGGGGGGGGGGCACGATTAGAACCACGCCTTTATATAAGAACTGGAAAGCGGATCCATTATAAAAATAAGTTAAAATTATTTGGCTTGCTGAGCGCAGGAGCGTAATCCAAACACGTCATATTTCTAATTTGGGATGAAGATGGTTTATGTAAAATTAACAACAGAAACACACACACTTTTACAAGGCAATTTAACAATCCAAAATATTTGAATATCCAGGCTTAACACATCAAAAAAAATGTTTTTACTGTCAATAGTAAGGACGCAAAGAACAGGGGGTTGGTTCCAGCAAGGCAGCAATCTTCATATATCACTCCAGAAAACACATATACATACAAATATATAATACGAAATTTTGTGTATGCCCATCAGCACCCTGATAACAAACCTTGCATAGTTACATCGAAATTAGTGTTCCATAATTTGTATGTACTCATATAAGCAGAAAAATATATATATAAACCTGATGTAAACTACACGTCAATGGCTAAAAGAAACAAATCCACCCTAACTTTTAGAGAGAAACTCAAAAGAAGTCTTATATTCAAGAATGGAAAATTAAGTGCAAATGAGAATACACGGGTATTTATAGGGGCTGAATTGCTTGTTAATCAAGTAATTACCTAAAATGACTAAAAGGACCAACTAAAAATAAAAGAATGCCTAATTAGTCCCAAACATGCTTAGAGGCCAATTAAGGGCTAAAAAGAAAATAAAATAAAGACAAATACAAAATATTAAAAAAAATGACAATTAAACCCTAATATGACCCATTTCCATCATTATCTCCGTCTTCAAAAAAGTTCGTTCTCGAACTTGAAAGGTAAGCGATCAACATGGTTAGGCGTCCTTCCAAGAATTCTTCAATTTAATGCGGGAGACGCCCACGTACGCGACTTGAGTACCTACTTTCAAGAAACCCTAAAAATTGAATCAAGAAATGCAAGGGTTGAGTTTTCTTGATGTTCTTTCGTTGCCGAGGGAGGTGGGTAGAGGGTTGGGGTGATATTCCGGATAGGACAGCAGTGGTGGGGCTGCCTAGGGCAGAATGGGGTCGGGTTAGGGCTTTCTTGGGGTCGTTTTGGCTGGTATTTGGGGCGGAATTGGATCGAGTAGTATTCTGGCCGGAGGCAGGTCTGTCGTGGGTCTTTTTGAAGGCGGAACAGTAGGGGTTATGCAGAGTCGGCGGAAAAGGGGGGAAAGCTCGCCATTCCTGGTTCTCCTGTAGCTAGATCCTCCGGAACCACAAAAAATCCTTAAGCTTGAATGGGATTCCAACTCAGCACCTTTTGAGTGAGATTTTTAGAAGAGTTGCTCTTTGGAGAGCACGGTACGATGAAAGTTTTAAGCTGTGTTCGGGGGGGAGTTATTGTCTATCGTTGGCCTCTACCGTAGAATCAGTCGGGGGATGGTCGGCTGCAGGGACAAGAGGGCAGGTGGTTCGGGCAGGTTTTCCGAGGTTGTAGATAGATGGGGGGGGGCTGGTTTGCTGGGTCCGAGAGCTGGGAGGTTGCGATAGGGCTTGGGGCTGCCGAAGTCGACGGATATGGGTTATGGGGTGAAGCAGCCATGGAGAATGTGTTGGTAAGGCTGGTTAGGGTGTTGGAGTTAATAAAATTGGTGGTAGAAGGGGTGGGAATGGTTGCAGAAGCGTGGGTGGGGATGTTCTGGGGGCTAGAGTTAAGGTTTCGCAACATAGAAAATTGTTGCATTAGAATTTCAAATTGAACTTGTTGTTTTCTTGCTAATCCTTCCATTCTTTTATCGTGCTCCTCCTCTATTCTTGCCAATTGATCTTTCAATTCTTGAATCTCTTCAATTTGAGAGGCTTGGGTAGTGGTGGAGGGTTTGGTGATGAGGCGGAAGTGAGAGTCAACGTTCTTGATGAGATCTTGAATGTTTTTTCTCCATTCTTGATCGCCTTTCTTCAATTTTTGAATGCCCCACTGTCGTTGTTTGGATTTCTTTAGAGTCATCGAGTGAGTGGCGTATGATTTTGATACTCTACACACACTGATACAAACTAACACACGAACACCAATGTTTGGAGCGACACCCGCTCTGATACCAATTTTGACGTAAACTACACGTCAATGGCTAAAAGAAACAAACCAACCCTAACTTTTTGAGAGACTCAAAAAATGTCTTATATTCAAGAATGGAAAATTAAGTACAAATGAGAATACAAGGGTATTTATAGGGGCTGAATTACTTGCTAATCAAGTAGTTAGCTAAAATGATTAAAAGGACCAACTAAAAATAAAAGAATGTCAAATTAGTCCCAAACATGCTTGGAGGCCAATCAAGGGCTAAAAAGAAAATAAAATAACTAAAATGAAAAAAAGATTAATACAAAATATAAAAAAAAATGACAATTAAACCTTAATATGACCCATTTCCATCAAAACGTTCATCCGCCCAGGAGCGTAATTAGTTAAAAGTATTTGGCTTGCTGAGCGCAGGAGCGTAATCCAAACACGTCATATTTCTAATTTGTGATGAAGATGGTTTATGTAAATTAACAACAGAAACACACACACACTTTTACAAGGCAATTTAACAATCCAAAATATTTGAATATCCAGGCTTAACACGTGATACCAAAAAAAATGTTTTTACTGTCAATAGTAAAAAGGCGCAAAGAACAGGGGATTGGTTCCAGCAAGGCAGCAATCTTCATACATCACTCCAGAAAACACATATACATACAAATATATAATACAAAATTTTGTATATGCCCATCAGCACCCTGATAACAAACCTTGCATAGTTACATCGAAACAAGTGTTCCATAATTTGTATGTACTCATATAAGCAGAAAAAAAAATATAAAACCTTCATCCGCCCAAAGTCTTTTTTCTTGAATAGCCTTTCCAATTCAATAGTGGCTGCAGCTAAAGCTCTTGCCTTCCCTTCCTCGCTTACCAATTGAGAAAGTTCTAGTGTTGCAGCAGTGTAGGACCTACGAATGATCATAAAGAGACAAATCAATTGTGAAACAGAACAATTCAGACTTCTTTCCTACATTGAAAGAAAAATTATGGTGTAAGCACCCTTTGATCCTCCTCCCATGTGTATATTTGCCAGACTGCATTCTTGACATCCTCTTCTGCCTTCTTGTCATTAAGTCCTTCAGACTAAATTGCAAGGTAGAACCACTTTTTAAAGCCGAAGAAATCATTGAAGTATCTGAAGCTGAACGAGAAGATTGTAATAGAGGAGATGTATCTAATAGATCTTCTAAATCATTGTTGACTTTATTGGTACATGAAGCATTTAAGACCGAACCAGCAACAGGCACTGGTTTGTCTTGAATTTCCAGGTCCTGAAAACCAAATATTTGACTTAGAAACATAGTAGTCGAACTATACGAATTAAGTTTGTTATTTAAAAAAAATTATAACTTCAACATAAATATAGAAATTTTCCATCTTCAACTGTTAAGCTGGAAGGGAATATGTCAAAGAAAAGTAAGTAAGCCCCCATATACCTCTCCATTTTCATGGTTGTTCATGCTGGTTCCAAAGTAAACTGGAACTTCTGTTTCATTAAAGACTTTCTCCGCTAGATACTTTGATGGCTCACGGTCATTGTTGCAAACTTCATCAGTATTTTCAACCTCATTACAGTTTACTAAGGATCCTGAAAACCGAGTGTACATGTCAGAATTACTTTTCCTTGATTGGTTGAGAACAGGGCCATTCCTAAGAAGAGGGACTTCAGATAAGACACTGCTGCTGATATTTTCAATCTTTCTCTTATTTACTGTAACAAAATTTGTAAGTGATGACTGAACAATATTTGAACGAATGGGTGAATTCGTATTGTCAACATTATGTTTCTTTATTGCTCTAGAATAGAGTGGAGCATGTCCATCCATTTTAGCACTATTAAACCGAGAAAGGCTATCAGCCTTCTTAAGGCCGTGGACTCTAAGCATAAAATCTCTTCCTGCTGAGCTATCATCATTGTCGATCACCTCTACAACAGGTGGGCCCGTGCCACTGTTTGCACATTCTTTCTCACTGTATGCTTCTTCTTTAGGATCACATTTATCTGGAGAGAGTTGCTTCGATGACAGCTGTGAACTCTTTTCTTCCTTGCTGAGTTCCCCAAATTTATTAACCAAATAACTCACATGACTCGGTGAGTAGATATTTTCTAGAGCTTCCCTTAAGGAGTGCAAAATAGACCCTTCATCAGAAATGAATATTTTTCTTTTATCAGGAGTTACATTGACATCATATGCCGTTGTTGGAACAGTAAAATTCATTATTGCAATTGGATATTGCTTGGAATTCGCACCTTTATACAACTCATTCACAACCTTGCTCACTTTAGGCATATCAACAGGTCGACCATTTACGAAAAAGTATTGACGATCTCCTAAATTACGCCCACTACCATATCCAGGCTTGGAAAGAAACCCGTCGACCTTGCAGCTATCTGATATACATATACTCACAGGTTCTAAGCAAGTGAAGGTGCTCATGCCAAACACTGTGATGATATTATCTTTAAAGGAACCATTTCCCTGTGTTTTAAGTACTACAGATTTCACGTTTCTTCCGGTTGTGTTGGTGCAAACTAATCTAACTCCCGTTGAAACAAGAGCATATGCCTGAAATAAAAATAAAGTAAAACTTTAAAATGGGGCTGTGAAAATAAATTCTCCTCTAACATGACATATTGTATGTTTAGCTACAAGATCAATAGAACATGTGCCTGTATTCTTGTCAATGTCTAACTCCTCATTTATATCATAAAAAGCTAATGAAACAGAAGAAACCCCTTGCATAACATACATAAATGAGAGGCCATACTTTTTGCAAAATACAGTTAAGTACGAAAGGATGGGATTTTTATAATCATAATGTCAAGCGGTAGGATGTGGATTTGTGATTCTTTTGCTAGGCGAGGTGTCACCAACATAAAAATTCAACATGAAGAGAGGAGAGGGGATTCTTCTTCTTTCTATTATTTTATTTATTTGCTGATTTTAGGGATTAGATGTAGGATGTTAAGTATCTCTTATTCCCTGATTATCTTTTGATGTGAACACACACATATCACTACTCATTAAATTCACTGATTACAACAAAAGAGATCTAATAATTTAGGAATAAACTAATAGATAATACTGTAATAAAAAGGATCATAAAAATTTCAATCTCCCTCCTCTGCTGGGAGGGACGGACAGCTCCCCTAGCGGTCACATCATTCATGTTTCCTATTTTAGCTAGGTTTAGGACTCTAGCTAGTCTTGAGCATAAATAATGACCCTCTCCTTTTGTAATCACTTAAGATTGATATTGACCTGTGAGTTATGAGAATGTGCGATTGCACGATACCTTCCTTTAATTTCTTGTCTGTGCGTTAGTTTGTGAGGAAGCGTAATGTTGTTCTGTTGCATCTACATAATTACATCTCAGGAATTCAGGAAGAATATTCCTACAAGGGTGTTAAATCACAACAATACCTCATAAGAAAACTACTAATTAAATGCGAATTAGAAAGAAGATAGTAATTACTTTTAGCAAAGTATTTAGGTAACATGATGATAATAACATACAAGATCAAACTTAAATTACAACAACTACCAATTATCCTAAAGTATCAAGTACTATGTAATCATCTCCATCAGGTCTTCCAATTTAGGGGAACCAGTAACACCCCATATTTTTGAAAATATAGAATTTAATTAATTTGGTGATATAGGAGTTAAATTATCTGGAGGATATAATTAAATTAGTGAATTAAGATGTATTTAATTCGGATTATATTTTTTAAATTACATGTGTCATAATTTGATGTTGAGACTGGAGATTTAAGTTAAGTAACTCGGACGGAGATTCTAAGTGCACGGTTGATTCCGAATAGGTCGAGATAGTCGGAAAAGAGTATGGGGGGTAGTAATTGGGTCTCGGGACATTTGAGGCATAATCGGGTCCTTGGGCCATTTTAATTTAGCCTACAAGCTTAATTTCGGGAATTATGATATAAAACAAGTCACAACTCAAATAAGAAAACCCTAGTTGCAGAGGAGAAAAGAGGGATCAATTGGGAGAGATTTTGGGAGCCAAACCAAGGAGAAATTAGAGTGTTCTTCGTCAAATATTCGTCTTTAGACTCTACGAATTTGTCCAGGCAAGTGGTTAAACTTGCTTTCATCGAAATTGCGGTATTACGATTCATATCATGGTGGGTGTGTTTGTAAATCCATTTTTGGGTAGGTTATTACATCAAAATGGGTTTTGAAAAATCTTTACACATGATGTGGGTTAAAGGGTTAAATTGCTGATATGAAATATGCCCAATCGTTTGAAATCAAACTGTGTAAAAACTCAGTCGCAAGAATTGAATTGGCCGATTGATTGTGTTGTATTTTGGGAGGAGAAAATGACGAAACCCGTAGAAACCAAATCTATAAATTTTGGATCGAAATGGAAAATCATTAAGGGTTATAGCTTAAGTCCATGGGTTAAATGCATATATGGGTAAGTTAGCATTTAAAACTGCTTGAGTTTAATTCTGGAAAAAAAAAATTGGTGGGGTATTAATTGCGAAACTGGTTGCAGGGAAGGAGATGACGTGGCGGGAAAGTGAGGGCGTTCGAACGACCAGGTGAGTCATTCAAACGACCGCTAGACTCGTTCGAACGACGGTGAGGTTTAGGGCCCACTGCTGCCTTCTGCCGAGATTTTTTGTTGAGAAGAATTTTTAATTTCCCTTTGAGTTTGAGTTTGAGTAGTTCATCGTTAGCTTGGAAAATTTGTTGGGACCAATTATTGATTCAGCGGGTGTACAGTAGAACCAAAGGGAAGAAGTAAAGGAAAATCTTGATTTAAGTTAAAAATAATTTAGGACCTTGAGAAATGGGGTTTGAGGCATATTTTATTTTAATTAGAATGCAAATCTAATTAATTGGAATTTTGTGAGATAAATGTAAGGGTTAAATACGGACCAAGTTAGGGAGCCCGGGAAATTATGGTTGAGTGACGCCACTAGGATAAAATTAATTGAGCGGAAAGTAATTTAATTCAGGGTTGTGGATTAGACTCGAGTATTTATAGGTTGTGTGTTACAGGAGTTGAGCACGGGATAGCCGGGTTAATTTATTATACAGTTTTATAATAAATTGTTGGATATTAAATTTATAGAGAAGTGTTAAACTATCTAGTGGAATTTTTGTGAAACAAATACTAAGAGATAAAGATATGGACCGAATGAGTGAGTAGGGGTATTATAATTGGGTGACACAACTTGAATGACAAAATAATTAATGTGTGATTATTTAAATTACAAGTCGGGATATAGATTTGGGTATTTCGGGCTAGTGGTACGAGGGGCAGGCACGAGTTAGCCGGGCTTTTATTAAATATATGTATACGGTAGTGTGATAGTAGTGTGATAGTATATATATATATACTAGTGTGTGCCCGTGCCGATGGCAGGGCGCTGAAGTTGCCCCCCGGGCAAAAATATTTATTATAAAATAATAATTAAATTTAAAAAAATACAAATATTTTAAAAAATATATTTTAAAAATAATTAAATTTAATAGCATGTATTTAAAAAATAATAGTATAATAGTAGTATAATAGTATATTTAAAAACACTTTAAAAAAATTATAAAAAAAAAACACTTTTGCTTTTAGCATGATATTTCATGCATGCATGAAATATATGCATAAAACACATAAAAGACATTAAAATATCATACATAAAACACATAAAATATCATCTAAAAATATCATCCATAAGCTACTTTAGTGTGTATATATATATATATATATATATATAGAGAGAGAGAGAGAGAGAGAGCGGTTCTCATGCATACCGCTGGCGAGGACCAATTTTGATAAAATAGTAAAAAAAATATTTTTGATCTAATTTTTTTTTTTTTAGTTTTTAAACATTTCAATAGGACCATAAAAAAAAACTCAACTCAAAATGAATTTTTTTGCTATTTTAAAAAAATCGGTCAAACTTTGTCAGTTTTTAACAACTTAAAAACTGACAAAGTTTGACCGATTTTTTTAAAATAACAAAAAAAATCATTTTGAGCTGATTATTTTTTCATGGTCCTACTGAAATGGTTAAAAACCATAAAAAAAAAAATCAGCCCAAAATTATTTTTTTTACTATTTTAAAAAAATGGTCCGCACGGAGGGTATGCAAACTGGGTATGCATGAGATCCTTTCTGTATATATATATATATATAATAAGATGGCATGGATTTTGAATTCTAAAAAATGTAAGAGCACAATAATGGTTGAGATTTGCTTAAAAAAAATTAAGGGCTGTGATCATCTCTTCATTTTCATTATCCCGCTCAAAAGTTCCGCCCAATTTCACTAATACTTTTACTTTATTTCAAACCAACTCACTTTTACTCTTTCAACACGTCAAGGTTCATTCGATCCCATTACTCATTCTCTCTCAGCCCACTTTACTTCATACCCCATAAACCACAAACCACAAACCACAAACTCTCTAATTTTCTCTTACTATATTTGCCCTCATTTTTCTCTCTCAAACGAATGTGTGTCCCCTCTCTACAAATCACACCCTCTTCTAACATAAATCATTTTTCTAGATTGGGTTGCGAGGCAGGTGGGCAGGGGATTTAGCCATGGCCGCCGGTTTGTAGCTGGCCGGATCGGGTTGGAGGTATGGAACTGTGTTTTTTGGATGGGATACTCGCCGGCGTGGAGTTCAGTGCCGGAGTTGTTGGATATGGGGGTCGAAGCTTTGGCCAGCTGGTTTGGATTAGAAATCCGGCTATGGAAGGCTGACGGTTCAGGTCGCCGGACTTGGGCGGATGCGGGTTTGAAGGTTTAGACGGGTCGACAGTGGTATTTGAGGTCGTAACTGGCCTGGGTTCCATGGATGATTGGGCTACAACTTTTTATTGTTATTTATATTTAGCATGGGTGATTTTATTGGTTTTGCAGATCTAATCATCAAATCAAACTATATATATTTGGTTCATGCTCATGTATTAAATTTTAGGATTTGATGTTTTTGGTCTGAAAAGAGTTCTTCTTTGTTCTGGGCTTAGTCTTACGGAGCTTCTTCTTGGTTTCGGACTTACGGAGGTTCAACAATAGGTATATAATTTTTTTCAGGTTGAACACAACTAAAACAGTGTTGTTTGTTTCGAATTTATGAAGCATCAACAGTGTGTACTTCTCTAATTATTTTATGTTGACCACAGCTAAATCTATTTATCAAATCAAGTTAAATTTTTTATTTGCATATCTTTAAATTTTTCTTCTATTCTATTTTGCAGAAATTTGTAAAATCTGGCACTTTTCATAATTTTGGTGGTTACTTTGATGTATTTTTGGTTCAGTCTACGAGAGTTTTATTTGAAAGAATTTTTTGTGTTGATTTTTTGTATTTTCTGCCTTGCTCTGTTTTTTTTTTTTTTTGGTTTCATACCTGAGACCCAAGCTGTTATCTCACTTCTTAATGCCCCCACTCACCATTTTTTCTAATTCTTCTTCATCATCTCTGACAACTTTTGCTATGTTCAAATCAAAAGTTCCCCTATCAAGAAGGTGTGCCTTTCTATTTATTTATTTATTTATTTATCAATATAGACATTTGGCTTGGTTTGGGTTCTTAAAGGTTGAGTTTTACGAATTTGGAAGAACAAAAACTCATAATTAAAAGAAGTTCATGTTGTACTTACATGTTTGTGGGAAAACTCACTATGAGTACTTTTTTTACTCCTATTGCTTTCTTAAATATGTATGAAGTCATTATGGTCAAATGTTGGAAAAAATACATATTTTGAAAAAGTAGTAAATGTTAATGTAAATTGGGTATGTGTTGGGTGTTCATTTATAAGATATACAAAAATATCATTCTTATTTTTTTTTTCCTAATGTAAAGTTTTAAAAGTACAATTTTTAAAATAAAATATAGTTTGAGGCGGTCTTAACCTAATTTAGCGAAGTTTGAAAGTCATGCCTTAAAAGTACATGTATTATTAACTGTTACATGATTATATTAAGTATCACACAATTAGATGTGTGGTGTAAAAGAGTTAAATAACACTTATGCATTTCGTATATTAGGGAACGATATACAGATATTTTTTTGGTAAACAATATTTTTGTTATTTTGCGATTATATATTTTCGAAATTTTTGCTCTTTCGCGATTAAGTACTTTGAAAATTTCCGCCGTGCCTTCAGGAACGGGTATTGTTATAAAAGAGTTAAGTTACATACAACAATTATTCATTTATATATATTGAGATGTTTTGTTGGGAAATGATATTTTTGTCGTTTTGCAATTACATACTTTTGAAATTTTTGCCATTTTGCGATTACGTATTTCGGAAGTTTTTGTCGTGCCTTCAGGCACGGGTATCCGCTAGTATATATATAAAGGAGCATGGTTTTGGCAAAAATATCTTCACTTTTCAATGCATGACATTTTCTCATTTCATGCCAATGCATGAAATGTCATGCTAATTTTTTTTTTGTTTTTTTTGAAATATATATTTTTTTAAAATTTGTTAAATATATATTTTTTAAAATTTATTATATATATATATATATATATATATATATTTTAAAGTTAAAATTTGTTTTCTTAAATTTTTTATAATTTTTTTTTTTATTTTATTTTTTAATGGGCTGGGTTTTATCGCGGGGGCATTTTTTTATTTATTATGGGCTTTGTGTGTGCTTTATAGATATCGGTGTGAATGATATTTATAGGAATACATACCCCACTAGGAGGCTTCTTTTGCCCTATCCATTGCCTCTTAAATATATCCCATTGGAGGCTTCCTTTCACCATCAACCAATCGAAGAACACGAACAAGAGGACTCGTGGCCTTAAGACCGAACACAATTCCAAAAGGAAGGCATCATTATTATTCCCACCACCCTTTTCCCTTGTGCCTCCTTTGCCCACTTGCTAGTGTTCCATTCTTCGGAAGTGAACATTTTTCTCAAGTTGTTCTTTTGTTCATGAATTCTCGACAATATGATAAAGGCCGTCGCAAACCTAGTTTTCGCGGGCCTAAGCAACTCCTTATGGTTTGTGAATTACCTTAACATGTTCACCACCCCCGGTCGGGTATAAATAAAGCTATTTAAGTAAATAGCTTTTGCAAAAGTCCTCTTCATGTTTATTAACTTGAATATATCCTCCAACATCAAGTCCAAACAATGAGCCGCACATGGTGACCAATACAAGTATGGATACTTCGCCTCTAAATAAGAACCTATCAAAAGAAAATAAATAAATTTTATAATATGAAATTGAAATATATTTTACATAAATAATAAAAGATGTGTACTTAAAAAACAAAGATATAAATATATAGATATCTTACCAGCTAAGACGTTAGCGGACGCGCTATCCGTGACAACTTGTACCACCTTCGACTCTCCCACCTTTTCCACGAAATTACTAAGTAATTCAAACATTTTTGTAGCATTTTTTGAATAGGCCGAAGCGCCAACGGACTCTATAAACATATACTACCTTTTGGAGAGTTGACTAAAAAATTTATCAAAGTCCTCTCTCTCGTCTTGCCAGCCATCCGCCATAAGAGAACAGTCATTCTTCGCCCATTCCACTTTGTGATCATTCATTGATTTTTCCGCGCTTGCAACCTCCTTTTTAAGTAATGGAAGCCTCACCTCATGGTAACTAGGTGGTTTCATACCCGGTCCGTATTGTCCAACCGATTCGATAAATAAGTGAAAGCTTTCATATTTAACGGAATTGAAAGAAAGCCCCGCATCATACATCCATCGAGCAAATAACTCTATTTTGGTCGGATTATTATCATCCAACTTCGTTTATTTCCCCTTTCGGTTTTGCACCACAACCTCGGGATCGGGAGTGTAATAAAAATCGATTGGACCCTTTTGTTTTGGGGGTTTTCTTGCAACAACTTTTGAGGCCCGTTGAGAACCATCAGTAGAAGATCGCTTCTTACTTGTAACCTCAACAACATCATCCTCATCTTCATCATCACCAATGCCCACAAATTCATCCAATTCCGGTATCAAATTTATTTGATCTTTTAACTGTTTTTTTACTTCCATAAACCCCTTAATTTGTTCTCTTACATGCGCGGGACATGTCGGGCAACGTGTTACATTCCTATACCCACCCACGAGATGTTGTTTAGCCCGATATATTCCCCCTTTGCTAACGTTTTGGCAATATTTACAAGTCACTGCATTTCTGTCATTAGGATTGGCCAAATAAACATGATCCCACTCATTCGCTTGCCATTTATAAACCTAAAAGGGACCAATACAAAAACTAATTTAAATCCAGCAAACAATCTGAATTAATATACTATAAATATAAATTGTCTATATGAAATATGAAATATGAAATATGAAATATACTATATAACAGTAAACAATTAAATTTCAAAACAGTATACAATTCAAAACAGTAAACAAAGAGTTAATTTTCAACTGATATTGCAAAACAGTAATTAATTAAATTGCAAAACAGTTATAAAATTAAAAATAAAAAAAAGTCATCAATTAGTTTCAACTGATATTTCTTTTTTATTTCTTTTTATTTCAACTTCTTTCTTTTTACAGAAAACAGTCAAAAGATGGAAGAAAAAAGAAGCAGGAAAGGAAAAGGGTGAAAAAAGTTTAAGGAAAAAAAAGAAAAAAAAAAGAAGAAAGGCAGAAAAAGGAAAAAGGAAAAAAAGAAAAATACCAGCCAGAGATAAGAAATATGGGCCAGAAAAAAAAAAGAAAAAATAAAAAACGAAACAGTTTGGAGAAGAAAAAGACAGAAAAGGAAAGAAAAAGAAAGAAAAAAGAAAAAAAAAACAGAAAGGAAAAAAAATACATACCGGAGATGTGGTGTAGCCGGAGAGGAGAAGACAGTAGCTGGAGAGCAGCCGGAGAGGAGAGGAGAAGAGAGTAGCTGGAGAGCAGCCGGAGAGGAGAAGAGAGTAACCAGAAAGCAGCCGTAGAGGATAGAGAGCAGCCGGAGGTATTTTTTTCTTTTGTGAGGCTAGGGTTTCGTTTTTTTTTATGTTATGTTAAAAACATAAGCGTAGTTATGAAAAAAAAAAACTGACGTAGGCGCGGTTATAAGAAAAGAGAATTAGGCGCGCCTAGGTTAGCGCCTTAACCACACAGCGCGCCTAGCGCCTTGTCCCTTAAAGCGCACGCCTTAGTAAACTCGTTGCACCTACCCTCCTGTCAGGCGCTGTAGCTGCGCCTAGGCGCGCCTTTGATAACTATGGGCTGAAGGGTCGTAGATGTGTCCTTCTAGCAGCGAACAAGTTTCAGGGCTATGCCAGTGTTTGGTGGAAGGATAAAGCTAGGCAGACCCACTTTCCTACCCATTTCCCATACCCGCCTGCATAAAAGTGTTATACCTTATTGTTGTGGATCCCGCCAGGGCAAAATGTATAACTTTTTGCTGCCTTGTCTTATTAGGCGGGTATGAAGGTGGGTAGGAAAGTGGGTAAGTGTAGTGGTACTCTTGGTCGAATGATTTGGAGCAGCGACGTATCCTTGATGGCCTACCCCCTAGCCAGTCCTGGGCCGAGCTCCGAGCACCATTGATGTCGGCCTTTGTCTCCGCCACTTATGAGCGTGACCTATTCTTGTGAGTCCAGTCTCTTCGGCAGGACACCGCGGTTTTGGACTACACTGAGCGCTTCCAGCTTCTATGTACTCGTTCCCGCCTCGGCGAGAATGAGCAACGGATTAGCCGTTATATTCACGAACTGCAGAGTTATATTCAGCGGGATCTCGCTTTACGTGATATCACCTCCTTTGCCAAGGCGGTGGAGTACGCCACTAAAGTTAAGTCCTTCCATCAGACTGCCCCTCCGCCGCGTAACCACTCCATGACAGCTCCTCCAGCCCCAGTGACTTATGCTTCTCCCGTGACTCTATCTAAGGCAGCTACTCCTACTACCACGGTTCCTCCTCCGACCCCCACTCATCCGGTCACCTTGAAATGCTACAACTGTGAGGTGATGGATCATCGAACCTCATATTGTTCCCTCCCTCACCGTCGTGCTCTCTTAGCTTCGGGAACCCTGAGTATCTTGAGGAGGCACCAGATATTCCACCACAGCCCGCTCTCATTAATATCCTTGATGGTGACACTGAAGGCCTTCCCCTCTGAATTCGAGGACGAACTCTTTTCAAGGGGGGGAGAGTGATGTGATTTAGGGTCATTATTGTCTTTTATCCATTTTTAGTCATTTTTAATATTTATTTTATTTTTAGCATTCATTATATTTTCTCTTTTTGTTTAATATTTAGAGGAAAGAAGGTGAATTGGCATTAAGGGCATAATTGCAATTAGATACTTAGCTCAGAGGCCAAGCAACCTCCTTCCTATAAATACCCCTTATGTAGACTCATTTGGGTCATTCTTCCATATTTTGAGATTTGATTAGAGAGAGTTTGAGAGAGAATTATCTTTTCTTCTTCCCATTGACGTCATTTACGTCAGCTTGGTAAATATTTTCAAAATGTTTTACTTGGGCTCTGACCCGTGTCAAAATCTTTTCCAAAACATTTTAGGTGTCCAGCTACAAGGACGACAGTTTGATGATTCTATCCAGAGATGCTCAGCTGCAGCTCATGTGAAAGTTGCAGGACTTTGCTGTAAACGATTCGTTCATTTATTCCTAGTGTAGGATTCTTTAATTGAGTACTCATTTGGGCATGTCGCCCTCAGATTTAGTATTCAGTTTATTTATGTTACATTGTGTATCCAAATTATGATTTCAGTTTGCTATTGTATTTCATTGTTGAACCGATAGTTGATTCAGTCATCTTTATTTATATCATTCATTTGTGTTGGATTTCAATTACTAATTTGTGTGATGGTTTGATTGTTATTTATTTTCGCATGTTGTTAATTAATGAAAGATAAAATTTGGCATCAGTCTATTTAAACTACTAGGTGGTTAGTAACTTTAAAAAAAAAAAATTTTCGACAGTGATACTAAGAATGAGCTATATGAGACCAACGTTTTTATTTTGATCACAGGCTGGCCACCCGGTATTTTAGTAGGCGAGGTGTCACAGAACCCTCGTGGGATTAGATTGAATGATTTCATTCCTATGCTTGGATGTGAAATTGACTCCTTACCAATTTCTAAAACAAATTGGCAGTATTCCCATTTAAGTTCTGGAAGAATTTTAGGGAGGAATGAGTATAACAAATCTGTTGATAAAATCATAATGAATAAAATAACGCCCGATGAATGGAGAAAGAGTATTTTAATACTTATTTATAAAAAACAAATGAGCTATAGAAAGTTATTCAACTTATAGTGGTACCAAGTCATATGAGTCAAAATGGATTGATTGAGACCGAAAACAATAGTATTAAAGAATTTGTTCGCGTGTATGCTCGGGACGTCACCAAGGGAAGCTAGTTATCTGTTGAGGAGATTAATGGAAATGTATATATAGAAAAAGAAAGAACTCCCTAAGGTTTTCATAGATATGGAGGTGTATGAGAGCGTCATAAAGATATAGTACGGTAGGATTTGATTAAAAAATGAGTTTATGATAAATATATTTATAGGACCAAGGATATTTATGATGGGAATATGATTGCAGAAAATAACAATATCAAAAAAAGTTGAGAAATTCCATATATTGAATCCCTTCATTTTTTTTCTCTAATTATGGACGAAGATGTGTTGTGTATGTTAGTTGGAGAAGATATAGTTATAGTCGATGAAACAAAGAGAGAGGTTAACTATACATTTAAAGTGTGGGGAGGAACCTTAGAAGCAAGAGCGTTAAAAAGAACCAAGGCTAGAAATGGAGTGCAACTCTGGTAATAGTATAAGCATGGTTGTCAGCATCTTATAATGCAAGATATGATACATACGATAAGATACAAACCTAAAGCAATCTGCAGATTGTATCTTTCTAGGTTCCATCTTACGACTCTTTATTATTGTATCATACGATCGCAATTCATGCAAAAGGCGTACAGGTTAAATCATTGGGAAGAATTCATTGAGGTTCTTTAATTTCATTTCAGAAATGCCTATTATATACTCACAAAATCGTTATAAAAGAGACATAAAGGAAAGGAACATTTAGGAACTTTATCCTAGGAAATAATTTCATTGTACCCAATCTCAGCGAGTCCTTACCTGGAAACAATAAATTCATGGTACAAAGTTTTATGTTTTCAAATTGAAAGAAAATGAGATGTAACAAAGGAAATGAAAGAGACGAACTTTAGTGCTAATAAGTAGTCATTAAAATATTAACTAATTCTATATATCACATAGTGTACATTGATTAATATATAGAGTCTATAGGTATTTCCTTAACAAAAGCACTAAATGAAAGCAAGTAATTGATGAAAAAAGAGATGAAGATTACGAAGATCAAGAGATACAAAGATTGTGGAAGTATATGTCGATGATGTGGAACTTGAGGATTGGGATGGATATAAAACATGAAGAATGTGTGGATGATCAAAACAGATGAGAAACTTATCTTCTGGAACTTTCAAGATACATTAGGATATTTTAATTGTTGATGCCTAAGACATGACAAACTTATTAACCTTGTGTGACATTTACATTCAAATGTCTATTATATTTAATGTTTAGACATGTATAATATATATATGTGTGTGTGTGTGTGTGTGTGTGTGTGTGTGTGTGTGTGTGTGTTTGTATGACTTTATAAATGATGATAAGTTTCGATACATGGTACGAGAGACTATTTTTAGCAACCACTGCGAATCTAATACATTTTCTGACAACGCTGAGTAAGAGCACATATATGGATGTGGTGAAGCTTGAAGGGGATAGATACTTAAAAGTGACTATTTTCGTTATATAGGGTAGATCGCTCCTTGGTGCGAGCCCTCGGCCAAGTTACGGTTGGTCTTGGGTTCGAGACATGGGAGCAGCCTCTCCATATATGGGAGTAAGGCCAGCCAACATCCGTCGCTTCCAGGTGTTGCAGTTAAGTGAGAGCCTTGTACACTGAGTACGACCTCTTTAGGGTAGATCACTCCTATAATGATGTTAAATCACAACATTATTCTTGCGAATTAAATACCAAAAAAACAAAGAAGATAGTTATTAATTTTAGCGAAGTAATGAACTAATACGACAATGATAACTTACAAGACCAAACTCAAGTTACAAGTACCTGTTATCTTAGAACCACATATTTTAAATAACCATATGCATTTGATCTCCCAATTTGGGGGAAGCCCTTGTGGAATGGATTGTTGAATGATTTCATTCCTATGTTTGGATTTGAAATTTATGACTTACCCATTCTAAAATAGATGAAAAGAAGAACGAGTATTCTCACTGAGGTTTGGAAGTGTTAGGGGAGGAAGGAGCGTCGTGGTCAATAATTTGTTAGATAAGATTATAATGACAAACAAGAGTATTTTCATAACTATTTATAAAGACACCCAAGATATAAAAGTTGTTCAATGATAGTATTATGGAATCAGATTGGGTTTATACAATGGGAGGTTAACAACGAAAGCCATTTATCTATTTGAGGAGACCAATAGAAAGGTATAAAGAGAAAAGAAAGTCTTTAATCAGATATACAATGTAGTGCACTTATAATTATTGTAAACCTACATCGAGGTTCAACTTTATATCCTTATATATTTGCTATAGTTAAGGGACAAATTAGTGGAAGATACACGATTAGGTGACATGGTTATATTGCTCTAATGGATGAAACTAAACTAGGATTGGAGTCCATGTTAAATCAAAAGTGTTGAGAGAAACTCTATAAGAAAGAGGATTAAAACACATGAAACTAAAAGTGAGTGTATGAAGTGCACATTAACGATAATAAAAGAATAAATGGGGAGGTGGTGAAGATTAAGGAACAAGTGATACCGAATAATGACTCTTTTCGTATTATGTAGGCTCAATTATTCATAGAAAAGAGATATTAGTGATATAGTTTTCCATGGGATTAACGGAAGATGGGTTAAGTTGAGAAGTGCTATTGGTGTATGATGTGACACGTGTATAGCTATGAAGTCGAACGAGGAGTTGTACATGAGTGCAACCAAACATGTCATGCTATATGGAATAAAGCGTATGTTCTGAAAATGAGTATGGTGATAATAAGCATATTAAGATGGACGTGTGGTAAACCGAGAAAGGATAAAAATATGAATGACCATATTCATTAAATAATAGAAGTAGTCCTTACAAAAGAGATATTAAGATAATTATACTTGAATGCACTGTTGATGTAAACTAATTAGTGGCACTCGTAAAGAAGTTTGATTTTGTTAATAAAGATGATAACGCTAAGGGAAGATGTGAACCTAAATTGACTTGGCCATAGATTGTTAAGAATGATATGATGGCTTGTTGATTAACCAAAGTATATGCACTAAATAAAGCGGAATGGAGATATATGATTAATGTAACAGACCCAAATAATTAAGATAATGCTTTATTCCGTTGATTACTCCCGCAAGAAATTCAATTCTCTCAAATTGAACATCATTTTGACATGGGACGGTTGACTCGTTTCTCTAACACTATGGATCATCACCAACAATGACTCTTTGCGCCCCAACCACGTACAGACCATCATCACAAATTGCATGAAACCATTTTACCAGATACTCGATGCCTCTTTTAAAAGAATCAAAATACTAGCTCTAAAATCGAATTTGATGATATTTTGATTCACCTTTAAAATGAGTTTTGGCCAGCTAAGTATGTCCTTCTAGTGCTACCGACTTTTCAGTATCTTAATACCTTCGCTTGAATTTATTATCTCTCATGGAATCAAATATTACATATAACCTAACTTGAGAAAACTCAAACTATATGGAGTTCCCTTTCACAAGAGATAACATGCAGAAAACATAGATATATGAAAAAATAAAATAACCTAACCAGTCCCAAACAGATGGTAGAATGACTTGAAAACAATAAAACAAGGCCATTTAAACCAACTAAAATGGTGACTAAACATAGAGACTCACGTTCAATAAAGAAATAAGCTTGCCATATTCCTTGCGGATGTTGCGATGAAATTCTTTGCTCCGCACTGGCAAATTGGAGAACAACTTCTTAACAGTGACAGTTGTACCGACTTGACGTGCAGTCTTCCTTTCAGATGTTAACAGACCTGATTTGTCAAACGTCAAGTGTGTGGCAACTGGTTCATTTTTTGTTCTTGTTTCCACTGTCAAATCCCCTAGGGCACAAAGGGAGCTGAGAGCCTCCCCTCTGAAGCCAAAGGTCGCTAACGATTGTAGATCAGGAAATTCTGCTAATTTTGAAGTATGATGCTTAAGTGCAAGAACCTGTAATTGATACAATGACACATTATAAAATTTACTGCAGGATCATCCATTGTATACTACATATATACTTGGTAGCCTCTACCAATGAACACTAATGGGTTGTTTGTTTTTGCCTTGTAAATCTGGATTGAAAACATTCTGACTTGAGAGGTAACAAATGGCATTTTTTTTTCAGAGACTTGCGGTTACTTTTTCTAGAGGAAGAAAAGTATCTAGATAGGAGCACTGAATCAGAACTACTAAACTAAACTTGTTTGTTTTGCCTCATAAGTATGACTCAAAACCATTCAAACTTATTGATGTAGCAAAGAGTATTTGTCTTCAAATATGTATATATATATATATATATATATATATATGGGTTAAGTGCTATATTTAGTAGAAGTGCCTCCGAATACACTGAATACACTAAATCTAAATTTGTCTAAATACATCAATTCAGTCCATCTAAACATACAATCACCTTACTTTTCAATTGATTAATCCATTTTGAGGTTTTATACAAAAGGAAAAAAAAACACGTTTTAGACTTGAGATTCATGTATAAAAAAGAGGAATTCTAAGCCGATACAGAATTCTGACATATTATGTGCAAGGCATTGACGTGTTGTGTGGCCGATGTCTAGGGTTCACTATTATTATTCTAAACACCAATCAATGTAGACACGACACGATACGTCAGTACATCACACAAAATGTGTTGGAGTTCTGTGTTGGGCTAGAATTAAAAAGGCTACTCCTAGTAGAAGTTGTAGAATTATTCCAATTATTTCCCCTACCCAATATAGATATTGAAGGATGGAACCTATTCTTAAAAAAATCTAGATCCCAACTAGAGTGGAAGATGGTGCAACATCAAATCCTATTTTGTTACTTTGAACGGAATCTTAGCCCACCTCACTCTATTTTACACTCCCACGGACAATAACGAGCAAAATGCCCCACTCCTCCAAATTCAACCCTCCTGAGCTAACTTACCATAAAAAATGGCACCCTAACTTAGCAATCGGGGATAAAAAAAAAATACATCCATTTCCCAAGTAAAAAATGCAAAATATTTCTAAGAATAGAAACACGAGCCACATTAAACTAGTTTCACGATTAAATTTCAATTTCCAAATACCTTGAAATTGTTGGATGAAATGCCACAACCATTATCGATGACTTGAAACGATTCTTGACCGTATTCTTTCAACGCAATCTCGATACTTGTAGAGCCAGCATCTAAGCTGTTCTCAACCAGCTCCTTAACGGCTGATGAAAGGTCTAATATTACTTGTCCAGCACAAATCTTATGAACTACGCTCTTGTTTATAGGTTTAATGCTTGGGGAATCAACTGATGAACCTACTACTCCTCCTTCCATTGAAGATTGGCCGAATTAAACTCGCGTTTTGGCCCTGTGCGCGATTGAACATAAATTCAACTCACAAAAACAAAGTTTTATTGGAAATTCAATCGGAAGGGATTAATTTAGAGACTGAGAAAAGAGCAACTTACGATTCAAATGCAAAATTGAGTAGAGACTGAGATGATTGCGGAAGCTGTGATGAGAGAGTGAAACCCTAGTTAGCAACTGTCACTTTAAGCTTTTGCCGCCAAAACCAGCGCCTGTGAATTATATCATTTGTTTAGGTGTAATAATTACCTTCTTCAAATTATCCGTAGGTAAACGTGATTTTGTGACTTAATTTGTGGGTCCATTCAATTACACGTAAAAGCCTCTCTCGTATTATAAAATTAACTCTCAAAATTATATCTAATTTATATTTATATTAACTATATAAAAATTGTAAATTGAAATCATGACATGTGACGGTAATAAAAATATTTTAATTAACTCACTTCAAAACACGCTTTCAATGTCAAAAGGCTTTTTAAAAAGAAGTGTGCTTAATAAAAATATATACTTCATATACAACTTAAAAATGATAGTCGACTCTTCATGTCTTCAAAATTAAAAGAAGAAAAATAACTTTTTGTCGGCTCTTTCATCTATGCCTTTTTTCAAGACAATCCCAATATCTTCCTCACAGTACCCCTCTCTCTCTCTCTCTCTCTCTCTCTCTCTCTCTCTCTCTCTCGTATCAATGGTTTTGCTGTTGCTATGGTTATTATATTTATTATGCTATGTTTGTTTCAATTCTGAATGCCAATGGCTACTTTTCTATTTCAATTTTAAATTGTCTTATCTTCTGTTATGCTATGTTTGATATATTAACATGGCCTTAGTATTAATATCACGTTATATGCAGAGCATCCTAAGGTAGCTTCAGTATTCTTCAATGGGGAAGAAAAGTAAATACAACTGAGTCATGGGATTTCGGTTTGGGGATTATACTATCGTCGGCAACCTTGACACTGGTTTGTTTGTTTATTTTATTTCCATTTTCATCTTATTTTGAATTTCAATGAAAATTCCAGTTTGGTGCAATATTGGTTCGGTGCGAAAAAAATGGTAATCGCAGATTCGCCGTTGACTAGAAAAAACTAGATCCATAAATTTTTCGAGATGATGGATGATGAGGGCCTGGGTTTCATCTGAGTATGAAAGGCAACTGAGTTTTCATTTTAGTTCACTAGGAAGGTCATATGAGTTTAGTTTGATTAATGCAGATAATTTCAAATATAATGTACATTGACTTGGTTAAACCTCCTTTTGCAACTATAAGTTGTATGGCTGCTCCTATTTGATAGACAAATTAAGGATCCATTCCTCATATGTTTCTAAAAAAATTTAAAAATTCCAGTTCATTGTGTAGTCAGCTTTTGTCTCTAAATCTATCCATATGGACCTAATTAGGATCTAAAATGTATTTTAGCACATCCAAGAATAAAATAATAAAATTTAAAGACATGTGAAGATATTTAAATGGTAGAAGTAAAAAGAATTTTACAGATACGAGTATCTTTTTTAGCAAATCCTTAAAATAATAGACGTTAGGTATGAAATTTATATTATTTAAAATGGTAGAAGTATCATCTTCTTTTCTTTTGTTATGAGCATATCTTTAAAGTGGTAGAAGTCTCAATAATATTTTTTTTCAAAACCCACTTTTATAAAACCAATCTATAGATGCTTACACTTTTGGGGTTTAAAGCTAAACAAGTTATCTAATGATTATATTATGAACTCAACCTATTTGACGAAATGTAAAGGAGGGGAAAGGTGCACTTAATATAAAGTTATTTTATTTTTTGGTTGGCTGTTTTGATATTTTGTATACACATGCTACAGTTATCAATACTCCAACACTCAAAAAATTCACGGATTTTTATTCAACATTTCAGTGTCATTTTTTTTTTAAATATGTCAATCATATGACTTTTAATATTAATTTTAAATTGTATCTTCTTTCATTCGTGAATATATATTATGTGAAAAAAGACACAATAAAAAAATAAAGTTTTCATAAATTCGGACACGCATTGCGTGCCCTATATGCTAGTATCTAAATATAAATTTGATGTCTCCTCTTGATGATTTTCTGTAATACCCCGTAATTTTATAATTTTATTGATTTTTTATTTAATAGGATTAATTAAATTAAATGAGAATTAATTAGAAATTAATTCGAATTTAAATATTAGCGAGACCTGAGTTGGTATTTGATTATGATGATAATATTGAGTATTACTGGGTATATATGGTAATATATGATTATTGAAATTATTAAAATTGTCGCGAGTCATAAATACGATAATTCGGGAAATTAAGTTGGGACGCGCGTGTCAGTCGCATCAAGAATCAATTTAATTAGATTAAAAAGTAAATTATAGTTTTATCATTCGTATGGTCATTTTGAGTGCACCAACGTGTCCGAAGGGATCGATATAGTCAGAAAACACTAGCGGAGGGTTTAGTTTGGGTCCCGGGATATTTTTAGGCCAACCCGGGAGGGTATTTTAGTCATTTTAAATTTTAAGGAAATTAAACCCATGAATTTTAGGGGTTATTTAATTTTAGGGGTTATTGTGTAGGGCATTAGGGCCATTATCAGCCAAAAAGTAAGAAGTTGGCAACGTAAGATAGAAGAGAGGTTACAGGAGGGTTTCAAGCCATAACCACCACCACTTTCGACGAAATTGTGACCGGAGAGGAGGAAAGAACCAACCTTTGTCATCACCAGCAGATCTGAACATCAATCTGAAGGCAAGTGATTTGGTTTCATTAATTTTCAGCGAATAATTCTTTCATGCTAGTGTAGGGTTTGTTAATAGCCTTGAAAGATGATGAAAACTCATGAAATTGGAGTAGAACCCTAACTCTTGGATAGGAATTGCATGTAGATTAGTTCTGGACGAATTTCAATAACCAAAACATAACCCTTGATGAACTAAAAACGAATTTAAGAAGATAAATATTATGGTTCTTGAAGAAAATAGAAAAACTAGGGTTTTATGAAGATTGTATCCAAATAAGACTAATTGATGATGGTTTAAAGGTGTTGGGACGTTAGAAACCATGTACTTAGGTTGTATGATGAACCTATAGGATTATATTAGAATTTCACATCTTGTAATGAGGTTTGGGGACAAATTTGGGACTTAAAAACGAAGAGGTTCGTAGCCTCATCTGGTATGATCGATCGATCGACATTCTTAGGTCGATCGATCGATCGACGATCAGGATCGATCGATCAATCCCCCCAGGAAGGATGATTTTCCCCTTTCTGATTTTAAGTGTTTTCGGCCATCGAATGTTGTAGTTGGGGATTATTTGAATGCACTAGGACTTGAAGAATACTAGTAGGGTATTATATTTGTAAATCAGAATACATTAGAATTGGGTTGAATTGTAGCGTTGAATTCTCGAGTGTCCAACGAGTAATTTCCCATTTTATGATGTGGGAATAGGATTTGAGTCCTTAGGAGTAATAAGTTAGGATTTGGGACATAAATAAGAAGTTAAGAGTACTGAATTAACATGTGGGAGTAATAGGAGACGTAGTAACCTCTTCGGTTAGATTTAAGTACTCGAAACTATACGACGTGAGACGTATCGGTGAAGTATATCATATATCACCCAGAAATATAATAGTGTACGAATTTGAAATAATGGTATAGGTTGAGAACATACCTTTAATAATATTATAAGTTATCTAAGTTGTGTGAATGCTTGGTATACAAATTCTTATGTGTATGCCATACCTACCATACTTTCTATCACGGGAGGTCGGTTTTCGAAATAGGGTCATCTAATCTTTGTGTGCCTACGGGGGGATTTAGATTGGTACCTTAAGGACATAGGGTTGTGAATGACTTATTTGTGAGTTAATAAGTCAACTGATCATGGGAGCGTAGGTATGTGCGTGACCCATGGGTATGTAAACTATGTTCACCTCCAATATGTGTGATTTTGCTTATTGAAATGGTTTCATAGAGATTCGGAACACGTAGTCCTTATGTACGTGATGTACCGGGATTCGATAGTAGAGTATGTGTGCACCGCAGCTTAGCCTAGGGGTGCCCTAATTGTATATTTATGTTGAGATTAATATAGTGGTAATTATAACAGACTCTTTGTTAAAGTGTGAATGTGAATACTTGAGACATTTTGAGTAGAGTTAAAAATGAGAATTTCCTATAATAATTATTATAAATTAATCTGAGAAATAAAAAAGGGAGATATACGCAGGTTATATTAAAATGTCTTGAATAAACCCCTATATTATTATGTGAGGACAGGTTGTGGTATAGACTAGTTAGCTAGCAGCATAACTATGACGGGCTAGGGATATACGTTAGGCGTTCACACTAGTTGAGAGGTGAGAAACTCATGTGAGAGCACGTAACTAACATGTATTTAATATTCACTATTTAATGTAATTAAACACTTGCTATATAATTATTTTCACATCGGGCTCTGACCCGTTTGCTTTCAAATCTTTTTTTTTAAAACATTTTAGGTGCCCAGCCATAGGGACGCCAAGCTTAAGAGTTCCATTTCAGTGATGTGTTGTAGCTGCTGTGGAAGTTACAGGACCTCGATAGTAGACGCCTCCACATTCTACATTTATTCTATTTCAGATTCATTCATCTGTTAGGGCATGTTGCCCTTTTCTTTTAGAGACAGCTTTATCATACTTAGTTTCATTTCAGTTTTGGAGTTAATTAATTAATTATTTAGACTTTGTATTTGGTTTTATTCAGTATTTGTATTATCCATAGGAGTGTTACTCCAGATTCATTTATTATTCCATTTATATTCTGTTGTGACTATGATGTGATTGTAGTATCATTAGTTAATAATTTAATTGGTTGCATGTTAATCTAATTTAAATAAAATTTAACAACTCTTTTTAAATATTAGGTGGCTAGTAATTGTTTAAAAATGTTTTCGACATTGATGCTATGAATTGAACCAACTTTACATTTTGTATTAATTTGAATAAAGGAGTAGCTATCCGGTATTTAATTAGTAGAGGTGTCACATTTTCCATGTGTCTTCTTATTGATTGTGAGGTGATAACAAAAGTCTCTTTGTATGCCTCTAAAACCCGTCCTCTTCTCTCTCTCCTATAATCCGAATAGACCCCGACTCTCTCTCCCCTCTTTAAATTGACTAACGAACCTCTTAAACATCACACATATTTTCAATGTTCATTCATTCAAGTTTAGTATATACCCAAACAGGTTTTCGATCTATCTCCCTATTTTCCTTTAAGAGTTTAAAGGACCCGTTTGGGGGAGGGGGTGAATTTTTCATAGTTAAATGCAATGTATTATCTGAATGTCCTGGCCATCTTCTTCTGCAGACGAATTTTTGAATCAAAAGTATTGTTCTTCATAGAGTATAATGTTTATTTTAATAGGTAATATATGCACACTTAATCTTCATTAATTTCTTTGGAATACCTCTGCGTCATTGTTTCTGTTTAAAAGAGATGTCATTATCTTTGTATGTTGTTCAACACCAAAGGTAATCATGTACATACAGATCATGAAATCTTTTAAGTTCACATGATTTCGTACTCATTCTCATCTCTATGGTTTCCACCGTATATGTATCTCAAAACCACATTCTCCTTTTTTTTTTTTTATTGAGCAGTGATCCATTTGCTCTTCTTTGACCTGCAATTTAAAAGTAGTAAATACAATTTTTTTAGGGGCTTTATAAATTTAAGACCTATTATAATATGTATTCTGGAAAAATAAACACTTTATTTATAATTTTAGTCCCTATTCTTTAATAAAGCCGCTGGTGCGGACCCATATCCATAAAACGTCAATCAATCACAGCATGTCACGTCAGTCAATAATTTGAAAATAATGACTAAAAATGGAAACGAAATGTTTGTTGTCCTATATCCATAATCAATATTATTTAAGTCCTAAAAATGCATAATCTATTTTTTTTATCTGGTTCGTCTTAGTTTTAAGCATTTTCAAAGTAATGTTGTAGGTATTTCAAAGTACGAGATTCTTGGGTTTTTAGTATCTTAATAAAAATTTAAGATTTTTGATTTCTTCATTATTTTTTAAACCAAAATTTTATTATAGATAGTTGTATTTTACATGCATGCCCTTTCTATGGCTCTTCCTAAGTTCAAAGGTAATTTTTATATCTAATTTGTATTTTATACATACTTATCCAATTTTAACTTTAAGTTTTTAAGTTTGTATTTGCATCATAGTGATCATGTCCCTCAAAGTTTAATTAGTCTTTAAGTTTGATTTAGTCTTCAGTTGAGTGAGTTGAACGTGTATAGTTAGTTACTTAAATAAAATAAAGAGCACATTGGGTGTTTTTCAGTTCAAGTTAGTTGATACTTTTTAGGGCCAATTTAACATAAATAGTCTGTAATGCTAGATGAAGTTATGTACTCAACTTGCTATTTTTGTTCTTCTTCGTTCTTCATTTGAGAAATGAAATTCATTTTCTTATAAAGTGTTCAATTTGTATTAATATACTCTCTTTTAAATTTCTGTTATGGTATGAGAGCGAGGTTGCACAAAGAGTGTTTGATTTTATTACTCACTACTTATTATTGTTCTTTAAAGTGTTAGTGTCATTCTTATTCAAGATGAACGGTGGAAGTAGTGTTTCATAGACTTATTTGTGTATATCACTTTTAAAATCCCCATTTTGTTAGAAGATGGTCATAACTTAAAAAAGACTGAAGCCATTTTGTACCACGAGATGTTAAAAAAATGGGGATTTTAAAGTAATCATCAAAATCCCCATATATATATCACAAACTGAGGATTTTAAAGAAATTTAATAATTTTGTTAATTATCAAAATTTATATTTATTCTACCATGAGAATTATTAAATGCCCGCGCATCGCACGGGGTTTAAACCTAGTTTTCGTAGTAGTAGCCCTTGAATGATCTTGCCATTAAGTGTTGTAATTATTATGCTAATAGTCCCATTTATTTGCACCTCTTGAATCTGAATCTTTAAATGTTATAAAAATGTATTTGTTTTCCAAAAAATTTAGAGGTTAACGGCAATAATTTATTATTAGATTGCATTTGTTTGTCACGAAAAAAAGCAAAAAAACTTATTTACACTTTTTATTATGTTTGATTAGCGAGAAAATTGTGAAAAAATGGCCCTCAAATTTTTCTAAAGAACAAACTTTTTCACAAAACACATCCTATCAAAGACTTAAGATTTTGTAGGAAAGTTTAAAAAAACTTGGTATTTTACCATTTATTGATATTTTTATGAATTAAATGTTCCCAATGTTTATTTCATATTTAGTAATGTTTAATTTAAATGGATGTTTATTATATAAATCATATTTTTTGTAATTGAAATAAGACAATATATTATATTTTTTATTGTAAAGTTATAACTATATATGTGTGTATGTATATACTTTTTTTATTTATAATTTTCTTACGGTATTCATTGTGTTAACCAAACACATACAAGAAATAAATTAATTTTCTTTTTCATTCACTTCATCACTTTTTTCGAGAATCATATTTTCGCTTAACTTTCCTAACAAACAAACGGAGCCTTAATGATTTAAAGGTTCGAGACCTTCTGAATCTAATCACTAAAATCCGAACAAAAATATATTTATAATTATACCCTTACCAATCATTTGAAATCACCATAAGTACAAAGAATTCATAAAAAAAATGTTTTCAGATAAAATAAGAGAATAAAGAGTTACAGATACAATAAATTTCTTTCTTTATAGGATTCTTTAAAAAATCTATATATATAGACACACAAATACACAATAAGGACGTAAAAGAGTTTCAACTGCACAATCTGAAAAAAAAATCATCAGGTATGTTTCTCTTCTTCTTTCTTTATTCAACAAATTTGTGTTCATATGTTTCTATAATTGTACAAAAACAAAACTAACAAACAAACCTCAAATCATATAAAAACTATTTTTGAGTGCCTTAACTTCTACATGAGAGAAAATCTATAACATGAGATGTTATAACATGAGAGAAAATCTATCATTCTCGTTTTTTTATATACTGTGTGTTTATAGCTTGTGTTAACATATGTATCCATCCTTATAGGATAGATAGATAGGGATGGCAGAGGAAAAGTAAATGCAAAATGATAGTTATCTTCTCTTTAGGAACATAAAAGAAAGGGTAAATTATAAAATTGACCCTCAAGTTTGGGATCATTTTTAATTTTAAACTCAATGTTTTAAAAGTTATAATGTCAACCCTAATGTTTCAAAATTAGTTCAATTTTAGCCCTCAATCACATATTTTTAGGATGCTTAACGGAATGAATGATTACAAAAATATTCCATTATTCCATTCATTTTGTTAAGTCTCCTACAAAAGATGTGGTGAGGGCTAAAATTACACGATTTTTAAAACATGTGGGTTAACATTGCAACTTTATAATATTGGGTTCAAAATTAAAAATGACACCAAATTTCAGGGTCAATTTTACATTTTACCTGAAAAGAAAAGCACCTTTTCCTTCTCTTTGTACTTTGACAACTTGTTTTCTTCTTTGTCTTTTTTTTTTGTTGTTTTATACTAACAAGATAAAAGCTAGGAGGTGTAATTAATTTCCCTTCACAAATATTTGTGATTACTTTTTGGATCCATAAATACGTGTGTGATTGATTTTTGGATCTATAAATATACGAGGAAAAAATGTTTTGGGGGTTTTTAATGATTTTTTTTCTTTTATATAGTCCATTTATATATGCGGGTACTAAGTTTCATCACCCTTTAGTGTATATACATTATAAATTAGGGTATGCACAAACTTAAAACAGAGATGTTGTAATAATTTGTGTATATAATATTAAATTTTTAGGACTTCACAATTTTAAATTTAAATTTCTAAAGAAAAAAATAGTTTGATGATGTTGTTAATTAACAACCAAAACTCAAATACATTTTTCAAATTTTATTTTATTAAATAATTTTACTTTTATATTAATTAATAATGTTATTTTGTTGGTGTAATATGTTAGAAATGGCTCCAAAAGAATCAAAAGTAATTTAAAGGTTGAAATTTGCTGACACTAGTTTAAAGAAAGATTTTATAGATTTATGTTTGAAAGCAGTTCACATGGAAGGGGATAGTGGAGTTTAGTTGAAGATTGTGTCTTGGAATAAGATCATTCGGGAATTAAAAAAAATATAATCATTTATTTTGTTTATATATTAATTTATTATAAGATAGATATTAGTTTGACATTTTATTTTTACTTTGATTGCATTTGACAGAAGTACCATGGATCCGAGTCTTTAGAAGATAGAGTTTTACGTACGACGTTGTTTAAGTCTACCATGGCAACTAGGGATGAGACGTTTATACATGTGCATCTATTACCTCAAGAGAATCCCCGCAATTAACATTCACTTGAAGATGATGATGTAGATGTTTTCGGAGAAAATGAAACACTTTGTACTCGAGGACATGAACTAATGTACGATACATATTTCACCGATTATACCTTTCATAGTGCACATACCAATGCTACTTCAGAACAAGGAGTAAGAAAATATGTTGACCCAAATAGGGAAAAGTGATGTGGGATCCTTATGCCAATGAATTTGCTTTCTATAACCGCAGTCCTTGAACTCTATGGGTTGATTATTAATAAGTATTTTGTAGTTGTTTTATTTTAAGTCATTAATGTTTATTTTTTACATATTGATTTAATTATCTCCCAAATATCATTTTACAATTTAATGCAATAAAATGACTCCAAAGCAAAGGTTGTTAGTGTGTGTTGCACTACTTAAAATGTTTAGACTTATTAAACAACGTACACGTGTGAGACAAAAGGTGTGTACATCGTTGCTTTTTCGAAAGACGTATTGACAAGAGCTTTTAGATGGATCTCCTACACAAATGTTTGATTTGTTTAGGATGAGAAATAACGCATTTGTTGATATGTGATCACTTTCGCGAAAGAGGATAGCTTACTGATAGTTGGCATATAGACGTTGAAGAGAAAATGGCATTTTCTTTAGGCATTATTGATCCCACTCATCGAAATTGAGTAACAAAATACGGATTCAGTAAGTATTTTCGTGAAGTGTTGTGGACAGTGCTTCACTTTTCCAAAGAGATTATAGTGCCTCCTGCATTTGATGGATCCATCGGAGAAATTCGAACACATCGACGTCTTAGGAAATAACCATTCAAAGTGGTTGTTGAAGCACTTGATGGTACATTAATTAATGCACATATTCCGGTGGATAAACAAACCCCTTTCAGAGGATGATAGGGCAAGGAATGTTTTCAAAACGCCATGGTCACGTGTGATTTTAATATGATGTTTATATATCTTATGATCGGTTGGGAGGGGATCGTGCACGATTCACGAGTGTTAAATTAGACTTTGCGCCATCCACATAATAAATTTCCATTGCCCCTTGAAGGTGATATTTGTTATTAATTTTTTCTATAATTATGATATTCATTTATTACTATTTGTCATACTTATTTGTGTTTTATTATTATTGTTGTATGTATGTATTATTTATGTGATGCTGCATACACCCACATTAGATGCTTTATGTGTCCCCATAAAAGCACACAATATTAGTTGTCGGATTTTAGGCGTTATACAGCTAGAGATAAAAATGAGAAATTCAACCGTAGACATGTTAGATTAAGAAATGTAATTGAGAAGACATTTGGTGTTTTGAAGAATATATTCATGATATTGCATAAAATGTCTCCTTATGGTTTTCGAACCCAAGTGCACATTGTAGTCACATACATAGCAACACATAATTTTCTTTATCGAGTGTCACCGTAATGACCCATTGTTTCAAATATATGAAGATGAGGATGTTGACTTACCGGTCGAGCCTTAAATAGACGGTGAACAAGCAAAGTCTCCATCAAGTTATGATCAAATGTTTGGACGAGCAACGTAATAATAAAGGATTAATTACGTGATCAAATTGCAAATCAATTATTCAGTAGAAGTTATGATTTATAGTTCAACCTTGTTAGAATTTTGTGACTTTTAATAGCTTATTGGCTGGTTTTTAACTTTAAACAATTTATAGTACGGAACTTCCCAACTATTCAAATGCTTAATATTATTTTGCATATTAAATAGCACATTGTGTGTAATAATATTTATTTATGGTCATGAATGTTTTATATGTAATTTTATTGTCATATATATTATGTTATATCAAATGTATATGTTTTGTTTACAAAATAAAATATAGGGATAAATGGTTCAAATAATTTGCATTCAAATTTCAGATATCAATTTTACAAAAAACAGTATATATTCAAAGGTTTCAGTCAGACAGTAAACAAACAAATTTTTTAGGTTGAGACTTCAGACTTCAAATTTAGACTTCAGATTCAGATAGAAAAATAAATACACCTTTAGTGTAAAACACTATTCGGAGATATAATTCAGATTCGTATTATTATTTTTGTTTAATATTAAATAATTTAGAGGAACAACCTTTTTTCCTTTGTTTGATGGGATATTAATCATAAATCGCTATTAAATGGGCATTTTTAGGAGTCAAAATACGCATATAGTAAAATGTAGAGGGTTGTAGATAATTGTTGCTTCCATTGTTGTGACTGATAAAAAAAATGGCCCTTTTGACTTAACTCCATGTAATAATAGCGTGTTTTGACTTAATCACTAGAAGATGAAAAATTAGACATAATTCCATATATTTTAACACCGTTGATTTTTCGTTAAAAAAAAACTCTTAATTTGTAATTTGACCTTACCACTCATTTTATTTGGACAAAAATGTCCTTATTCCTGTACACTTTATGTTCTTCCTCAAATCCAACAACTCATAAACCTAATTTTAAAAAATCACATTTTCTTTATTTATTCCCTGGTTAATCTAACCCACTAGAAACCACTATCCTAAGTAACAACATCACTGCAATTGGTATTTTTTGGGGTCACTGTTTAGGGTCGTGACTCGGTCCATGACCAATTTAAATTAATTTAAATGGTCACGATTTTGGACTGTGATCCCTAAAAATCACCGTTAACGGGTCACGATCCCCATCCGTGACTCCCTCTTTTGTGACCATTTTTAATTAAAGTGTTATCATGGTATTGGGTCACGATTGTGAATCGTGACCATGTTTCACACTAAAAGGTCACGAGCATTTGTGGTTGGTTACGATCAACAATCGTAACCCTTTGGTGACCACTTTGGTGCCATTTTTTTTGTTATTTAGGTCACGATTTTGGACCATGGCCAAATGATAGTGTCGATCATCCCTAAACGGGGTCACAGACTAGGTCACGATTTTGGACCGTGACCATCATGGTCACTGTCCAAAATCGTGACCACCCTACCATGACCATTTTTGGGTTTTGGTGTAGTGATTTGGGGGGGCTCTTGCATTTTTCAATTAAAGTGGTCCCCTTTACCATTCTCAACACTCACTACTTCGTGTGACCTTGATTATGTATGAATTAAACCTGAAAACAAATAAATTATTAGATTTATTATTTTAAGGAATGAGAGACAGAGCATGGAAAATAAAATTTAATTCAACTTAAAAAAGTCGACTGTATATGATTATTTGGATCAATGTTATTTATTTATTGCGTGATATTGTGTATTAAATTTAGTTTAAGGTTTTTAATTAGATTCAATTGTTGTTATTTTAATTTATGTGTAAATCGTGATTTTTTTGGTAGTGTATAATGTCACAAACATTGAATAAGGAGTGGATATATGATAGGAATATAAGTGAGGTTTACACAAATGTAGTTTAATACTTTTTTTATTTTTTCAATTGCAAATAATGGCAATCAATTCTAAGTTTTTCCTTATTCGTGTGTTAAGTGTCGAAATAAGAAGCATCTCAGTGCGTTAGATACCAGGAGTCATTTTATTAGGCATGGTATAGACAGGACATATACTGTGTAGGTTTTATATAATGAAAAGCAATCCTCGGGTATAATAAAATGCCTCTTAGTGGAACCTATTAAATGTGAAGGACATATTAAAGAAGAGAAAAATGAGAATGCAAGGATTCAAAACTTAGTTGACACGTGTTATGGAGTGAACGAACAACAGTTTATAGACCCTGATCTGGCAGGAGTTTATGAAAAATCACATGTACATAATGAAAAATATAATGAGTATAAGAGATTAGCGACTGAGAAACTGTACCCTTCATGTGAGGGTCCTTAGACTAAATAGCGTGATCACTCTCTTGTTTATCTTGAAGAGGTGGCTTCTAAAACAAAACACATTGCCAAAAAGTATCCTTACACGAAGAGAATGATGAAAGACCTACGGATAGAAGCTAATTACATTAATGCTTGCATTAACAATTGTATTTTGTATTGGAAAGAGAATAAACATTTGGAGAAATGGCATCAATATGGAGAATCGAGATATGCAATAACTTCGAGTAAAAGGAAATGACCATGAAAAGAATTGATGACAGTTTTTAGGCAGTTTCCTTTAATTCCAAGGCTAATGGGATTGTATATTATACCTTGTATAATGCATGAAATGATATGTCACCATCGAGCAATAAGTTCATGGAATTATCAACGACATTATTATAATCCATCTCAACGGAGAAGCTAAAAGGTAAATGGTTTGATTTTTCCCAAAAAGGGCACAATTTTTGGCTTGCAATATAATTCGATGGGTTCAATCCTCGTGGTATTCAGTCCAATTGTTATAGTTGTTGGCCTATCATGACCGTGCCTTACAACGTGGACCCTTCATTGTTCTTGAAGTGTGAGTTCCAAATATTGTCTCTACTAATTCCTGAGCCAAAGTCACGGGGTCAAGTCATTGATATTTTTCTCCAACAACCAATAGATGAGTTTAAATAATCATGGGAAGGAGTTCCAGGTTTTTACATGCCCAAAATTCAGCCTTTTACGTTGAAAGTTATGTTGATGTGGGGATTTATAACTTCCCCGCATATGGTAACTTATCTGGGTGTATAACACATGGTTAAAAAGCATGTCATGTTTGTGGTGATGACACTCCATCCATTCAGGTGGAACACAACACGAAGATAGTTTACACAAATTATCATATGTCTCGGAACAACGATCGTCCATTTAGGATTGGTAGAGGTTTGGGACTTAGGACATAAGAACTTGGGTATTCCTTAATTCAACTCAATGGAGATGTATTTATAGAGAAGTTAAGTAACATCAAGTAGGTGCCTAAAAAAGTCCCAAAAGTTCCTGATAATGAGAGAATGTTTGGTAATGTGAATAAGAGTGGCAATGTCGAAGTTAAAGAAGCTTGGTATAAAAAATCCATTTTCTTTGATTTGGAATATTGGCATTATCATAAAATTCAACATGCCATTGATGTGATGCACAGCGAGAAGAATGTTATGGAACATTTAATAAATACAATTCTTTATGTTAATAAAATAAAGGATATTGAAAATGGGTGGTTGGATATGAAGGACATGGGCATACACAATGGTCAATGGATGAAATTTAATAGATGCACCGGAAGAAAAGATAAATCCAGCAGCACCATTTATCTTTGATAAAGAAGAAAAATGGCAATTCTTCCAAATTTTGATAGACTTAAAGCTTCATACAAGTTTTTTTGTCTAACTTGAGCAATATAGAAAATCTCAGTCCACCTTATTTACACTCATTGAAGTCGCGTAACTATCATTTCATAATGAAACACTTGTTACATGTGATGTTCCAACACTCATTTTTAAAACACTGAGATTTAAAAAGATTTTTCCAATAATTAAATTTGTTCTTTAAACTCTAAGATCATGATTATACGAGATATCCAAAAGGCCATATACATAGTTATAAAAGCATTATACGTGTCGGAAGAACATTTCCCACCAACATTTTTTTCTATTAGTATTCACCTCACTCTGCATCTAACAAATGAAGCCTTGGTTTTTGGACCAACCGTTGATCATTGGATGTATTTATTCGAAATATGAACTCTTTAATATTTTATTATAATAAAATATGCACCAATCAAGTTAATATTGATTGTTATTAATTTAGACCACCTAATATAAATATCACGATGAAAGTTTTCAACGATATACCCACCAATAAGTTGCATGTTAAAGGTCTAATTATGGAGTCTTATATTGTTATTGAATCTATTAAATATTGCATGGAGTACATGTCAAATTCACTGGATGTAAATCTTAGACAATCAAGTGAAGCCTTTTTAGATGAAGATGGATATTTCTCTAATGAAAGGCATTTTCTTAACGATAAGACTATAACGTTGGGACCAATACAATTTCAACAAATACATCGATGGGTATTATTTGGACTTAATGTCGATGGACTTCGGGATTATTATAGGTTCAAGATCTTTTATTTGTTGTCACTTCAAAAATTAATGAACATTTTGAGTTATAATTACTTATATCAAACGGCATATTGCACTGAGTATGAAACATCGCTAAAATCAATGTCTCGTGGTAAAGGGAAGGGCCTTGAAGTGACAGAAGTGGAAAAATAAACATCTTTCATCACTTGGTTATCCGAGAAGGTGATTATATACATACCGTTTTTTTAATCTTTCCATTAATATCCCTTTGTAATTATGATTTGTTTCCATTTAATAGTTGGTGAAATATAGATAGACGGGGACAAATGAAACATTGTGGCAGTTAGCTCAAGGGCCGAAATTCAAGGTAAAACATATAAAATATATCATGCAAATAGTTTTGTATTATCTCATAAGTATCATCACGATATTGTTGTCACACAGGACAACAATGTTTTCTTGAAGGCATGTACACAATTTCGATCTATAAAAAGTGATAAGAACCTCACATATACTTGGACTATGTGGTATGGAGTTATCAAACAAATGTTTTATTATGACTGGGTAAGGGTGAAGGATAAGGCAAATGGTTTTAAGCTTTATCCGGGCTTTAACTTAGTGGTGGTAAATTTTAATAAGTTTAAGAGCATTAATAATGAGTTTTATGAGCCTGTCATTCTCACATCCAAGTTTAATCTAGTATTTAATTCGAAAGATATTAAAAATATAAATTAGTGGGTGCTTATTCATTCACCGAACAAATTGATGAGTCAAATGGAAGACTTAGAGATACCAATAGTCTTCCAATCTATTCTTGGAGACCAACCACATTTGGAAACTTTGCTCGAGCAACACGACTCTATTTAGTTATTTTTATGTTTGCTTTTGGATACTGTAACCATTGAAATTTGTTTTGTTTTGGTAACATGACTTCTTTTTATGAATTTATTTTGCTCCGTTATTATATATGAATTTGTTTATGGAATGAAGCAATCCTCAAGTAGTTTTTATAGATTCATTTGAATTTTAGTTCACATCCATGATATGATCTTGTGATTTCAATTTGTATTTTTATCAGTATGTTAACAATGTAGTAATATGAAAAAGCAATTTATATCATGTGTTGCTCTAGCTAATCGTTGATGCTATATTTTATATTGGTCACTGTTATTTCCATGTTATTGTTTTGGCAACACTATTTTGGCATTATGGCTTTAAGTGAAGGTGGAGGTTCAAAAAAACCATCATAAAAAATGAGACGCAACAAACGTCATCAGCTCCACGATAAACATCATATCCTCTCCAACAAGCATTAACCAATGGAGGTTTGAAGCAACTATCTTCAAGTGCAAGTTAAAAAAAGCAAGAAAAATGAAAAAATAGGATATGCAATTGGCATGTATGACCCCATATGGTAAAATTATGGTAACCGTTCTAGTTGGTGGGGGTGTAATTAGTTCGTGGAGTGGGAGATGGGGTACTCGTGTTGGTGATCTTGTTAGATCTGATATCCCGATTATCTATAAAGATCGGAGAGTTGTGTCAGACAATTATAAAGATGATGTTTGGAATACTTTGAAGGTAAGATTTTCATATATATCATTCAAATCTTTGTCTAAAATAAACATGACTTAGTTGTTGATTATGTTCATTGTTTTATTTATTTATTGATTGTAATGATAATATGAGCTCGATGTTAAATCGGAGGTGGCCTACTTGTTGATGGACAAGAGGTTTACACAAAAGTTTAAGATGCTCGAAAAATATTATATGAGATGTTTTTGGCCTACGAAAGACCATCTTGGAGTCCTATCAAACGGTGTTGATACCGACGTATGGATATTGTTTTGTGAGAACGAAGGTAAAGCAACAAAGAAGACACAAAACATTCAAAATGCTAAGAATCAGACCAATTTAGAATATTATCATACACTTGGGCATCGTACATATGTTACTTTGGAATATGAAATGGTATATATCATAAGAATTTTCAATTATTAGCTCGAATTTTTAATGATATCGTAAGTGATATTTAGGATAAGATAATGTTGTTTTTTTCCATTGTAGCATTTTGTTGGTCTAATTAATTTGATATTAATTCGAATATTTAATTAGTATGGACAAATTAACGTTATGTTGGGAATTTTAGGAATGGTATTAAGATAAAAGTTTAATATTACGAGGTAATTGTGTTGAGAATTGTTAAGTAAATAGTTTAAATTATAGAAGATAAATAAATAGTTGATTTTAAATAAGTAAAATACTCGAGTAAGTTAAACTAAATTGGTTATGTTAAATGTTGGTTATATAATAAAACAACCATTTAACATTAGTTCTGTGTTGTTAGTAATACAAGGAATCAATAAATGAATTAGGAAGTATAACCGATATTTTTAAGAGGAATTATGACTCACACATGTTGCTTGGAGTATGGTTTGGAGAGAGGCCGTCCAGGTGTCGCGGACTAGCCGCAGTGGTGGCACCCCAGGTTGCTTTGTCGAAGAAGTAGCCGCAATTGCAGTTTGCTGAGGAGAATAAGTCATGGAAGCGACATTCTTAGCTACGATGGTGAATGGGGAGGCCGTGGTCGTGTCTAGGACTCAGTGTCCAGTCAGGTTATTGCGGTGTCGTAATATGTGTGGTTTTTGATACCCCACTCAGTACCATAAAACCTCCTTTAAGGGAGCATTTTACTAACCATTTTTATTTATCTCCCCACAATTAATTACACATGCTGTGTTGTCAACATTCCAATTGTCCTCCCTATTTCTTCATTTTTTTATTAACCTCCCCCATTTAACTTTATTTGTCCTTTTCATTCTCATACAAAGACAAATAAACCCACTTATGCTATAAAAAACACTACAATAAAATCGTAATTTCACATTTTTTACACAAAAAATAAGCCTAAATTAGTGAGTTGAGGGCGTATAAGAGGGTGCTTTGGAAGATAAATACAAAGGAAAAACTGTTTAAAAGGCACAATCAAGCATTGAATACTTGGCAACCCCTTCGAGGCCAGCTTTGGAGGCGGGGGCTACCCTCTACACTAACCACATTCTTCATTCTTTCGGCTCCAAACAAGTATGAGTGTTGGTTTAATTCACATTTAAATGTGTTTAAGAATGTATTTGCGTACATATATATATATATATATATATAAAGTTGGCCTTAGCGTTAGTGATGTTATTAAAAAAGCTAAGGTGCCACTTTGATGGTCATACAATAATCATCTTAACTTCCTTCTCTCTCAAAGAAGTTTTGAAGAAGGTTAACCTTTCCAACATGATGACTAAGCAACCATTAAAATTGGCTTAGTTTGATATCATCCACGAGACCCGAACCGCCATAAAAGGGTATGTGTTGGCTGACTTCATTGTTGAGCTCTCAGGAGGCTGTAACACCTCATATTTTTCACATGCCAGTTGATCGGGTTGGCACGCCAAATATAGGGTGTGTTATGCAATTTATACCATCCTTAAAATCATGATAAATAAAAATGATAATAATTAAAACCATACACAAAATAAATATAATAAATAATATAAATATATAAGATATAATAATAAAAGTCTCCAAATATTGAATCAATAAAAATAAAGTATGAACAAACTGCCCGTCTCGAATGAAGCCAATAATCAATCCAGCCATCCACATGGATAGATAAATAATATCTCCAACGTAATGAATAACTGAAATGTCTAATGTTAAGTGAAATAAGGCGCTTACTTTATGGATAATGGACTGAATGCAAATTTGACTGCTCAACTATAATGCTCCTTGTTAGGAATATCTGGAAAACATTTATAAATAGAAATGGGTCAGAGCCCCAAAGTTGCAAGAAATAGCTACATTATTTAACAATATTAAATGCAACTCATTTACGCCTCATGTTGTCACCCACCGACACTCGTACAAAAAATAACTCCCCTCCCCTCTAGCTTGAACGAGTTATAACCTTTATATCAAGCTTAACCTTAATATACTAAGGTTACTATCCCACATACAATAACTTCTTGCGAAATAACCAAAAGCAGCAAGTCTAATAATACAACTAAACCATTAATCCACATTGTAACTATGTAAGCCCTAATCGTTACTACGTTATCATGCTACCATCCTATAACCTGATACATAGTACCTATTAGAAACATATGAATACTAAGCTCCATAAAATATACCACTAGATACTTACTAGGAGTCATATGACCAATATCTATTAACTCCTAACTGAACTAAACTACGTGCATGGAACGTCTCACAAATGAAATCCAAACAACGAACCCTCTTGATACATTCTCGTCTAGTCGAATCAATCGTAAGAGACTCTCTAAGAAAATACCCATGATAACAAGATTTCCATATATACCAGTTATCGTAAAGCACTATCCTAACTCGTCCATAATATAATTATCAAACCAATAACCGATCAACCTACCATAGAGCAATCAACCAACTCCATAAGCACTCCATGCTATTGAGTATAAAACATAATACTAATAATTCTTATATCAGTTCAAAGTAATCAACCAACCCTGAACCGTCCAAAACAACATACTTTACCAACTCTTATTGTTCCATTATGCCCAGAAAAAACCCATCTTTAATCATCTTATGGCTGAGTAATCAACCAACTCTGGCCCTTTCCTAAACCATACCGAGAGTATAACTACTCTAACCAGTCCATTGTCAAGGGACGTATCGTAATTGTATATTATTGATTAGTATCCATGCATTACGATTAACCCACCGTCAGTGCATTTTAGTATTTTTAATTTGTTATATACACCTATTTATTTAAGTTTAACATATATAAATATATTCCCGAATTAGTCTCATAAACAATTTATGAACCCCATGTATACACATTCCTGTATATAATTAAAATTTATCGACTTTATGTAATACCCCATATTTTTATGGCTTTTAATTACGAGGATAATTAAATGGAATTACTTTTAATTATGGGATTTATTAAATTAATTTGGGATAATTAATTGGAAAATTTATTCGGATTTAAATGATAGCGGGACGAGAGTTAATATTGGGTTATTATTATGTTGTTGAATATTACTGAGTGATTATGGTAATATGTGATCATTGAATTTATTAAAATTGTCGTGAATTGAAAATACGACAGTTTCGGTAATTTAGTCGGGACGCGCGTATCAGTCGTGTCAAGACCCAATGTAATGGATTTAAAAGTATTTTATTTTTATGTCATCCGTATGAGCTTTTTGAGTGCGCCAACGTATTCGGAAGGGTCGAGATAGTCAGAAAACACTAGTCGGGGGTTTAGTTTGGGTCCCGGGGCATTTTTAGGCCAAACCGGCAACCCGGAAGGGTATTTTGGTAATTTTAAAAATTAAGGAATTAAGACCCACGATTTTTAGTGTTGATTTATTTATTTTTGGTTAGGCTATTAGGGCCATTATCATCCAAAAACAAAGAGGGGAGTTACGTGAGTTAGAGGAGAGGTTACAAAAAGTCCCCAAACCAAAACCACCGCCCACCACCACCAATTTGGACGGAATTGTGACGGGAAAGAAGAGAGGACCAGCCCTTGAACAATAACAACGGATCAGAATATCAGATTTACATGCAAGTAGTTTATCTTGCAAAGATTCAAAGCATGTAGTTTACATGTTTTTATAGATTTGAAGATTTATCATGAAAAATGGAAATTTGAATGGATTTGAAAGGTTTAAAATCATAATCGGGCTAAGATTTGCATGTAGTAAATGTTGGAGATGATAATAACCACGAATTTATGATTTATGGGTAGAGAATTATGAAAATATGATTGAATTCTGTGATGTTCTTGAAGAAATAGGAAAAACTAGGTTTTTATATGTAAATTGGGTATTTTGATTCAAGTAATTGATGTTATAGGTTGATTTGATGAATCAAAAATGTGGGGAATGATGTAAACATGTTAGTGGGTTGATTAGTATATTTAGTTGTGAGTATTGAACGTTAGAATGAAGAGTTTGAGGTGTAAATAGTGGAGAACCCATAACTGTTAAGAATTTCTGGGCTGATACCTGCTTGGTCGATCGATCGACTCAAGAATGTCGATCGATCGTGCCATCGATCGATCGACCCCTTTCCTTCGATCGATCGATCCCTTCTGAGTTTTGGCAATTATTTCTCTTTAAGGTTTAATGATTTTTCCAAAGTCGATGTTGGTTATTAGGGAGATTAATATGATATGGTGGGACTTAATTAAAGTCAGTAGGGCCTTAGTTATTATCGGAGAATGCTATAACTTACGGGATTGATTGATATTACTTACAAGGGTCATCGAGTGAGATACGGTTAGAAAACATTCGAATTGGAACTATACTGAGAATTGAGGATGATGTAAGGTTAAGGGAAAGAAACAGAGTGACTTTAAGTGCTGAGATAACATTTGAAATTAATAAGAAATCTAGTAACCTTTTGAGATAGGTTTAAGTACTCAGATTGATACGACGGGAGAGTTATCAATCGGAAAGTATATTATGTGTAATGTTCGGGGTAAACTTTCTACTTATGAGATTAATTAGATGGAATGTGTGAACATCTATATTGATATATGATTACTTAGGTTGTGTGAATGCCTAGTGTATGGATTTCTTGTGTGTATAACATACCTACCATACTTGCTATCACGGGAGGTCGTTTTGAAGAGGATAGTCTAGTCTCGATGTGACCTTCGGGGGGGGACCTTAGATCTGTACCTCAGAACATAGGGCTTGGAAGGGTTATTGCTGAATGGATAAGTCTGCTGACCTTGGGAGCGTAGGTATGTGCGTGACCCATGGGTATGTGAACTATGTTCGCCTCCAATGTGTGTGATTTGTATTTAGACGATTCCTGAGTGATTCAAAACTTGTGATCCTCACGTACGTGATGTACCGGGATTCGATAGCAGAGTATGAGGGCATCGTAGGTTCTATCCTTGTGGGGTGCCTTAATTTTGTATGAGATATTATTACGGATGTGTATACATGTACTTGATATTTTTCAGTTGTGTTGCTTAGTAGATGTGAATAACTAAGATATTTTGAATCGGTTAAGAATGAGAATTTAACTAATACTTGAGATAACTAATTTAATGAATGTGAACATGGGTTACAAATATGGCTTATCTGGGGGGTTACGTGTAGATACTCAATATTAGAATGCGAAGACAGGAGTGGTACAAACTAGTTAGATAGTGGCATAACTAGGATGGGTTAAAGGCATACGTTAGGCGTGCACAGTAGTTGAGAGGTAAGAAACTCATGTGAGAGTACACAACTAACGTGTTTATAATATGTGATGTTTAATTGTAATTTAAATCACTTGCTAAATTTTTAAACTGTTTTCACATCGGGCTCTGACCCGTTTTTCTCCAAATCTATTTTTGTTTTGTAAAAACATTTTAGGTGCCCAGCCACAGGGACGCCAAGCATAGGAGTTCCATTCTGATGACGTGCTATAGCTGCTATGGAGGTTACATGATCTTGGTAGTAGACGCTCTCGTTTTATTCCTGATTCCTTCCGAGTCATTTGTATCAGTTAGGTCATGTCGCCCATTCTTATTTAGAGGTTGCAGTTGCAGTTGCAGACTTTCAGTATTTTAGTTTTTGGTTTATTATTTATTCGGACTCTTGTATTGAGTTATTATTTACTCTGGCATCTTTATTATTGGAGTGTTTACTCCAGACTTATTTGATTTCTTCTCGTTGAGCATTTATATGAGACTGGTTATGCGATTGATGGTTTATTAAATATCTTTTTGTTTAATTGTTGGCTTAATTAATAAAATCTGACATCTCTCTTATTAAATATTAGGTGGCTAGTAATTAATTAAATGTTTTTCGACAGTGATGCTAAGATTGAACCATCTGGATATTCTATATTAATTTGATAAAGGAGTAGCTACCCGGTATTTAATTAGACGGGGTGTCACAAAATATACCCACCAAAGCACACATACCTGAATTATTAAACCACACTCGAAAACCCAACTTGTATGCATTTAACATTATTATTAAATTATCCTCACCATCGGAGTAATTATCCTTTTATTTTATATATATATACATATATATGAATATATATATACACATAATTACTCTCTTGGTCAATCAATAAGTATACCACAAACCTTATATTACATTTATACTTAACTCAAGTGTCATAACATCCCGATGACATACTTTTGTAATCCTTAATTCCTATTTTAAGCTCGTTAACCAGACAACCTCTTTTATGTATGCTTATATGTTATGCGAGGTATAATTGAGCTTTTGTAGATATTAAAGTACTAAGCAAGATGATTGGTTGCATTTCGAGGAAGTTTCATCATTTAACTTAAATTCAAGGGTGTTTTCGAATTTTGTACTTCATGGTTCGGCCACTGGATCTCCGTGGAAGTGTAGTTCATTCAGTTAGCTTGGCATGACCATAAACAACACATCATCTCGAGTTCGAATGATGAAGTTAGAGCCATTTTCGCAATACAAGTTTTCCCCTTTTGAAGAACAAAATTGCCAAAAAATCGAGCCTCGGTCGACCGGCCTTTCATTTTATGCCTATGAAGGAGGGCAGTGGGATTTACTCAGAATTCTCGATTAACCGAGCAAAGGTCCGTAGTCGACCGCGCCCATAAGATATTTGGTTGTTTCATTCTTTTTCTTTTCCTTTTCCTTTTCCTTTTCCTTTATTCCAACTTATTATACATATGTAAGTTGGATTTTATTAGATAGATATCATAGATTAGTTTAGGTTTTGGGGAGATTTCCTTCTCTCCCTCTCTCTTAGGGTCTCTTCCTTTTTGTATGTAAGTTACACTATTTATCTTCTTCCTCGTCTATTTAAGCTTTGATTTTTTGTTTTTTTGCTTTATTAACATGGATTGTTGCTTTGTTACTTGCTTTATTTGCCTAATTTCCTTTAATTCATGTCATTTACAATACTTTGTAGCTAACTTAATTTAGGATAAGATGATTTAACTCACCTTGGATTAATGGGTTGCTTTGATTCCTCAATGGATTATATGAGTTTAAATGGGTTAGTTTTTTATTGATTTTACGCCTATGAGATTTAACGGAATATATCATGTATGAGCCATATTTACGACCTTGCGTGTGTAATTTCTGGGATATTTCTTGACGCGAAAATCATAGTAGGTTTTTATGAGAATTTAAGGGGTGACAACTCTATATTTAATTAATTGATGAAATGAGGTTTCTTCGTGATAAGATTTCCTTCCCATGTAATAGTTTATACTAATTAACTAGATGTGAGGGATATTATTCTCAATCTATAATTTTACTCATTTTGTCAATCTAAGTCTCATTACTCTCCTAGTTTAACGTTTTGCTCACTAATCACCTTTTACACTTTTATTCGAGAAGTATCAAATTGATTGAATTCTACCAACTATTCCTCATAGATTTGATCCATACTTGCCGCTACACTCCATAGTTAGCGCGTCAAGTCTTGGTATTTGTTTGTATAGGGCATAAACACTTAATGACATATTTTACATACACACGCAGTTTATGTCGCCTATTAGTCGGCCTAGAATAAACACAAATCCACCTAAGAATGGGTGGTACACTAATAAGTTAAATAAGAATGTTAACTTGTTATCAAAATTTTACAAGTCAGTGGAGTTAACTACAGACCTACCCTCCACCGATTATAAGATAAGCTTAAGTAAGAATGTTAGCTTATTGTAAAATTGTATAAGTCAATGGAGTAGGTCACAAACCTACTCTCGACCTATTATAATATAAGTTAAACCAGAATGTTAAATTGATTGGTAAAATGGCACAAGGCCTACTAAAGATGGCCAAACGTTCTACACCAAAAGTTGAAAATAAAACCCTATAGACTAACGTACTGGTAGCAACATTCCCTATCTTTTTGCAACTTAATTTCCTTTTTTAACGCAACCTTTGAGAATAAATGGCTCAGTCGTCGATTTATTCACTTCTCTGTTAGATGCTAAGGAAGCTTCCCCATCATTAATTATCGGTTTCTCTCAGCACTGATGCTCAAGATAAGTTAGGTCACACTTAAGGACATTTCCCCCCTCGAGGCTTGCAATTCCATCCTTTAGTGAACACAATCAACTCGTGGTAGTCAATTTCCATTGCAACCTCCTGAATGTCGACTTCAATACCTTCATTGAAGGTATTATCCTTAAACTTCTCTAGATCAACAACAAGGGAAAGCTTTTGCCTTTAGAGTATCAGTTTATTTAAGATATTTAAGGAAAATACCTTATTTAGTTTGGTTATCTAGGAATCCACCCTATTACACTCCAGTTACAGGGTTTTACCTTCATTGGTCAGCTTTTCCCAATTGGTAGTCTCTTCCTTCATCTTTTTCGATAACTCAGTGATTTTAGTGTCTTTATCCGCACATTAATTCTTCATGGTATTAACTTGATCTTGAAGAATGTTATTCTTGGTTATCGAGCGACTACCTTAGGTATCGCCTCATGTATAGCTTGCATGGCCTACAAACACAAGTACAAAAAAATGAATTAATACATGAACGATCTGAAAAACTTATAATGAAAAAAAGAGTTGAGGTGAACTTACTAACACTATATGGTGGAACCCTTCATTTTAAAGGCACTCCACATTGAGACCTCTCGAGGCCGACATGTCTTTAGGCAACATGACTAAATAAGTAACAGATAAAATGACTTTGAAGTTTTGAAATGGAAAATCATTAGTGGTGAAGTGATCCTTGAATTTTAAAAAATTAACCATTCAGGGATGACCCATGAATGATGAAAAAGGAGTTAGAGTCATCTATTGCCTTAGCACGATCACTGCCGACGGATTGTTCCCCCTGGTCGGCATGCTATGAGGTATCTTGACGATGCACATCTTCTTGGCCTTATCGAACTCTCACTCTTTTTCTTTCTTTTTATCTCTGATCGCCTTCTCGCATATGAAGATTATCCTTTTTTTACGATTTTAGTCCCACCTTAGGTGACTGATTAGACTGACTGCCCTTATTAATCAAATTCTCCTTAGTAGTAAAAAGATCGACTATGCGTCTAGGGCGACTTGTCATCTCTTTGAAGTGTTAGGGGAGGGTGGGAAAATGTAAGCTCTTATCCCTCCTCATCTTATTCAACCTCCACCTAAAAATGACCAAAGAGGGGTAAGGCCATTGTCGTACTAAAGGTCTTCTTCGTAATGAACTAATTCGATCCCTTTTAAATTTTTGGATATCACGTAAGTGGGATAATAACCTTATCCTATGTAAACTCCCATATCCTCTACATTAAGGATATGAGTGGTTATTGGGATTGATGAATCACCAACCATGTTATAGTTGGTCATAGTCACGTAGGGGATAATTGTGAAGTTATTAGCTCACACAACTATTAGTTCATAGCCAAGAAGAACATTGGATGCTCTCCAATCAGACCTTAGTCCACGAGTAGTCCGCCTAATCTAAATTTTCTTTAAATCAATGAAGTTGTTTTCAAATTCTTTGGGATTCATCTTGTAGTGAATATTTGCATCAATTAGTCACCAGAAAAGTCATATTGAGCAAAAATTAAAAGAATGGTAAAGAGTTTATGATGAGATCTGACCTCCACAAGCTTGAGAAGACCGGCGTAGTTCTCACCATAATTTGCCCATAGAAGACCAATAAACATATATCAACGTCATTTTGGACCCTGGACAACAAAGTGACCAAATTGTGAGACTTGCCCATAACCTAAAAGTGGTAAGTGCTAGAACCAGGAGAAGTTTGAAGGTCATAGTATTACCGTATTTCATTCAGGCCCAAGTTAGTGCCATAAATTTAATTTATGGAAATTATACCCATTACAATTCAGAAGAAACTTTCATTTGCCTAAATAGGTAAGATTCCATAAAAAATGGAGTATCTCTACGAGTAATTGGTAAAGGGGGAATGAACCTTCCCTATATTATAACTACCAACTTGTAAGCATCCTCACCATTAAGGAGGTAATAAACATTATCTTCATCAAGTGAGATCCGTATCTTAACAGAATTAGGTATATTATACTTAGTATGAAAAAACTCAAACTCATTATATTAGGTCACTTCGTACTTTGTCAAATTCCTAGACATGGCGTATCAACAAGACCATAAAGAAGAAGTTCAAAAAAGTGAAGTTTTTTGTAAAAAAATCTTATTTACAACTCAAAAGGTGGAGAGAGAAAGAAATGGAAGATAATTCTTACCTTTAGCTTCAATTAAAGATCCAAAGTGATTTTTTTAAACCCCATATAGCATTTACTGCCAAAAGCCACTTGAAGTGATGGATCTCTTAGAAAGAGAGCCACAATGTTATCCCCCCTGGTTACCCTCTATACGCCAATGATCGCACATAACCCAAAATATAGGGATTATATGCAAGTAGTCCCATAATATCATTATAACTAAGAATAAGTGGGATGAAAGACAATTTATGATCCCTTAGTAGGAAACTCCACACGACACTTGGGTGGCATATTAGAGCAGGTCGATCAAGCCTAAAGACTATTCTCCCCAATTACGGGGGAAATTGAAGGTATTGTGAGTCGAGTGGTCTATATGGAATTCCAATAATCCTATATCATTGTAAATCTTAGTCAATCGACGATAACAAACCAGATACGGATGAACTTCTCAAGGATGATGATAATTTGACCGAATTTAATCCTGTTATAACTCACTAACCTAAAAAACAAGGCTGATGAAAGAGGGCGATCACACCAGGGAAGAACAAGGCACCATTTAGTATAGTTAGGACTCCTGTATCTATAAATATAATAACACTAATGAGGGAAATGATATAGCTTTATTTTGTACTTAAAACTTGAACTCTTAACTAGCATTCTCTAACACTCCAAAGTGTCTTCTTCTTTGTATATAGAGATCCTCCCTCTCTCCATTCTCCATAGACATAGGTGTAACAACCCGCCTAATTAAATATCGTGTGATCAGTCCTTTATTTAAATAAATCAGAATATCCAGTTGGTTCATTCTCAGCATCACTATCGAGAAAAATTTATTTATTAATCACCTAATAGTTAATTAAGATAAGTGTCAACAACTTTTTCCATTTTTAATTTAATTAAAACCATTCCACGACACGAAAATAATAATATGCAACAACACATCACAACTGAATTAACTACAATAAGAATAAATGTGACTGGAATAACTCTCTAGTTAAATTATAACATTTACACTAAATAAAACTGATATCCACAATGCTTACATAAATAATTACAACCTCTAGAATCTTGGACGACGTGTGCTAAATGAAGTAGACGCTACACATGAGTGAATCAACATAATGGAAGGTCTAAATAAAATTCGCATCTCTGCTAGTAGCTATAATCCATCGAAACATCCATAATCTATGTTGGGCATCCCTGCTACTGGATACCTGATGTACAAGATATAATAGAGAAGAGAATATGCAATAAAACGGGTCAGAGCCCGATTGTAAAAGATTTTAAAAATAGCAAGTGCTTAACAATTACAAATAAGCATTTATTATGTATATGTTAGTTTCTCGATCTCTCTCTTGAGAATTCTCACCTCTCATATAGAGTGCACACCTATCGTATCTCAGTAACTTCCTAGTTAAGGTTCCCTCCTAACGAGTTTCCACAACATAATTCTAACTCATATCATAAACCCGTATGTCCCATACCATACGTAATATAATTATTCATATTCATTTCTCTTCAATATGAACTAGTCTTGTTACAACCTTGGAATTAAGTGTTCACTTATTTAATTCAATTCAGATTTCATTATTTACTTCTATCTACAACATTACACAGTAGATTAAATCATAGTTTATATTTTTAATCTATAATATCACACAGAAGATTACCTCTCTCTATCTACAATATCACACAGTAGATTAAATCATAGTTTATATGTATATTATCACACTAATTATATATACACTAATACGGCACCTCCCCACTCACAGCTGCGGTGAATGCATACTCTGCTATCATGTCCTGATACATAATGTCACTATATAGACGACTATATATTCGGCGTCTCTCACGAATCATATCATAACACAAATATATTGGAGGCGAACATACTCCGCAACCAAATGGGTCATGCACATACCTAGGCTCCCATCCAACTGTCGAAACTATCATATACACCGATAGCACGTGTCCAAGGTCCTATGCTCAAGGTACGAATATAAGATCCTCCCAAATTGGGCGCATAAGAATAAGACCGTCCACAACGCGAAACCTCCACCCCGATAGCAAGCAGCATAGGTATGTCATACATACAAATAATAATATAGGTATTCATCACACATATACAAATATAACATCCATAAGGCATTCACACAACCATATGATAATTCCCATACGTAGTATTTTTATCTATCAAATCCTACGCATTAAATATTATGACTTTACTTCTTTATTTTATATTCCCGAGCCTCACTTATTACTCGAAGATTAAATAAGTATTCCTTAACCTAATTCAGTAGGTAAAAGTTTACACTCTACTTGTCCATGTCATCACAACTTTCGAAATTCTATGAATTAAACTCATCTTTAATTAGGTTTAATTCTCGATAACCCTTAATTCATTTTTAACCCTTCATTATATCTCTTAGGGTTAATCCCACCTATTCCTAAGGTTATACCGATAATTAATAACTCTCTTACTACTGGTCCCAACCTTAAATTATCATTTATCCAATTTAAATCCCAAGTAACATAAGTCTCGAAAATAACTCGTTTAATTAACATTCGTTAATTTTCCCTCATTCAAAAATCCTCAAAATAATATTTTTCGGGTCATAGGTATATCTTACTGCCCTTCTCTAAGTCCCAATATGTTCAATAAATCATCACCAAATATTTCTCAAAGTTGGTATTGAATCAAAAGTCAAAAAGGAACAAAATCACATTATCCAGAGGAGTTGATCGATTGACCAGATATTGCCCAGTTTTCTGCATTGTTTTTCCTACGGGTTTCTTACTTTTTAATCATCAAAACCTTTATCAAATAATCCCAAACTCCCCAATATTCATTCCATATGATAAACCAAGATATATAAATGATTTATAATAATCAAACCACCTAAAATCATCAAGAAGGTTGGATTTAAGACTACTATTTCGAGAAAACTCATATTTTTATATTTATCTATGAACATCATATAAACTCCAAATTTTCTTCACCAAATGATTCCCAATTTAATCTCATGTTATTAAAATCATATATCATTATATATGGATAAGTTTTAACGTATCCAAAGTCATTTAAACATCATTAACATGAATCAATTTACTCAAATTCCATTTTATTCTCAAGAACTCTAATTTTTGACTTTATCATCAACAAGAGTGTAAATCACAGATTTTTTCACAAGATAATATAAAATTCGTGGAGTTTATTCTATAATAAAAAGATATCACTCCTAGATAATATCCATTTGAAATATCCATTTAAAAATTATCATAAATTTATTTGTGTTCATGCAACTTTTCAGAATTTTCCTAACAATCCTAACATGGACAATATATAAGCTAAGATTGTAATAATTAATCACTTCCCTTTAGATTGTAGGTTTGATCTGTTGGGGATGATACTCTACTGGTGGTCCTCTATTTTTCCAGCCAACTTTCGGCAGTGGTGGTGGTGGCTCTTGGTGGTGCAAGGTGGATGTCCTTTGGTTTCCTAGAAAAGTCTCTTCTTCTCCCATAGAAAGTCTCTCAATCTTCCCTAAAACTTTTCCTCTTATTTTTGGTGAATGAACCTAAGCTCTCTAATCTCCTTACTTATTATTGATGTAAAAAACCAGATTTGATCTAATTGATTAATCACAGATAAAAATGAATAAAGAAATGAGACAAAGGATTTTTAAAGTGTTTCACCCTTAAGATAATGGCCTACATCCATTGTTTTGTATTGCTGGATATTTGCCTTAGTCTTCAGTATGTTTGTTTATGGAAAGCTTGCCCCGCTATTGGGGGTGTTACAAAGTATTTATAGCCCTTTGGGCTCTCAATATGAATAGATAATATGCCCTTATTTAATAGACATATATATCTGTACATGATAAGAATGTTCATTGAATCCGTTTTTGTCGTTTGATCTTCCTGATTAAATGCTCGACATACTGAGTAACTCGGCGTGCTGAGTACCTCAGTGTGTTGAGTTGCTCCGTATTATAAGTTACTTGGTAAGTATATTTCATGCAACGCACGATGACACGTGTCTTTATATAATTGGTTCACGTCAGCTGACTAATTTTTGTATCAATAGAAACCCCCAATGTTTCACAGTTTAGATTACAGATCTCCAATACTTGTGGCATTTAATGATTTTGAGCGTGAAATGGAAAACTCGTAAATATTTTGAATCTTCGACAGACACTTGGGTATTTGTGTGTTTTTCATCATTTAGCCGTCGAAAATGCAATCGCCGTCTCTAGTAATCATTACTTTTCTCGTTTCCCGAGGTAATGTGTTTAAAGGCGATAGAATCAAGTCATCTTCGACCTTTTACCTTTTAGACTTCCAACTCTTCGTTTTCTCACTTTTTCTACTTATGATCGTTCCTTCTGTCACCCGCCTTAGCTAAATCCTTGAGTTTCTGTAAGAATTTCTTCTTTCTTCTTTCTTCTTTCTTTGCTTTAGCCACCATGGTTTATCTTATCGAATCATTGGATAAGTTTAGGGCTGATTTTGCGATTCCTTCTTGGGTTATTCTGGATGAACCTCCTTGCCCTACTGATTTGTTTTCTCTAGTTGAGGGACATTGGGTTCCTTCTATTTTTGTAGCTGAATGTGATTTTTCTTTCCCACCTAATCCCCTGTGTTTAGAATTTTGCCAATATTTTGATATTATTCCTGCAAGAGTAATTCCAAATACATGGAGGGTAGTTAATGGCGTACGTAGGTTGAATCAAATTCATGGAACTCATTTAGGGATTCCTGAAATTATGTACTGTTATAAATGGGTTACTAGCGATACCACTTTTTATTTAAAAACTAGGTATTATAATAGAGCTTTAGTGGTCAATCTCCCTGATGCCAATAGGGACTATTTTGATCACGGGGTTGTGATGAAAAATTGGCAACACCCTCCGTTAAAAGGTAAGGATGTGTACCAAGGTTCCAGATGTCCACTTTATGGAAATGGGATAGGTTATTTTTAGTTTTTCAATTTAGCTCTGTTTTTGTTTGATGAAATGCATCACTGGCACTTATTTTTTGTTTGTTGTAGCTGACAGTAAAAGGAAACCCCCAAAGAGAGTGACGTTAATATAAAAGATTTTAAACTTATCTGGAGTTTGCATCAAACAATAGTTGGGGTACATGTGAGGTCCGCTTCCTATCTGCTGCAATACAAGAACACCACTTATTCTTTTATTGCTCGTCCTCTTGTTCCTCCCTTGATGATTGACCTTGAGCAAGCTCCCGCATCTTCTTCATTTCTTAAAGAATATTCTTCTGATTTGGGTACTTTTATTGCTGACTTAATGACGAAGAAGAGGAAAGGGCCTGACCACTTTGCCAAGTCTGCTCCTGGTACTGAAGGAGCGAAGAAAAGTAAAGACGACGTTCGAGCTGAAGGAACTAAGAAAAATGATGTTATTCTTCCTGCCAAAGATATTAGCAAGAAGCCCCCTGTTGCCCCTAAAGAGTCAGCACCTTTGATTGAGGGGGTTGTCCTCATTCAAGAAGAGATAACACCTTTGATTGAAGCTGCTCCTTTAAGGAGATTGAGAAGGGGTCTTATTGAGAAGACCGTAGATGCTACTGCCCAACCTTCTGTCCCACCTACTAGGGTTGAGCTTCCTTTTTTAAGGGCTAGTTCTCCAACCACCATTACTCTTGGCTTGGCCAAGAAATTGACCAGGTCGGGGAATCTTCCTGATTACCAAGCTACTGAAACCTCAACTCCTCGGGACAAAGTTACTGATTTGACAACCCAACACCTTGCATCAGTAAGCGCCATTATATTTATTCGTCTAATTTTTCATTACCATGTTCATGCTCTGATTTATGCCTTTTTCTTCTTGCAGTTTTTGGTGTACTTTGATAATATCGTCGAGAAGGATGAAGCTATCAAAGCTTCAACCTCGTCCAGTGGAGTGGAGGAATCCCTTGATGGGTTATCAAAGTCTTTCATGGATTCCCGAAAGAAGTATGGGGAGGATAAAAATGCCTGGGAGAATAAAATCCAATCTGTTGAGACAACTCGACAACAAGCTGTTGAAGCGGCCAAAGATGCTGACATAGCTCGACAAGAGGCTACAATAGCTCGATAGGAGGTGATTATAACATGATAGAAAACTGATGCAGCTCTGTAATAGCTATAAATGTTTCCAAAGAGATGGAGGAGAAATTAAAAGTCACCATTTCCAGCAAAGTGAAAACTGATGGCAAGCTTGAAGAGGCTGAACGGCGTAAGAAAGACCTTGAGGAGAAGGTGAAGTCTGTTGAGGAGCTTTTAAGGGAGAAAATTTCATTGGAGAGGGTGAAGAGAAAAGTTGCTGTGAAGACGTCCTTTAGTTCTGGCTGGGACAAGGGATGAAACAACGCTTTGGCTGCTGTCTCTTCCCAAATGGATTATACAAGTTTGAAGTACTTCAGAGATGGATGGGTTGCAGCTTTGAATGAGTTAAATGTTGCTAATGATTCTGAACTATTTTAGATACACACTCATGGCCCTCCTCCTACTATTGAAGAAGAAGAAGAAGAAGAAGAAGAAGAAGATGAAGATGAATATGATGAATCTTCTATGTTGATAGTAGAGCAAACGCCTTCTGCTACCATTCCTCAATCCTCCGAGCAAGTTCAGCAGATAACCTTTATCGAACAATGCTAATTGCCTTCCAAGCAACCAATCCCTTCATCCAAATCCGCTGATGATGTTGTAGGGACTAAGGAGAAGGTGTAAGGTTATTCAGTTCTTTACTTATCTTGGTGTTTTATTTTTCCTTTTCCCCTTGTACTCTTTGGCCGTACACTCTTTGATTTTGATTAATAAAATGGACTTTATCATTTACTTTGAGTTTTCTCTTTTACGTGTTCAATATAGGCGTGCAGTTATTGATTTGATGTTACTTCTCCCTGCTAGTTTATTACCAGGATGGAACTCTTGTTAGCTCATGATACATAGTTGATAAAAAAATATAATGATTACTTCAAAGATGGTCGTACAGACTTCACTGAGGCACGAATAGTTGATATCCTGGGGTCTGATGCTTCTGAGCGAGCAATTGATGCGTATCAATATTTAAAGTGTTGCTTGATCGGGCTGTGGCCAATAATATGGCTTATTACGAACTGATTGAAGATCTCCAAGTAATGATCGAAGAACTTCAAATACAACATAAAGAAGCCACTGCTCTTTTACATGAGGGTTGTGAGAAAAAGTACCAACAGTTAAGTGTTGATCGGGTTTATGACAAGTTCATTTCAGCCCATAATAAGAGAGAGAGTGTCCTAAAAACTTGAGATTGAAGATCACAAAAACATCGCCAAGTTGCTGGAAGAAGAAAATAATGCCTTGAGAGAAGAATTGAGACAACTAAAATATGCCTCTTCCTCTGGAGCTCTGGTCCCAATTAATGATGAAGGCTTTTTATTTTTAAAAACTAAAAATGCTGCATTGAGAGAAGAATTGGAGGCTTTAAAAAGGGTCAGACCTACATCTTCCTCTCGTGGCAGAGCAAGAGTTGTTCGAAGCAGTATTGAAGAGACGAGGACTCAAAAAGACCTAGCAAATCAAGTTGTTCAACTACAGGCACAAAATTAAGCCTTGACTGAAATGTCTCAGAAAATTCAAAGTCTTACCGAGCAGCTTTCCAATCAAAGTTCTGCGTTGGAGAGTAAAAATAATTTGGTGAAAAAGCTTCATTAGCATGTGGAGATATTGACTTATCAATTCCACAAACAGACCAGAGAGTTTTGGATGGGGGGATACAATAAAGCTTTATGCCATCTTGATGCTCGATTGAAACAATAAAATAATAAGGGGGTACAAACAAGGATGGTTGAATGCCTCGAATATAATGAAACTTGAGAGAGGAAATTCCTTATGGGATTGGTATGAGCCTGTATTACTTGATCTGCCCGTGCCTCCCTTTAAGTTAGATGTTAGCTGGATTCCAGCCCGTTCCATTCCTCAGTGTTTGATCTCCAAGTATCTTGGTGACTACCATCTTCATAAAGATTTTGAGATATCTCGACCTTAATATTTACTTGATCGACCAAGTTCGAGCAATACCAGGATGCTGCAAGATTTGAACTTTATCAACTCTTCCTTTGCTCTAGATGATCCTCCAGCTGGAATGGATCCTGTACCTAAATCTGAAGGAAAAAAGCCAATAGAATATGACATTTGTATTTCGTTATTGATCATGTAATGAAGAAAAGTTCATTTGTTTTGTAATTATAAATTGTAAGATGTTTTTGTTATCATACTATATTTTGATGAATGTATGTATCTATAAAGGAATAATTTATCCTATATTGATTTGATTTGATTGCCTAGATAATGGAACTTTGCCCCATTTGTTTGGCTAGTTGTAGTGAGTTATCACCCATGAGTGCCTAAGCAATGGAATGATTTTCATCCCACGTTCTTGCTTAGTTATAGCAATCTTATCTAGATTGGCTTGGTGCCTAGGCAGTGGATATTTTACCCATATTCTTGCCTAGTTTTTGATTCCCCTTGAATTCACCTATAATCAAATAGGCTTTGCCTTATATGATTATTATGCCAACATTGTTGGATGCCGACCAGCCTTAGTTGGTGGTTATTGATATGCTGAGGTCACCCATAATCAAACAGGCTTTGCCTTGTATGATTGTTATGCCAATATTGTTAGATGCCGACCAACCTTAGTTGGTGGTTGTTGATATGCCGACCAACTTTAGTTGGTAGTTGTTGATATGCTGACCAACCTTGGTTGGTGGTTTTTGATATGCCGACCAACCGTAGTTAATGGTTTTTGATATACCGACCAACCGTAGTTGATGGTTTTTACGTAGTGTGTAGCAATAGTACTTCAAAAAAAATTGAACGAAAAGAATATGGGGAAATTATCATTTTTATTCATATTGAAAGAATGAAATACATGTGAATCTACATTACTGATAATATTTGCGCAGGTGCTCTGCATTCCATGCATTTTTGCATTCTTCCCCTTCTAAAGTTTCTATTCTAGGTCCTAGGTCGAACAACCACTGTGATACGATAAGGGCCATACTAGTTGGCTTCCAACTTATCATGCTTATGGATGACCCTCTTGAGCACATAATCCCCTGCCTTGAGATCACACTTCCTAACGCTTTTATTGTAGAACATTGCAGTCCGTTACTGATAAGCGGCATTTCGGATCGCAACGTCTTCCCGAACTTCTTCGAGCATGTCCAAATCTAAACGTCTCATTAAATCGCTTATTGGAGAATTAAAATTAAGCATTATGTGAGTAGGTAAGCCTAGTTCAGCGGGTATAACGACTTTACTTTCAAAGGCTAACATGTAAGGAGATTCCCCAGTTGCTGTTCGGGGAGTTGTTCGGTAAGCCCATAACACAGAGTGCAACTCGTTAATCCAATTCCCTTTCACATCATCCAATCTTTTTTTCAACCCGTTCAACAAATTTCTATTTGTTACTTCTGTTGCCCGTTACTCTGGGGGTGACCTGGAGCATAATGGATCTTTTGGATGTTAGACTGCAAACAGTATGATGTGAACTCCTCATTATCAAATTGGGTGCCATGACCAGTGATGAAAGCATGTGGCAGACCATATCTGCAAATAATATTCTTTCAGATAAATTGATAGACCCTTTCATATGCCATATCGATGAGAGGCTCAACTTCTACCCATTTTGTGAAATAATCAACATCAACCATCAAATATTTGAATCGTCCTCTTGTAGTTGGCAAAGGCCCAACCAAATCTATTCCCCACATGGAAAATGGCCAAGGGGAAGTGATTGGTGTTAGTAATGCCTGAGGAGTTCTTCGTATAGTATAAAATTGCTGACATTTATTGCATTTCTTAGCATAAGAGGCACAGTCAGCGCGCATTATTGGCCAGTAGTATCCCTGCATCATTATCTTCTGCAAAAGAGTCTGACCTGCTACGTGAGCGCCATAAGATCCTTCATGAATTTCTTCCACTAGATCTTGAACTTTTGTTGGGTGAACACATCTTTACAGACCTGCGATCATACCCTTTCTGCATAAAACTCCATTGCTTAAGACATATCTAGCATCTTTAAACTTCATCCTCTTGGCTGAAAGTTGGTCGGCTGGTAAAATGCCTTATTCGATGTAAGCCCTGATGGGATCCATCCAGGACGGTCCCATATCCAGCGTGATAAACTTTACCATCAAATCTTCATTGATACTTCTACTATCCAGTATCTCAAAAAGAATTATTCTTTGTAGTTCAGTACGAGTGGCTGAGGCTAACCGAGCTAGTGTATCTGCCCTTGCATTCTCCAGTCTTGGTATTATGATCACTTGAACTGCTACAAAATTGGATACAATCTTCATAGCTTTAGTTAGATACCTAGACATGAATTATACTTTCGCCGCATAAAGATTTAACATCTGATTCACTACTGGTTGCGAATCACTGAACACCACCACTTGCTCTGTATTCAATGACTTAGCTAAATTGAGTCCCATAATTACGGCTTCATATTCAGCTTCATTGTTGGAAGCTTTGAACTGGAAATGCAAAGCATATTCTATATCTATCCCATCCGGACTATTGAGAATAATTCTGGCTCCGAAACCTGTTATACACGAAGAACCATCAACATACAAACTCCATATAGGGATACAATTATCAAACCCTTGGTCTGACAGAGTCCCCTAATGGAATATCTAGTGCTTCCTTTCATAATCCCTTAACTCGGGGCTTTTATCAAAAGATTTTTGATGCTCGGTCACCGTCCCTTCCGGCAGGTTTACTGATGAGAGTTGATCAGGGGCAGTTTCTAATGATCCTCTAGCATCCGTGGGTTGCTCTGCATTAGCCCTCTGCTGATCGGAGACATTTAGATAGGTGAATTCAGCAATGAAATCAACCACTGCTTGTCCTTTGAGAGAAAACCTTGGCTCATAGATAAGGTCATATTCCCCTAACTCCACTGCCCAATACATTAATCTTCCATATTTTTTTAGCTTATGTAAAGCCTGTCTAAGCGACATGTCAGTATATGCCACTATTGTATGGACTTGAAAATAAGGCTTCATTCTGCAGCTCGCCTCAATCAATGCCAATGCCAACTTCTCCAATTTTGGATATCTGATCTCTGCTCCTCTGAATACCTTGCTCGTATAATAAACCGATTTCTGCACTCCTCCGTCTATTCTTATCAAAGATGAACTTACTGCATTTTTTAAGACAGTCAGGTACAAGTATAACTTTTCTCCTAACACCGGCTTGGACAATAGAGGAGGTGTCCCCAGGTATTTCTTCAACTCCATAAATGCCTTCTCACGTTCATCATTCCACTCAAAGGTCTTTTTGAGCACCTTGAAAAATATAAGACATCTATCAGTTGCTCAGGAGACAAACCTATTGAGAGCTGCCACACGCCCCGTAAGGCTTTGTACTTTTTTCTTGGTGGTTAGGGATCATAATTCTAGCAAGGCATTTATCTTGTCAGGATTTGATTTAATGCCTCGTTGATTCACAATATAACCAAGGAACATGCCTTCATGTACGCCAAAAATGCACTTGGTCGGGTTCAGCCTCATTTGATACTTCTCCAGCTGGTCAAATGTTTGGCTCAGGTCAGCTATGTGGTCCACAACTTTCTCGCTCTTAGTCAGCATGTCATCGACATAAACCTCCATATTTTTGCCGATTTGCTCTGCGAACACCTTGTTCATCAGCAACTGGTACGTAGCACCTGCATTCTTAAGACCAAAAGGCATAACATTGTAACAGTATGTTCCCCATGGGGTAATGAAAGAGGTACTCTCCTTGTCTTCTGGTTTCATCTTAATTTGGTTGTATTCGGAATAAGCATACATGAAGCTCAACAATTCATGCCCCGAAGTAACGTCTACTAGCTGATTTATTTTGGGCATAGGGAAATGATCTTTCGGGCAAGCCTTATTCAGATATGTGAAATCCACGCACATTCTCCATTTATGGTTCTTCTTTTTTACCGTCACCACGTTGGCTAACCAATCAGGATATTTAACATCCTAAATGAAATATGCTTTTTGGAGTTTCTCTACTTCCTCCTGAATAGCCTGGTTCTTTTCTAGGCTAAAACCCTTATTCGTTGTTTCACCGGCTTGATATCTTTATTAACATTAAGCTCGTGGCACAGGAAGGCTGGAATTATCCCCGGCATATTTTCGTGACTCCACGCAAAAGCTTACTTTCTATGCCTAAAAAATGCCACCAATTCTTACTTAATTGTCGGATCAAGTGAAGCGACGATCTGAGTTGTTCTTTCTAATCGTTCATCGTCTAGAATAATGCTCTCCGTTGCTTTCATGACTTGACCCTTCACGAGCTCTGATTCGTCTCCGGGGTCTAGTGTTTCAATCTCTGATTCTTCAGACTCATCCACTTGGTAAGTGGTCATTTTCTTCCTGGCATCCTCTAACTCTTCTTGTTCGGCAGATGAGTAGTAGCATTCCCGATCTACTTTTTGATCGCCCTTCACAAGTCCCACCCCAAAATTGGTTGGGAACTTTAAACATTGGTGTACAGTGGATGACACTGCTTCAAACTTTTTCCGGCCTACTTTTCCCATAATTATGTTGTAAGCCGATTGAACATTTTTGTCCATCACAAAGAATCGTATCTTCTCCTATCTACAGGCACGCCAGGTACCAATAAGCATATCCAACTTGATCGTCCCAAGCGAAAAAACTTTCTCATCAGAAAAACTGATAAGGGGCCTGTGATACGGTTCCAACTGGGCGAGTTTCAGGTTCAAACTGTCAAAGCAAGGGTAGAACATGATGTTCGTCGAGCTGCCATTATCCACTAATATTCTTAAAATGATCACATCCTTCATCCTCATCTTGATAACTAAAGGGTCTTTGTGAGGATGCAAGACACCTTTCAGATCATTTGTGGAAAACCCGATGACTAATTTATCCTTATTAACCTTCCTCGAACAATCCTCTTCCGTCAGATTTATCCGTTGCATATAGGAACAAGCTTGGTCCTCATTGAGGTAAGCTTTCCTTTCAGCGGTATGATCACTACCTCTTGCATCTCCACCTGTTATCATATTACAATCAAATGAACCAAAACGGATTGAAAATACCTTGCATTCTGACTGTCTTAGTTTTTTGGGGAGATCGGGTATCTTCTTCCGTTTCATCTTCGTGATCCCTTTTCTTATCATTCCTTGGTTGGTGAGGAAATTTGGACCTTTGTCGTACTCTGTTATTGGTTTTCTCATCATTCCGACGATCAACAAACTGGTTCAGTTTCCCTCGCCTAATGAGTGTTTCTATCTCATTTTGTAGAGCTATGCATTGCTTGGTCGTGTGACCACGATCGTTGTAGAACTCGTAATATTTGGACCTGTCTCTTCTTTCAGGAGCTATCCTCAATTTTCCTGGCCAATTTAATTCCTCGCTATTCTTGATCTCTTCCAATACGTGGTTGATATCCACCTTTAGCAGAGTATAATTGGCATATTTCCTCAAGTGCTCCAATGTCTCCTTGCCTTTCGATTGCTTATTCCCCCCATTTTGCTTATGATCTTTCCTTTTATACCTACCTTCAACTTTAGTCTCTACTTTTGTCTCATCATTCTTCTTCGCAGCCATAACTTCTTCTGCCTTCATAATCTTGGTTGCTTTAACCATCAATTCTGCCATGGATTTGGGGGGATCTTTAGCCAGAGTGTAGTACAGCTTGTCTAGTAGAAGACCGGTCATGAGAGTTGTAATAGCGGTTTCTCTTCATAGTCGATGACTTTCAGTTTCTCGTTATTGAAATGAGTGATATAATCCTTTGTACTCTCTCCTGCCCTTTGCCTTACGCTCAACAGATGTGCTACCCTTTTTACTGGCTTCGCAGCAAAACAGAAGTTTCCTATAAAGAGCTCTGCCAGTTGATGGAAAGTAGCGATCTGCCCATAAGGAAGATTATTGTACCATATATGAGTAAATCCAGTGATAGTCCCCGAGAATGCCCTGCACCTCATCTCGTCGGGAACTGCATAGATATCTGTAGCAGCTTGGTACTGTTCTATGTGGAGGATGGGGTCAGTTTTGCCATCGTACTTCGATATAACTACAGGGGATTTGAACTTCGATGGTATAGGGAAATCCACAATTGCTTGTACGAAGCGTGACCCTTTGATAAAGGTTATTTGGAGAGGGTTCCTGGCCTTGGCCATTTCCCCTAACCTATCTTCTAATCGCTGAATAGATCCTTTCCAAGATTCCTTTCTGGCTTCGAATTTATGGGTGCGAGCAATAGATCGCGTCGAGTTCTCCTCCTGGGATTTTTCTGGGCGAGTTGCGGGCCTGTTATTTGGACGTGATTGGGCAGATCCCTCCATTAACTCATTTGGTCGTTGAGAATTTCTCTACGCAACTCGAGGAGGATTTCTATTCCTCCTGGGGCCCAAACGGTCAAATGGGGAGACTCTGCTCAACCTTTCCAAAGCGCTCATTCGTTCTGGAGTCAAAGTGGTGTTTTCTTGAGACTCTACAAGTCTTATAAGAGATGTCAAGATGGGCTAATAAGATGGATCGCTTGAGGTTTTGGTACGGTGAGGTTCGTTACGTCTGGTTCGTGATGGCGGTGGTGGCATAACACTTCGTTGACCGGACTGGATGGAAGCTCCATTTTGAAAAGTCTGGATGAACTGTCGCATAGTATCTTGCATGGCTATTTGCCCTCTAGCTAAATTTGCCAAGATTCTTGTGATATCGTTTGCATTTGGAGGGGTGGACGAGTTAGGAGGAATCCCGTCATTGTTTTTATTGCTAGATTCTGGGATTTCAGCCCTTTTTGGATGTTTTTTTTTTGTGAAAAACACTACGTATAGTCGTTTCCCATAGACGGCGTCAATCTGTTGATGTAAAAAACCAGATTTGATCTAATTGATTAATCACAGATAAAAATGAATAAAGAAATGAGACAAAGGATTTTTAAAGTGGTTCAGTCTTAAGACAATGGCCTACGTCCACTGTTTTGTATTGATGGGTATTTGCCTTAGTCTTCAGTATGTTTGCTTATGGAAAGCTTGCCCCGCTAGTGGGGGTGTTACAAAGTATTTATAGCCCTTTGGGCTCTCAATATGAATAGACAATATGCCGTTATTTAATAGACATATACATCTGTATATGATAAGAATGTTCATTGAATCCGTTTTTGTCGTTTAATCTTTCTGATTAGATGCTCGGCGCGCTGAGTACCTCGGTGTGTTGAGTTGCTCGGTATTATGAGTTGCTTGGTAAGTATATTTCATGCTACGCACGATGACATGTGTCTTCATATAATTGGTCCACGTCAGCTGACTAATTTTTGTATCAACACTTATAAAATAAACTCAGATTTCCGTAGCCGCTATTCACCTTCCTTGTAAAATGATCAAAATACCCTTCCGGGGGTGTCCTTTCGGTTTTAACGTGCCCTGAGACCCAAATCAAACACCCAAGTAGGCTTTTACGACTGTTTGAACCCTTCAGGACACTTTGGCACAGTCGAAATGACCATTCGGATGACATAATAATAATTCACCTTATTTCGTTTAAATTATAATCCCAAAAGGACTCAAATGCGTGTTACGACTTAATTGCCATAATTGTCGCACACATAATTCGCGACAATTTTATAAAGTCATAATCATATATATTACTTTAATCACCAAGTAATATTAAACATAAATCACATATTACTTTTTTCTCGAGTAATATTTAAATCCGGATTAATTTCCAATTATATCGTAATTAATTCTAATTAATACCAATTTAAAAGTCATTAAAAATACGGGGTATTGCAACAGGCAGACCGACCTTTCGAACCACGTATATATTTGTCCCCTTTTAATCATTACACTTATATTTGTGAGCTTATTTGGCATTTAGAATTATTGTAGGATTGAATCCCCTACATAAACAAAAATACACTTTTCAAAACCCACCTTTTCATTACCCTATTTCTGGGTTCCTTTTTTATAATGATAAAGAGAAAGAGAATAATATTTTGATAAAAGAGAATACCTTCACAAAATAGCTATGAATGTAGAAGAAACAATAAATGGGGAGCAAAATAATTTTCTCAAAACCAAGTCTTTAAGTAAAAGGATATTTAAAATATGTTTTCAAACCATATCAATTGAATTTTCATCCTAAAATGGGAGAGATCGTGGAAACAAAAGTATTAAGTAAAAGATTTTATATGACAACAATCCAATTAATATATGAAAACCCTCACTATATTTTATATAATGTCCTTGGGATAAAAACAAGCACTCAAGACATGATGCGACTCACTACCGGGCATGTACCATTTAAGTAACCATGGACACAAAAGAACCATTACCTCAAGACTATATAAGAAACCAAGTAGCATAAAATTCATAATCCAGTCCATTTGTGAATTTGATGAGGAACATAGATACCTTTATCAACAGAAGAAATATCATGATATATGATCAAGAAAGCAAGACATTCTAATTTGTATTAAGTAAAAAGATCTATGTATATCTCAACAAGAAAAACAACCCGGTACCAGTGGAATCAAATCAAGTCATACCCACCAGCTCAACAAATAAATTCATTCTTATGAGCTATTCAGATAAATGTCCTATCAATAAAATAAAATTAAGCAGACAACTAAATTCTCTTATGATTTCATGAATCAAATAAGTCAGATCATAACATAAGAAACTCAACCACTCATAAGCTCACATGACAACTCAGCTTGGGCATACTCAATATAACAAAAGCAAGAAAATACTTTTAAGTTCATGAAATTCATAATAAACCAGGAAAATTTATATAATCATATTACATAAGTTTTGTTGGTTTATTCTTATGCCTAAGAGTTTGAGTTGTGCATAGTCAAGAAAAAATGCTTAATATCTCACATAGATGATAGGTAAACATATTCTTATTAATTATATTTTCCTTGAATAATTTAACTTTTAAGATCAAGACATGTCTTTCCTACAAAGACTTTCGTTGCGACTCAAATGAATAATATCCTTTATAGTTGTTTTGTTTGAACATCTAATGCCATGCACATGCGTGTGTATTTTCATTTAACTTTGAAAATTGTTTTTAAAATGTAATCTTGTAATATTTTTAAGCGTTGACTTTATCCTAAAGGAAAATTCTAGGATTTGAAAATTCATCGTGGGTAAAATTTATAATTTCCTACATCCGTACGAGCAGAAGAGTCACGAAAGTGCTACTCACTGCATACCCCTCTTTTTTTCCTCCCTCTATGTCTAACTCTTTCTGTTCGAAATAAAGTTTGGTTCTTGGATGCTTACCACTCCCACTCACCTCTACATTCACTAAAGAGCAACCTAAATCACTCACCTCACCTAGTGGTTTCAAAAGATCTATCATTCCCGAGAACCCACATTAACCTCCGACCAGATGAAAGTTGTTACCTATGAATAACATGATAGAAAAAAGACTTTTTCACCCTATGCGCATGACCAGAACATTTTAGGCATGCTATGTCTTATGCCTAAAATTGTGCACAAAGTTAGGTTTTGTACCCATGAACATGTCATCTACATTTTTGACATGTTTTGCCCGCTGCCAAAAATCGTGCACACGGAGGCTTTTTTAATCGTGTAGTGACGCAGTCAAATTTTTGAAAATTTCTATAAATAGAACATTTTCCCTTAAAATAAAAAAGTTAATTCCCTCAACACTTTTCATTTTACTCTGAGGCCAGTTTCGAGGTTGAGAGAAACTAAAATTATTTATATTTTACAAAATCACTTAATCTATTTAAAAATTGAGAAAAAAATAAATACATACTTAGATACATGTTTGTGAGGAACTTTTAAGCGTTTTGATTTTAAATCCACATAGCCAAGATTCATTCTAACGGAATCAAATTAGAATTGAAGATCAAAACTTGGATCTAAAATACGTGTTTGAACTATTGGGGAGTTCAATCATGGTACGCACCTAAGGAGGAAAATGCAACTTCCTTGTTCATCCACAAGAGTTCGATGGATTTATCATAATTAATGGGAGAACGTGTAATACCCTGTATTTTTTGGTATTTATTTAAGTTTTATTAATTGTGAAAACAAATTAATAAATTGAAATTAATTATTACTTGAATGAATTGGTAATAATAAGAATGCGTATTTAGATGATGATTAAATTTTCATGTTATGCGATTTATTTATAATGCATATTATATTTAATAAATGGTCGTAATTAATTAAATTTGGACTATATGCAATTATGCATAAAATATATAAGTATGTATGCATTATTTTATGTTGATAAGTATCACCATGAGTTATGAGGTACTATTATATGGATCGGACTCTAAGGTAATACAGAGGCCCGAATATGTGTTTTTATCATTATAAGTTGGGCCCAGGGTAGGTATACCCTTGACTAAGTTTTGAACTATTGTGGGTAGTATTTAGGGATCATTTGGAGGCCCTAAAATGGGCCTAATATTGAGCTACGGATTTAAGGCTTAATTTGGAAAGTTATACCTCATTAATCAATTACTTTACATGAGAGAGACAAGCCCTATTAGCCATAAACCTTTGGGAGAGCTTAAGGAAGAAGTTGGGAGAAGAAAGAACACAGATCATCGTGTAGAGATTCACAGTTCATAAACTCACGTAAGAAATCTCTTGCTTTGTGACGAATAATATGTAACTTGCTTATAATACATGTTATGTAGTTAAATATGAGATTTCGAAGCATATTCATGACTGCAATTTAATATCTTAATCATTATTTATTGTTGAATTAATTAGGATTAGTGATGATTTAATTCCACCTTTAAAGACTTAAGTTTTTTAAAGAGAAACCCTAAATTTAATTGGTTGGGACTATGAATATGTGAATAAAACTCATATTTAGATTTTATTTTCATATATAAGATGAATCCCCATGTGATTTGATATTTGGATATGGAATCGCATGTGTAATTGACTTCGTTAATGGTTACAGACAAATTAGGTTTGATTTGAGCATTTGATGAATTAGACCTTTGATTCTTATTAGAATTGGTTAAAACATGTTAGTATTGCGTTAGTGATACATATATGCAACTTAGGTTCGAAGAAAATGGACAATTTGATGATTTAAAGATTTAAAATTAAGCTTTTGTTTAACCATGATCTTTTTCATTTTGGGAAGAAGAAGGATTTTGCACCTATCTCGTTATAATGAGATTGGTGTCTCGTTCCAATGAAAAAGGGCATGTCATTGAAACGACCTTGGAATCTTGTTCAAACGATATTACACTATCGGCAGCGTTTCGAGAAATAATGTATGGTTTTTGGGTTTGGGGGACATAATCAATTTTAGGGAAGTTCTTATGGAAATAGTTTATAGTTTGAGATGATGTTTAAAGTAGAGAGTAATGAGAAGAGACTTTAATGTAGGGTTGGTAATTATAAACCTTAATTTAGTTAGTACAATCTCGCTTTTGGGATTGGGACGATTGTGAATATATGCGAAAGTGATACGACACCATATATATATATATTGAATTGTGTGAACATATCGTTACTTGTGGGAAAAATATCGGTTGGGGTAGGTTCAAAGGTTGTGACAGTGTTCTGCACCCCTGGTTATTAATGCAGGCCATTACAGAGGTCGTTATGTTTGATCATACATTCAGTATTGTCACCGCTTTATGATGAGAGAAAGCAGATAGACTCGATCCATTGAGCGGATTTGTGTATGGAACCAACTGATGATGTTTCTACGTGGTGATCTCCTCGTTGTTATATTTGTGTGTTTGTTTTAGTACGTTAGGTGAGGGACTCCTACAGATTTACCAATAGAATCACGAGAAGGTCCTTGAAGGTAGTTTACTTCGTGTGATGTTAATAATATTATTGGAAGAGATATTTTAGTCCAAAGATGGACATTTGATTAAAACGAGCCCTGTGCCACATGTGGACATCCCAGAGGCTTCCCCTTTTTTCTTTTTCGGGGGTTACCTTCAGCGCGTACGGGGGATTGCGCCCTTTCTCGTTGTTAATGTGAGATAATTTGTAGAGATAGAGCCGCCACTCTATTTTGCACAAAATAGGCAAAAGAAATGTCATCGTCTCGAGAGAACGACCTCAAGGACAATACTGATGATTGCAAAACTAAGTAGTTCAAAGATCACGGGACTAAGTTACTGGATGGAAAGTTGTCAGGCACCCATCTCGCCCTTTCGATCTCTCATGGGCATGTGTTAATCTTCTCCTGTTAGACTCCGTGAAGTGTGAACTTATATTGAATCATTTGACTCGCTTCATGGAAAAGGATAGAGTGAATTCATCCTTAGAAGTGTTCCCAAAAATAATAATTCGAAATATAGTATGAATGTTTGCCGAATCAGAAGTCGTGATGGAAGAACAAATGTATATATCGGATGAAACACAAGCATGCAAGAATATGACATTCATTAAGAATATATATATATATATATATAAATATATAAACAATATTATGAACATGCATAGAGGAGGACTCGAATCTCGGGATTTACCCAAGACGCATACGTAGCCCAAAGAGAGTCAAAGTCCACGTAGTTTGTATATAACATGCGGTGGGGTTTAATCCATAAATCCAAACGAGGGATTTATCTTATGATTGTGTGTAGAGAGAAATAAGCTTTGAAAGTGATAGTGTGAGATGAGAATCCCTCTTTTGGAATTTATAGATTAACTCATTTTTTCTTATTTTGGGGGATGTTATGAAAATAGAGTATGTGCAAATGCTACTAATAAAGGTTTGAGACTAATGTATGTGACGTAATGAAATAAAGTGCTAAAGTATAAATAAAGCAACTAATACTAAATTAAGAGAATTAGAGAAATGATGGAGAATTGGACCTCCTTATGAATGCTTGATATTGATCTTGACTGTATATATATTGATCTTGTAATGGGATGAAAGTGGTATGAATAGATGGGGTAATTTACTAAATGAAATAAGAAAGTGATGGAATGGAATGTCAGAATTGAGCTTTTTAGGAAGGGAACAACTCTGAATTCGAGAGAATAGTCTCTGAATTACTGAGAGGGATGTTAAGGATTGCCTTTCAAAATGAGGTCTTGGCCTCAATTTATAGGGATAAGGGTGGTTTCGATCGGCACGGTCATGTACCTGCTTATCGACGTAGCACCTCAGGCACATTACTGATAGACAGGGTCTTGAGGGTGCCATTCGGGAGTCTGGGATAAGTTTTTCGGAAAAATGGTCATAAAACGCAATCCATAAGTCAGAATCATGCATGGGGTGGACTGTTGGAAAGGGTATTCAAAGCCTTTTAAGAATCCATTTAACCACTCCCGAGTCCGGGAGTTGACTGAGGTCAAATGGGGCTTAGAAGCACCTGTTGGTCACTAAACAAAAAGTTTTCAGAGGAAAACGGATCGTTCGTCTGTACCGTAAGGACGATTCGTGCATGGGATGGACCATTGGAAAGGGTATTCAAAGCCCTTCGAGATCATTCAGCTTCGTTAAGTTTGGAGAGTTAATCGAGGTCAAACGGGGTCCAGAAGCGCTTGGTGACCCTTCGAAGTAAAATGGGTCATTCATCCGTACCATAAGGTTGATTTATGCACGGGATGGATCAATTGAAAGGGGATTAAGAGCCCTTCAGAGATTCTTCACTCAAGTTATAGATTTGACCAAAGTTTAACGGGACCCGGGAGCTCTCGATGGCATCTAGATTATTTTTCGAGGTAAAACGGACCGTCCATCTGTATCGTAAGGCCAATTCGTGCATAGGGTGGTCCTTTAGAAAGGGGATTCAGATCCCTTTGAAGATTCATTAAGATCCTTCTCGAGCGAGAAAGTTGAACCGAGTCAAATGAGGACAGAGAGCGTCCGGTGGACTCTAGATCGATACTCGGAGTATGACCCAGGGTTTACGGTGAATGAGTGATTGTTAGGGACCTAAGGAAGTGCTTAAGGGGGACCTAAGATGGTGTGTCTACATCACATTTATGTGTTGTTTTCACAAGACCGCGTATATTTTATGCAGTGGGTGACATTGTTGGGTGGTATATGGGGTTGCAATCTTTACACATGTAGTTAGTCACATCTCGGTTTTATTTTATTAGTTTGTGCTCATGTATTAGTCTAGTGATAAAAACTTTTATTATAGTTTATGGCTTGGGTTGGGACACGCGTTAGTATTTCACTTACGATGAGGGGTGAGGTATTTATTGCATGTGAGTGTTGACGGGATTGGAATGTTTATTATAAACGAGATCATATGATGATATTCTCTTGATATTGAAGATGTTTCCTAAAACTTTAGGGTGCTGACCTAAATCATATAAAGCTATTTTTTAGGCCTTCATAGATAGGATCTCTGGGGCTGAGAATATTCAGACTTGTAACTCTATTTTCTTCCAGTCATTTCAGTTCTTAGCATAGGTTGATATTTATTTTTAGTACTTATAGATGGTTATTTATTTAAGATATTGTATGGACCTTATGTCCCTGATTATTTTTATTCAGTCGGTTTATTTGGAATTTAGACTATTTTAGTATTTTATCTGTTGGACGATTGAGTATTTATTCCACTTTTACTTATCGTTTGGTTATTGCATGTTGTGGTTATGGATGGATTTTAATTCACTTCAAGTTATTTATTTTGTATATTGATGCTGAGAATGATATAAATAGTTTAACACGCCCTATCTTCGGCATATTAGAATGGCCAACCACTATGTGGAAAATAGGAGGTTGTTACAGAAAGTTCAATGTTCATCAGATAGCTTCTTATTAGGGAATAAAAAAGAGGTATCTTCTTGTATTGTATAAAATCTTTTGAAGTTGAACGATAAATTAGGGTGTATCAAGATTTTTTACCCTTAGATGGGGTTTTTCCTCATAAAATTTGTGTTTTGGTTGTCTGTTTGATTTGAGCTTGTTTTTATGACTCGCCACTCACATATTATAATTAGACCAAGTAACCTCAATCAGATCTAGTACATTTCACCTAGATTATTATGGAAATATAAGTTGTTAAAATTTTAATAAAACAAGATTGTTTAAAATTTGAAGAGAAACCTTTTCACACCATCTTTTAGGTTTGCAATTAGGTTCTACACTTTCATTTTCAATTGGAATCTGAGCTTATTTGCTCATATTAGGGCTTCGCATCTCGAGTAAATCCTAGTTATGCTTTTGTGTGCCTGAAATTTTAATTATTATGGATATTTCAGATTTTTATACTCTATGGGTAAGTTTAATGACTATGCAATCTTCATCACATTCTCATGTAGAGAAGAACTCTTCACATTCTTCTAGTGAAGCTATATATGAAATTGAAGATAATAATGATGAAGAGATGGGTGAGATAAACCATGCCTATAAAAAATTATTTCACGAGTCTTTTAAGCTAAATAATTCCAACATCAAATTGAGAAATGAAATCAAATTTCTTGAAAAAGGAAATATTGTGTCTAAAGAAAATAAAGAAATTATAATTTAATTTAATATTGAGTTAAAGAGGTTAAGAGATTGCAACTCCTTACATAAAGATGAGAAAATCAATCTCGTGAAAGAGAATAATCAATTTTAAAAAGGATAGTGAATTGCTTTAAGAAAATAAGAATGGATTTGAAAAAAATATCGCTTCTCTCATGAATGATTTAGAAAACGCTATGAAGGTAAAAATTCCTTTAGAGGATGGTTCCTATAAATTGAACAAAATGTTTTTTTGAAAAATTTACGATCGAAAATGGCAAAAGATGTATAGATTTTAATTCCTTTGAAGCTTCTTCACTAACTCAACTATCTTTGTGCATGATAAAATAAGCAAAGAGGGCAAAGGAAGTTCTCCTCAAGTTATTGGAAATTTTGACTATTAAATAAAAAATAATGGAAAATGACTTGAGGAAACAACTTGACCAACAAAAATACAAACATACACGATGTAAAGTCTGAAAAGAATTTTCAAAATAAGAAAGTTAAAATGTTTCAAAGAACTCAAGTGCAAGTTAACAGTGAGAGTTTTTTTTTAACCAACCTACCTCAACTCAGAAGCATTATGTAGACAAAGAGTTTTTGTAAGTCATGTTGTACTAAAATATTTCCAAAAGTTTGTGAAATTTGATCAAAAGCCTTTTCAAACTTACAAATTCTCTTATAGCTATGTGAGAGGACATTTGAGACATTATTATCACAAATTACAAATAAATGAACAAAATTCGTACTCAAAAGGTCAAAGGAAAAATGTTTCGAAGGAAAGAATAAAAGACTGGAGCATGAGATTAAGAAACTTAAGGAAGTTGTGAATGAAATGAAAAAGAATGTGAAAATAAACGTGTTTGGAGTAAGAAAAAGTATCATAAATGTTTGGTTGTGCTCATGGATCTCGAAGCATCAAACTCAAATAATTGGTATTTCGTTAGAAATTGTTCACGTTACGTAAAGGGGAATAAATCTTTTTTACTATACTGGAGGAATACAAAGGAGGATTAGTCATTTCTGGTGATGGAAAAAACTTTAGTGTGATTGGGAAATGTATTGTTAAGATCTTCAAAAATACCACCCATCACAAATGTCAAAGGGGTTGCAAATAATCTCACTAGTATAAGACAAATGTGTGATGATGGTCACCTTGTTAACTTATCCAAAGGAGAATGTATTATGAAGAAGGAAGACGGTGGTAGTTCGTTTAGAGGTGTGAGATGAAAATGAAAATTTATATATATTGGTGAGTGATTTAAAGGTATTATATCAAAGCGATATAATTGATTTTATCGATTTATAGCATAAATTATTTGGTCACGTCAATTTAAGGGATTTGAATAGTCTAGCTAAGAAATAAAGGGTGAGAGATCTTATTAGCGAGGAAAACCAAAAAGTAAAGTTTGTGGAAAACAGTTGTAAGGTGTTTGAGTGGAAAATAGTTGAATTACATTTGTTAAAATGGGGTACGCAAAATAGTTATCAATTTTGGGTTTTTCAAGGGAAATCGGATGTTCATTTTGTCACCGAGCAACCCTCATAATAACCTTGAATTAGTAAGATAGATGTACAAGGGAATGATGATAATGTAGCTCATAATATTCTAGATGATTTAGTTGATGACGCGTATGGAGTTAATGAAGTTGAAGAAAATGAGGTCACTGAGAATGTACAAGGTTTAGGTGCTCATGAAGTGTAGGCCCCTTTTTCTATCAAGCAAGTGATTTAAGGACGATGAAATAACTTTCTTTTTAAAAAACTTTTTCCAAATTTTAACACACACCATGTTTGTAAACCAATTTCAGTTAAGACCAATTTTATCTTGTTTAATCCTAAACACGCCTCTAGGTGAGATTAAGGAAAGTAAAATAAACAAGTTCACAACGTCGGATGTACGAGGAAATCACAAAGGGCAAAAACCTCAGACGGCCCAATCCAGGCAATTACTATGATGTGGTATTACAAAGTACAAACGATAGACTTACTCAACGACTCGATCACCCACAAGTCTTGATGCTCCTCTGATCCTTCAACCACTCCTCTACAGTGCCCACGCAGAAGTCCTTCTATGATACCTGTCTACATCACACATATCCACGAATGCCTCGATGTCCACCGATACAGATTGGAAACATCTACGATTAGGAACACGACCTTTACCGTATCTTCACCGAAAATCCAATGAAACAAATGTTCAAAGAGATGAACAAACTTATGTGGTGCAAACAAGATCTCTATAGCATAAGAATACGAAAGCTCGGATCTTGAAACTCTAAGGATGTCTTTAGACTTTGAAAACCTTAAAAAACTTTGTGCAAAAAACGTACTTCTTGTAAACTATTTTTATGGTTCTTCCCTCTATAAAATTCTGAGTGAAACACGCCTTAAATAAAAAGTTGAGTCGGTGGAATTGCTCGAATGAGATCACTATGTCGCTCGATTGAAATGGCCATGTCGCTTGAACGACACTCCAATGTCGTTTGAACGACTGGAAATGTTATTTGATCCTTATAAACACAAGGGAAGAATCTACACGACTCTAAACGATCCTTATCTCAGAATAAACGAAGTTAAAATATTTTAAAATCATTTTAAAATAAAAATAACACCCTAAAAATATTTTTCGAGTCCCAAAAACATTACGCATTCATACCTGAGAGATCGGAATGCAATGAAGACGTGAAAGTTGCACCAAATTAAACTCAGCATGATAATTCCTTGAAGCTTGGCCGCAACATCTTCAATAAACATTATGTCACAGACTGCGTGGGATCGTGACAATAAAAAATCTATATACGACTCAAATGAGTTTTGTTCCGGGAATATGTAAAGTACATTCAAAAGGACTCAATTGGAAATTTTGTCCTTACAAATATCCCCCTTTGACTATTCTGGGATAAAACCAAAACAGTGAAATGCCTAAGCCGGGTCGTCAAGCCGTATGACGCATAAATTCCTTCCCATAAGACCCACAATGAAAATTACAGGACAAGGCTAGTAAATGTTGGTCCGACAAGCATGAGCTGTCTGAATGTGATGTAGTCTTGAAATCTCAAATCTCTAAAGCATACCTACACACATGAAACAGACTAATACCCAGTGAAGTATGGAGGAACAAATGATATAAAACATTAGGATACCATTAGGAAATATCAATACCAATTAGTAAAATCAAATCATTTGTTAAATATATGAGCAAAACAGAATACCAATATGTAATCAGAATACCCACTTGTGCAATACATCATGATACCAATTAAATGTGAACATATGAACATGATACCAATTTGTAAGGCCAAACACAATATGTTCTCATCAAACAAAATACTCCCCCTACATAACATACATCTCCCCCCTTTTTGTCTCGAATAGACAATCAGTGAAAAGATAAACAAATCTAGCAGTGTTATGTTATTCTCATGCTAGATAAACATGAAACACCAACTAATAATAATCACAAGATACCAAATCGTAGCTAGCAAACAATCACATGAAAGAAATCATCAAAATTAGGAATGATGTGACTAAAATCAATGCAATATGAGAAATTCAACATGCACAATCAACATACACTACATATAAGTAATCAAAACTACCCAAAATAGTATGATATCATCATTAAAACGAAGCAGGTACCAAATAAGAAGAATCCAAAAAATTTCTCCCAGAGTCACTCGAGCGACAATTCTATGTCGTTAAAATGACATTGCATGTCGTTTGAACCATACATCAAGCGACTTCAAACAGTGTAAACCAGTAGCCTCTCGCGCATGAAACCCATCAAACGACCTTCGCACGAACTATCTCGCGAACCATACATGACGCTTTTCATCAGCTCGCTTGAACCTCGCGAGATCAAAACATAGAATGATATGGACTTGTCGTTTGAGCGAAGTAAAGATGTCATGTGAACGATATACAAAATTTATGTATTTCGGTTCCAAAAATGATGAAGTTTTGCCCAGTGAAAAAATTTCCTGAAAACAACAACTGGAAGTACCAAACAGTAGCAAAACAGACTCAAAACTAAAAAAATAAAACAAACAAGAACAATGTGAGTTTCATGCTAACATAGTATCAATCTGCTCAAACATGGATATGGAGAGAATGTGTGTGAATTACAAAAAATGAATCATAACTGCATCACATTGAAATGTTCAATAAGCTCTAATTGATAGCTAAATGTCATCAAAATTAGTTTTAGACATATGTTACAATTAATATAATGAGCTAAATGAACTAAATAAACATCGTGCACACAAATTCAGAATTTTGACGATTTTACAAACAATAGCATCATGACACGATTTTTCAACACTAGGATTCGTGGTGCAAACCTGTTTATATATCCATCAAAACTGCCTCCTATAATTTATTGCCTTAATTTTTTTTCTCGAGCCATTTTCAAATGGTGACTTTAACGAAGAAGTTATTGTCTTCTCACAGTCCTTTCCCGTGAACCCTCATAATTTTTCAATTTAAACAAATTTAATCCTCACGACAAACGGTTCTTATATGCACACCTCCTTCTAAGTCTATTACGCGTAGATGACAAAATTAAGATAAGAACGTCTCGCCAAACTCAAATATGCATGAGATGTAAAACATTCATATACACTCGTGCAAGTGTGCAATGATATCATATATACAAAGTCGAATCCAAATGCAAATCAAGTTCAAAACATCCCCATAATACAATGGTTAAGATCATTCAACGCATTATCAATTATGACCAAATGTCCTAGCCACATGAATAATGAAGTGATGGGGTTCCAAGCACACTAATATGCCACATAAAACATGAAAACTCAAGACACCAAAATAAAAATTCATGACCAATAAAAACACACCAATTTCAGTTTATTTTGTTTTTTTCAAAAAAATTATTTTTGAACCAAGAATAAAATCTTTTGGTATTTTTTCAAAAATATTTTGTAACCAAAAATCTTTTTTGTATTTTTTTCAAAATTTTTGTCAAAAACAATTTTTTTTTGTATTTTTCAATAAGACTCAAACAAATGAAAAATATAATACAAAGAGATACACATGTCATAACACTAACAAAATATATATCATGAAGCAAAGACTAGCGTATGAAAAACATGGCAACACAATCATCCTTTAGATCTAGTATGGGAAGAATCAAGTGCAATCAAACCATAACCATGAAATTTTATTCCTAAAGCCTCTAAGTCCGATTTCCTAACCCAAGTAGGTGTGAAACGACACATGGGGGTTTTGGGAGCCGAAACGACATTATATTTAAACTTCCTAGGAGAATTTTTAAGGTCATAACAATAACGCCTAAGGTGACTCTTCCTATAGTAATGAGAGTAAGTGTAAACACGATAAGGAATGTGACCTAAATATGAACCTCTCCTAACGTTCCTAGTCGGCTCTATCACACGATTGGTATTGGCTTTGGGAATGGGAACAACATGATCATCTTAGCTTATACCAAATATATCTCCCTTGATTTGGATAGTGCCTATCATCCTATCCAACTTCTTCGACCTTGCCTCCAAATCAAACTTCACATTACTCGAGTCTATCAATCTCTCCTCTACCTCACTAATCCTAGACTCAAGCAAATGCCTAGACTCCTCAAACTCTAGTACCTCTTTCTTCAAAGCCTCCATCAAACCACGAAGATCATCTCTCTCCTTCTCAACATAATCTAGATCTTCTCAAAGTGTCTTCTCCCGTTTCCTAAGATCCCCAATCAATGCATCATTATTTTTTACAGCACGCTCATTCAACTTAGCTTGCAACTTTAAGTTTGCCTTTTTCACCTTTACCACTTCCTCATACATATCATTAAAGACAACTTGCAACTCTCCTATATCAATCCCTTCTTTATCACTATCTTCACCCTCACTCACTTGGAATTCACACTCAATGACCTTAGAAGTGTCATTCACATGAGTATATTTATCGTTGTCGCTCACATGGCATGCCATGAACACTACAAAGTTGTGCTCAATGGGGGAACTCTCTCCCTCTTCCGGTTCACTATGACTTAAAGTGTCATTATATGATATCGGTTTCTTGCCTTCCTTCTTAAGTCTAGCAGGGCACTCCTCCACCTTGTGACCATAACCCTCACAACCAAAACACCTATCCAGCTCATCCCTCTTAACATTCTCACTCTTATTCTTAGGGGCGGGATCTACCTTGTTGTTCTTGTATTTCTCAAGTCTTTGGCATCTTTCGATTGCTTTTGGTACTTAAGAAACTTTTTAAACTTCTTTACCAATAAGGCTACATCCTCAAAATTGAAATTGGAATCATCATTCAAAACTTTAGTCTCCTCCTTCCGGGCTGTAACAACCCGCGTAATTTTTGGGCTATTTTAATTAATTTTGGAAAATGGAGGAAAATAAAGTTTTTGATAAAATTATTTTTATTGCTCAAATATGTTGGTTATTATTTTTAAAGGCGAGAATTTCAAACGGTTTCGAAATCCGAGTTAAAACGGATTTTAAAATGATTTTAAAATATTTTTAACTCTTGGAGATGTTTTGACTTCCAACTCTTCATTTCTTTGCCTTATTTAAAGGAGTCTTTTGGATTCCAACTTTTCATTTCTTTGCATTATAAAAGGAAGCCGTGGGCAACCCTTTTAACCTACTTTTGGCACAAATTTTGGCAGAAAATATATTTTATATTCCTCTTCTTTTTATATATATTTTGGCCCTTGAGATTTGTGAGTTCCAACCTTAGATTAGAGGTGTTCTTGGGGCTATTTTGTTGGAGGTTCTTGGAGGAGCTTTTGTAGATATTTTGTGTTGATCTTGAGGATGTGATCGTTGGTTTCTCATCATGGTTTGAGGTATGGGGTTTTACACAATATGCTCCTTAAATCTCGCGAGTGTCATTCTCTTTGATTTCTTATTAATTGAACTCATATTTGAATTGTTAAATTCATTGAAATCTGGAAAATAATTGTTGAAATTATTTTGATTCATGTGGTATCATTATATTGTTGATGAGCACGTTGTCATGAGATTTTAATATGGCACGTATGTTGGGCACCCGCCAAAATTCCTGTTTCCCGGGCTATGGCCTGATAAAGCATATACGGATGTGGTGAGGCCTGGTGACCCATTGATGTGTTGTTGAAAAATTATAATGATGAAATGCTATTGATATTTGCATTTTGATTTGAATATTCGTACTCGTGTTGTTACGTTTTATTCTTCGTTAATATATATTTGTTGAGCATCTTTCTTGTCGTATTGTGTACTTCCCCATATTTTCTTTTAGTGGCAGGTTAGCGCGGATTTTGGGGCGCTATGGAGATTGATTTTAGTGAGGATTGTTTGGGAAAGATTTGTATTATTTTGATGTATAGAACTTTGGAGATTTGTATTTTATTTTCGAGTTAGTTGTTGTATGTAATTCGAGAGATTTGGTATTTAATTTGAAGAGATTGAGATTTGTAGTTTCTCTATTGTTGTTGTGGGATTTAGATGCTCTATACCTTGTCACTTGTGGATTTGGATTTATTTTATCGCATTAGCGCTCCGTTCGCTCTCCCCGGACGGGCGGGGTGTTACACGGGCTTTCAAAGCAATGACCTTTTCTTTCTTTGGCACTTTCTTGGAGGTATACATGTCAACCTCATAAGTTTGTAAGTCACCTGCAAGCTCTTCTAGTTTTGTCGATTCAAGCATACCCAAGGGGTTAAAAATGGTCACTTTGGGATCAAATCTACTAGGAAATGACCTTACGATTTTTTATGACTCAATTGGCGGGTATTTTCTCTCCCAAATTAAACGATGAGTTGACAATGTTGGATAATCTAGCATAAAACTCATCAAACGTCTCACTCTCTAACATATTAATCGTCTCAAACGGTGTAGTGAGGTTTTGAAGTTTAAACGCCCTAATCGTGCTAGTGCCCTCGTGAGTATGTACAAGAATATCCCAGCCTCTTTTGAAGTTTCACACATCATGATTCTATTAAACTCTTTCGATGTGACAAGTGAGGAAATAACGTGAAGACCTTTAGAGTTGTAAAGTGCAAGTCTATGTTTGGTTTTATTCCATGACTCAACGTGTTTCAAACTAATGGCGTCTCCCTCTCGTGTGACTGGTGGTGTCCACCCTTTTTCGACCGTTAACCACACACGCTCATCAATGGATTTTAAACCACTTCTCATTCGTATTTTCCAATAAGCATAATTAGTGCCATAAAAATAGGAGTTCTAAAACTGCCATAACTTTCAAAATTTATCCTTAGAAGCACAAGGGATCAACACAATAAAAAAATGTTTCTAGCTCTGATACCAATTTGTAGACCCTCTTTCTTTCAAACGTGTGCTTTAAGGATGATGAAACCACTTTTCTTTTTAAAAAACTTTTTCCAAATTTTAACACACACCAAATTTGTGAACCAATTTCAGTTGAGCCCAATTTTATCTTGTTTAATACTAAGCATGCATCTAGGTGAGATTAAGTCAAGTAAAATAAATAAGTTCATAACGCCGGATGTACGCGGAAATAACAAAGGGAAAAAACCTCGGACGGCCCAAGCCAGGCAATTACCATGATGTGGTATTATAAAGTACATACGATAGACTTACTCAATGACTAGATCCCCCACAAGTCTTGACACTCTACTGATCCTTCAACCAATCCTCCACAATGCCCACTCAGAAGTCCTTCTATGATACATGACTCGGTGTCCACCGATATAGCTTGGCAACATTTACGATTAGGAACATGACCTTTAACACTTCTTCACCGTAAAACCCAATAAAACAAATGTTCAAAGAGATGAACAAAATTCTATGGTGCAAATAAGATCTTTATAGCATAAGAATACGAAACCTCGGATCTTGAAACTCTAAGTATGTCTTTAGACTTTGAAAACCTTAGAAAACTTTGTGAAAATACGTACTTATTGTAAACTATTTTTCTGGTTCCACCCTCTATAAAATTCTGAGTGAAACACGCATTAAATAAAAAGTTGAGTAAGTGGAATCGCTCGAACGAGATCACTATGTCGCTCGAATGAAATGGTCGTGTCGCTCGAACAACATGTTCATCTTGCTTGAACGAAACTGCAATGTCTTTGAATGACTGCAAATGTCGTTTGATCCTTCTAAACACAAAGGAAGAATCGTAACGACTCTAAACAATCCTTATCTCAGAATAAACGAAGTTAAAACATTTTAAAATCATTTTTTTAATAAAAATAACATCCTAAAAACATTTTCCCAGTCCCATAAACATTACACATTCATATCAGAGAGATCAGAATGCAATGAAGACGTGAAGCGTGCACCAAATTAAACTTGACATGATAATTCCTTGAAGCTTGATCGTAACATCTTTAATAAACATTATGTCATAGACTCTATGGAATCGTGACGATAGAAAATCTATCCACGACGCAAACGAGTTTTGTTTCGGGAATAAGTAAAAAACATACAAAATGACTCACTTGGAAAATTTATCCTTATATGAAGATATAGGGATAAGCCTTGACGATGACTACCAAAGTTTAAAATTTAAGGCGACCTAGCCGTTGTACTCTAGTTGTGACAAAGATCAAACAACTTTACATGCCATGGTTAGTTTGCATACTTTGAAGGCCCAATATGATTTATCTGGAAATATCATGACAGGAATTTTCAATTAGGTGAAGGGCTTGCTACCCATTAGAATACGCTTCCAAATAGCTATCCTACTATGAAGAACAGTTTGAAAGGTTTAGGAATGAAGTATAAATCAATTCATGCTTGTATGACTGCATACTATATCGAAAGGAGTATAAAAATCTCGATCGATGTCCGGTATGAAATGAACCTAGATATGTGCAATTTACTGGCAAGGAAGGCACATGATCAAAAGTTCCTCAAAAAGTGGTAAAATATTTTCCCATTGGGCCTAGATTGAAGCTATTTTTCACAGTACCATGGATAGCGGGGGCAATGATTTGGCGTGCTTGGGAAGAAGCAAGGGATAATCTCATGCACCATTTTATTGATTCTATAGCTTGGAAGATGATGAGTTATGAGTATCCTGATTTTGCTCGAGAACAATGTAACATTCGTTTGGCAATATCAACATATGAGTTTAAGTGTTGAGTAGAAAACTTAAATTACCATTTTTTAAAATAACATTTATTAAAGGACTAGATTGCAAGTTTTGGAAATAAAAGGGCAAATTGGTAAATTTAATTAAAGTGGAACTTTTTTATGATCTAAAAATGTTACACTAGTGTGGGTAAAAATGAATTAAGCCCTAAAGCGTGAATGAATTTTGATATAAAATCAACGTGTGTATGAATAAAAGACTTAAAGGAGAAATAAATAAATTTTCCAAGTGTTAATGGAAAAAAGGACGATTAAGTCCGAGCTTTTGGTTTCGGCCTGTAAATATGGATTAATGTGAACATTAAAATAATGTTGAACACATTGAAAAGAAAACGGAATATCTGGATATGCCGAAAAAATTAAGAAGGGCATGACGTCCCTAGTGGCGAAAGACCCCAAACCCACTACGCAGTTATCATATGGTGACTGGAACCGACAATGTGGAGCTCGTAAAGTCCAAAGATATTGGTGAATTTCGAGAAAAGATACTGGTATTAAATTGGAATATGATAATAAATGGGTTGTGATAAAAATAACCTAACTCATATGAAATGATAAATGGTCTGTTTAGTGTATAACGTGGACAAGTTATTAGAGAATAATGACTAATGTCCATAAGAAAAGTAAAATGGTTAATTGAGGTGACTTAATCGGTAATCAAGCTACGTAATGAGGTTTAAACCCATAATAACACAAGTGTGCGTGTTATATAAGGCTTTCAATGTTAATAAATATTTTCTAACACGATGTGCGCGTGTGTTGAAAGAAAGTCTTAGGTAATGATTTACAACTCTGGTGTGAGTTAATGAACGTTGAGTAATAAACGTTTTGAAAGTAAATGAAAGATTTTCCCAACAATTGTAAATTGTATAACCGTATGAGTTAATGGGAAGAACATGCTAGTTTTAGGAAAAAAAAATGCAAAATGATATTTTGTAAAGACAAGGACAATAAATGGTATTAATAAATTTTTTGGAATAGAACGGTTAAATACATTAGGACATGTATTTTAAAAGGTATATATATAGATATATACGTATTTTCACATGCATGTGGTTATAGTGTGTGAGTATTCTTTCTGTCATTCGTTTCTATGATATATTGTATAAGTTCCCATTGAGCATTTGGCTCACTCCCTCATTTTGTTATGACAAGTTGTATGTTGTCTCGTATTTTGAGACTGTTGTACAGGGAGGCAATTATTTGCATTTACGATTAGTATCTCTATTTACTTGGCCTTTGGGGGACTTTCCTTGGGTCCTATCACATAGTTGGTGAAAATTGGAATCACATGTTAATAAGTGTAACGTTAAACAATAATAAAATTGAATTAAAAACATTATTTAGGTTATTCCATTGCACTTCATAATTAACGCGCGAGATGAATCGGGTTGATCCTTATTAACCCTTGAATTCGGGTCGGGTGTTATAATTTGGTATCAAATCTTTAAGTTCAATGTTCCTTTCGGGTGTGACATGGTGAGGTAGGTAGTGGATCTTCTAGATGTCGATATTGGTTTAGGCCGGTCACATTGGATTTGTGATGGTTTTGATTCATATCCTAGACGGTGAAGTCAAGGACATTAACACGATGTGCAACTCCCTATGAGATGGTAAATGACTAAGTTAGTATCCATTCATGTTCCATGGCATTTTTTATGTAGATGTGTTGGTAAGTGATGGGTGTCAATAGTGGCAACACTATGATATTTTGTGTGAGATGTATTGTGTGGAAGCATTGATGATGAGAGTAGCCTTAGTAATAGTAGCAACATTGAGTAGTGTTCTTTGCAACCTAGTTATAAAGGTTATATATTTCATCTATGGAGGTTAGGTGATTGAGTGGCATTCATAAGTATTGATTTTATGGTGAGAACGTATTGGGTCTTTTGGTTGAGGATTTGGATTTAATGTATCTTGATTATAACGTGTCTACATAATCATGATGATTTGAAGTAACCTAGGAGAGAACCTAGAAAATCTTGGTGATTTAGTGTTAAGTACTAGCATTATGATATTCTAGAATAGGACCTTTTGCAACATCACTAGGTGAGCCTCCTTTTAGGCAATACCTGACGTCCTATGTTCTACCAAAACTCTGGTGGTATTAATTTATAGTCTTAGAGATAATAATGTGGTATTATGGAATAGGACCCCTTGTGGCGTCCGTGGTGTGGGTCTTGGTGTTTATAGGCGATACCTAACGTCCCTTATCCTACCAAAATATATAGTTGTGTTAGCTTATAGATTAACACATAGTGTGATGTTTACATAGTGGGGCAATTTAGCTGTCATGGTTGAACATTCATTGAGGATTAAATAATGTGGTCTAGTGAATTTGGTTTGGGGTTAGCCTTTCGGATGGGCATATGAATCCATATTAATTTTTCTTTAGAGATGTGTACTAAGGTTTAGCTAATGGAGTTTTTGCACAAGTAATAGGCATCCCCTAGTAATGGTGAACTTATGGTTGTGTACCATATATTACGATGGCAATGATGTCTCTCCTTGAACTTTTTGGGATTCCTTATGATGTCAAGGATATATCCTTTCGATTGGTATAACACATAGTGACTAGGATTGATGCTTTGAGGTTACGAGTTGGTGGCAGTAATCAGTTGTCATATATGATAGGATTTTTCCACGATGACTCTTACACTAGGATGTGCATGTCCATTTTGGGGGATGATTGAATTATTGTCTTTTCCATGAAGTGTATGGAAGAATTAATGTTGTATTAACGTTTATTTATTGATGTTAAATCATTGATGATTGTAGTATGTTTAGGTCATGATGATTTGTGGAAGTAATTTAGAGTTAGTGACATGGCTTTTGTTTATGAGCACTTGTAGTGATATGACTTTGGAGGATAAGGGAGGAAGTATACTGATACATGCTAGGTTATGTACTTGGGAGACTTATAAAACGATGATATTCATCATGGTTTTAGATATAGCACTCGAAATGGAATGTTAGGATTTCTTATAGCACTTATGTGTGTTACCTGTATAGTTGGGTATGACTCTGGTGAAGAAATCATTAGGTATTAGGCATGAGTAATGCTTGAAAGTTTGATATGACATTGTATAGTTATGATTTGGGATTATGTAGGACGTTTTTTAGAGTCATAGCAGTGGTTCGTGAGTTGAATGTTCGAAGCTATATGAGTTTCGTGTTTCACTTGACAAGAGTGATCTCGGAAGCCGAGGTTAACTATCGCGTGTTGGAATTGTGGAGACCTAGGTATGATAGGCCACTGGCTAAAGGTAAGCTTTGAAAGAATGTAATTTCATTTGGTTCACATGGATATGCTTGCCAATGATGGAAAGGTGTCATTAGTATAAGGAAGGAAGACTAGCATTTCAGCTTCCCAAAGAAATCGATTTCGTACTTCGTTCATTCTGCAAGAATGGATGATTTATGGATAGGTTCCATCAGGGTTAATGGGACAAGCCAGAGTATGTGGAAAGGCTAAGTTGTTAGTAGATATTAGTGAGGGTTATAGATTTCAAGTGTATGCTATGGGTTCATACTTCGTGTGACATGATCTATTGTCAAAATTTGATTATTTTCTTTGGGTGTGGCAGCCGTATGATTCATTGCACTCCTTGTGTCTTCTTTGATCCCTGTAATGGGAAGTTGCTAATCAATTATGATTCAGGCGTAGTGCTGCATAAGTTCAGTAATGATGTGGGTTAATCCGGTTGTGGCTGATGCGTCACGGTAAATGAGTGCGCTCTTTTTCGGAGGCACCTTTGTTCTACACTAGTTTGTGTGTACGGGTGGTCTCACGTTTGTTGCATATAGTTTGAATATGTTACTTGATTGATTTAGGTTAACAAATTTCATTAGTTAACTGGCATAACTAGTAGATAGTCAAAGTACGAAATTAGTCATTAACTTATATTTAGTCAGCACATGCTCAAAATATTGATAATTAGACTTTATAAATTTTAATAAAAAGATGGAGAGTAAAATTACAAAAATACAAGATACACCAAAAACCATACAAGGACTCAAACCAACTATGGATGGCAAGCAAGATAGTCAGTTATGCATGCTCTTCGACCATCATCTAGATTAGGTGCAAATACCTCCTTGTCATCTTCAAGATAATGATTTAAAAATTGGACAGGAACGACATGAATTGGGATCCATTTATAATCCTTTGAGAAATGAGGCGGACGATAAGATGGGCAATCTACCTGGTACTTGTACCATAAATCCGATTTCTTTGGGGTCATGAGCTCCCTGAGGGTAGTCAACCACCCATGCTTGAACGCCACCTCCTCAACTCCTTTCAACCTTGCTGGTGTGTCAGTTCAGCCTTCATCATAACCCACTTCCCACGCTTCTCGAGGGCCCATTCGGAAGCGATGCCTCATTCTTGTAACATCCCTGTGGAGACCAGATGCAATGACATATCCTCTTTGGATGTCATTTTTAAGCTCGGTGACCTCCTTTTTCAAGGCATAATTTTCAACTTGAATTAGTTCAACTAGTTAGCCCACATCTTTGCTCTCTAAGAGTTGGGCCCTCAAACCATTTATCTCCTCCTTCACTGAGAAACCAATTTCCTCTATGACTTGAAGGTCATCATTTAGCTCGGCCTTGTCCTTGTACTATTTGGTCCTCACTTTTAACTGCTTTCAGATCTTAAAGAAGGCCCTGAGGACATGGACACTAACCCCTGAACCCAAAATCCTCCCCTAATTTGAGGTAAGAGGGATGTAGTCCTGTACAACAATAGGCTATAAAAACAGGATAAATAAATGCAAAGAATATCAGTATAATTAAAAGAACAAGAAATATCAATAAAAAAAAAGTCTTTTTCATTGATTAACAAGGGAGGCAAAAAGCATGTACAACTAGACAAAGGAAATTCCAAGGCATGATCAAAAAAGAAAAGCCTTACAACTATGGAACTTTACTCCTTCACCTTATCAGAGATTTTAGTGCCTTCCCTTTCTCGATATCCCTCCTCTCTTAGTGGGTAGCCACCCCAACCTTGGTAGAACCTTTCTCAGCATGGTCGGTAGGCTGACTAATTGGAGTCTCCTTATAAACTAGTGGAAAAGTCCCTAGAGGATGGAGCTGGAATATGTCAAATTCTGGAGGGACTCCTGCTGCTCCGAAGGCTGGGTCCCATCATTTCCTAAAATACACCTTTTTGCGTAGTCAATCTGGATCTCAGAATCATCATAGGTCATATTCAAGCCTTCCAGATAGCTATTATCTTTTATGACTGGGATCTCACCCACCAGTATCTGGACCTTCCCAACGAGGCCTAGGTTTTCCTCATCAAGCTTATTCTTTGTGACCACCCAACTATTGGCCACCTGAAGATCGACATATGCATTTATCGAACTCCCTCTCTGTTGTTCAAGTGCAGCACGGGCATCATATAAGTCCTTTTAGGAGTCTTTAGAGCTTATTTTAGCTCCTGGTTATTCTTGTACTGGTCGACGTGACCATCCAGAAGGGTAGTAAAGTCAGGCAAAAACTACAAGGATGGAAAATGAAGGAGTAATGTGCAGAAGATGAACATAGAGAAAAGAAAAAAAATAGGATACTTACCAGAGAAAGTCCTTAGGAGGACTTGAGTGCCAACTGGGCTGACCCCAACCACAAAGAGCTCTCTTAATCGGCTGTGAGCATGGCCCCCTTCAGGAAATTAAGGGCAAGCATTGGAGTGTTGGCTACACTGGACCCCTCAACATCCAGAGAGAGAAAGGTCTCAGCAGGAGTCTCTAAGGACAGTTTATTCTTAGTGCCTTGTCTCTTTCTCTCCTATTCTTTCTTTCTCCCTCTCTCTCTCTCTCTCTCTCTCTCTCTCATCTTTTCCTCTTCCTCTATTTTCCGTTTCTCTATCTCCTTTTCCTTCCCCTTATTCCCCAAGCTAGAACCACTGAACTTAGGGTAATCCCCCTCTGCTCTCTTTAGAGACTTCATCCTATCAGACATCACAGCCTGGTCGTCATCATCAATGTTCAACACTTCTCTCTTCACATGGGTTGCCATTTCCTCCTCTTCTTCTTCTTCTTCTTCTTCTTCTTCTTCTTCTTCTTCTTCTTCTTCTTCTTCTCAGAAGGCCCTTCTTCAAGAAGTTCCAAGATAAGGACTTTGTGAACTGATCGAGCGATGAAACTACTGGTAGTGTTTTCGTACTCCAATAAATAAGCTGTAATATGAGGGTTCTCACCATTAGGAGGTCTTTCTCAGACTTTCCAAGCATTGAGTAGATCAATAACTCTCACCTCATGAAGGGAAGGTTCTTAATTTTTATTATGAGCTGCAAGACAGAAGTAAAATACATATATCATAAGAGATGAAATATAAGTACCAAGCAAGCAAACAAAATTAAAAGAAACAACAAGCAAATAAAAGAAGAGAGATGGTGACCTATGTGATCCTCCCCCCAGTTAGGGATCCAAGGACCTCGGTACTTCTCGCCCTCAGGTAGGGGAGGATGCTGCCAATTTCTAGCAATAAATCCTTGCTCCCAGTGATCTTTGTGGGAGTCAGGTAGGTTTATAACCAAAATACTATTTGCTTTCCTCATTTTCAAGTACATAATACCGTAATTGATGTGCGACTAGACATATAAGTAACAAAGCTCAGCAAGCCCTAAGTTGGTCCTATACAGTTCATTGGTCCTGTGGACCCCATTCACAACTTGCTAGACATTTGCAGCGCACTGTGCAGGAACCACATCAAAGTACTTGAAAAATCTCAGAAAAAGAGGGTTCGGGGGAAAAGTTAAACCCCCTATGTGTGGTCAAAAGGGTATGAATCCAATGCCCTCCCTACATATCATGCACATCTTTAGGGATGGGAGCATAGTCGATTTCCACCCATTTGGTAATATTATAAGATTTCCTAAACTCTGGTACAATTTTGTTATCAAGAAGGACCATGGATGAAAAGGACCTCTAATAGCAGGAAAGACTAATCAAAATGAAGAAAGTAAATAAGAACATTAAAGATACTTACAGAAGTTAATGGACGCAGTGGAAAGCTCTGAGAATATGAAGAACTTAAAAGAGAACGCAGTAGAAGTTTTATGGATGAAGAATGTTTAAGAAATGACGGTTGAAGGTGGTAGAACCTGGTTTGAATCTCGCGCTAATGGTGGATAATAAGTCTCAATGAGGATTCTGGCACTCCACTTACTAGCTCGGACCAACGCATCCCCGCCTCTTCAATAAAACTACAAGTCTGCCATGGTGTTTATCCTCGAACAAGCGTACCCTCACAAGTTCACATGTATTATAAACATGCCACATCGGCTTAAAAATATTTTTAGGTCATGAGCCTTGAACTTACTTAAAATCTATTGGCCTAAATTTACAGCCCAAAGATTTTAGGGGCAGCTGTGGGGGCTTATTTATTCAATCTCAAAAGTGCAGCCGACCAGCCCAACGTACATAGTGGACTGTCTGGCCCAACTCAAATATTGATTTAGACCTGTGTATTTAACATGTGCTTAAATGCATGGAGATATACTCAAATCGATTACCAATAATCTCAGAGGAGATATTCGGGGATACCACGAGTTATCTACAAGCTAATTGAGTTACTTGTACAACTCAATCACTTATTTTCGACAACTATAAATCATAAAACCTGGCCTGGGGTAATGGGATGTAACCACGATTATTGAGAGACACTAATAAGAAAATAGTAACCTCTCTATAGACTCAAGCAAGTTGACGAACCACATGCATCTGTTATTGTGTGTGTGATTATTTACTTTAATCTCGATATTACTTTTTAGATCTTTTATTGTCATAATTCTGGCACTCGCAGAATCCATCTAGGTATTCGTAGCTTTTAGCCAAAGCTAGAGTACTTGTCTTAAAGTGACATGTCATAGTTCTCTGGATTTGGCTAGTGTTTCTATAGGATCTCACCGAAGTGTTCACTCAAATACACTAATCTATCAGATTGATGCCTGACTCTATCACTACGACATGGCTTCACTTGTGATCCACTATAAGTGACATGTGTATCCTGATCATTGGTGATACTCCCATTATTTCTAAGTAATCTATTGTCGATATCAAGTTATATTTCATTATATACGAGTGGTTTGGAAGCATTTGCTTGGTCTTCCCTCTTAGTTCTTTGAAGATAACCTTGCTCTTGGTCTTGTGATTTATCATATAATCTTCCTTTAAGTACCGGGCATTTGTACTAACCAATACCCTCTGGTCCAGGGGATTATAAAATAAACCACCTTTAGTTACTTTAGGGTAACCTACAAACAGACATACTTCCATCATTGTATCTAACTTATTGGTCTCCTTCCCCTGCATGTGTCTCGGGAAACCCCAGATCTGAACATGTCCTAGACTAGGTTTGCACCCAATCCACAGTTTCATGGGAGTTATAGATACCTACTTAGAAGGAACTAAGTTTAATATATAAGTAGCCGCCTCAAATACTTAAACCCCAAAAGAATTTGGTATATCGGAATAACTCATCATTGATCTAACCATGCCCAAATGAGTCATGTTCCTTCTTTTTACTGCACTATTTTACTGTGCAGTGATCGGTACAGACAATTAGGATGTAATCCCCACCTCTTACCAGTGATTCATAAATTCTCCCAAGAGGTACTTTCCTCCATAATCCATTCATGAAGCTTGAGTTCGTTTACTATGCCTACGCTCCATCTCATCCATGTAAACTTTGAATTTATCAAAGGCTTCAAATTTGTGATGCATAAGGTAAACATATCCAAATCTCGAGAAGTCATCAATAAAGTGATGAAGTACTCATAGACACCTCTTTATTAGATTTTCATTGGGCCACATAAATCAGAATGAACAAATTCCATAACATCTTTAGTTTTATAGACTTTGACCATAAAGGGCATCTTGGTTATTTTACCTTCTAAACATGATTCATTAACTGGAAGTGCAACCACTTCCAATGACCTTAATTGTCCATTTGATACCATTCTTTGAATTCGTTTTAGATTAATATGACCTACGCGTATGTGCCAAAGATATATTTTGTTTAACTTAAAAGGTTTATTTATCTTTAGGTTATGTCCATTTAAGTTATTCATTTCAGTAATTAGTAGTAATGGTGAGACATGCCTTATAATATAAATATCATTTTTCAATATGCCAGACAGATAAGAGATCTGATATTTTTTTAATAAAAACACCTTTACTAAAATAAACCAAATATCCATTCATAACTAGTTTAGAAACATAAATCAAATTTCTTCTAAGACTAGGAACATAAAAACAATCTACCAATATTAACTCATTGTCTCCACTAAAATTTAAAACAACATTTCATACTTTTTCTTTGTGGTGATCACCCAAAAATAGAAATATATTTCCTTCATTGATCTCTCTGGTTACCTGGAACCCTTGAAAATAATTTCAAACATGATTAATGGCTACTGAATCTACACACCAGCTACTGATAGATGGAGAAATTATCGTTTCCATTCTTCTTCGCTAAGAAGGCTGGACACTACTTCTTCTATGAGGGAGAAGAAGATGGACATCTCACAGCAACCTGAATAACACCCTTATACTTTATGATATTCACCACAACTTAAAGTTCTTTAAGAAGTTGTGCCAGAGAGTAATCAAGTTTGTTCATAAAATAGTTAGTCAAAACTGTTTAAACGACTCTGATAGTGATAAAAGCACAAAATCAATCTAGGTTTTCCAATCGATTTCAGAACCAAGCACTTCCAGTTATCCTAAGATGGACATCAGATTAAGAATATGATCACTTACAGGAGTACCATCTAGAATTTTTGTGTTTACATACCTTTTCATAGCATCCTACTTTGAGGTGTGATTTTTATCCTCAAACATATCCCTAAGGTTCAGAATCATTTCATTAGCTCATGACATATGTTAATGCTGGTGTTGCAGCATATTGGTAATACAAACCAACATGTATCAACAAGCTATTTGATCAATATTTTCCACTTTCGATAAGCCCAAACATCCTGTTCGAATTCCCCCTCATTAGTCTTGATAATGCATGGTTCAATTAAAACAAATTTATTGTCCTCAGCAGTTAAGACAATGCCAAAGTTTATTTTCTAGTCAAAATAGTTCATTTGAGTTAAGTTGTTATTCTTTAAGATTGAAGCAACTGGGTTGAATTTTGGGCCCCCATTTTGAAATTTGAGAATCATAATTTGAAAATGAAGTTAGTTTTAAATTAAACATTTGAGAATTCACTTCGATTAAATTTTAATTTGACTTCCCTCTACTGTCAAAAAGTATATTCCCATCGAGCATCACAGTTACCTTATGAAGTGAGATTTCTCGAAGAGAGCTCAAATCACATCACCTTTAACTAGACATATTTTCATTTTTTTATTATGTTCTCTGAACAATCTAGAATTTTTTATCCAACATAATTAAATAACTGACGTCTTTTGGTCACACATCTAATGACAATGACTCTGATGGGGAGGATATCACTATTTGTGTTTAAGTATATACCATTGGTTCATTCCTTAAAATCAAATCCGCTCGTGTAGAACTTCGCCGATGGGAGGACCGAAGTCACTCACATTTAGTTTCAAGGAACCGTCACTTAAGAATTTAAAGATTATCACGATGTCATAATTAAATTCCATATGATTGGGGCTAGATCAAAGCTGACATGCGGAATTAATCACATAATAATTTTAAAATACCAATGGAGATTGCGGGGTTTATGTTGAAACTCCTCTCCCACTTAATATTTTAAACTTTAGGGTATGTTAAAAATAATTCATTCAATTCTAGACGGCCGAATTAAATCATTGGTAATTCTCAATTTACTTGTACAAATTAAATTTTTCGATCTCACGATTTTAATTTTCCAAAAATAAAAACATTTTATTTTAAATAAACTTGGAGTCACAATCGAATTTATACCTTTAAATTAATTACTTGATTAAATTTTATTTAAAAAAGAATAAATAAAAACGAATTTTCCAGAAAAAATATGTTTGAGGCCCGTCAAAATAAAAATTAATGTTATGCATAATAACACGGGATTCTAATTAATCAATTATTTAGAGCACAATAGTTATCAACATGAGTAAGATGGTAGAATCATAATAAAACAGAATAATGAAGCAATCATAATTAAAATAGGAATCAAATTCCCATTTTCACCATGGCCTAGAGTTCCACTTAATGTATAACTCTTCAAGATAAAGAATTCCACTTGAAGTAGACTTCCTTTTGAATGAGAGTCCTCCTTGAAATGAAAGTTAGAGTTATTCACGTGTTTAGCCTTTGGAAAAAGTCCTCTCTACTTCGAGAAAAATTGGGACGAAAATCTGGTGCATAACTAGTGAAACACAATAACAAAATAACTACATTCGGACCTCCTATGAGGGTTAGATCGATTCAAAGCTGGACCGAATCGATCCGATAGGGGTCCGTATTGATTCATCCCTGTAGGTTTGAAACTTCGTATTGAGTTCGCCATATGCATGGAAAAATCTCCATAACTTGATCAAAACTTCTCCAAAATCCATGAAAATTTGTCCACGACCAAAACCCAAGCTAATATATGATTCTAACTAGTAAAAAATATTACACCTCTCACAATGTCCTCCAAATATATCGATTAAAGCAATAATTAAAAATATCCTGATTGTTATAACCAGATCGATATATTAAAAAAAATAACTATGGAGAAACCACAGGAGGATCCATTCACATAAAATAACATTAACATAACCATGATGGAAGGGATATAAAAATTAGAATCTTTATGAAACTATGTTAGTACAAAGCAATAAACAAATATGTATTTTCCTACAACATGCAAACTATGGTTTTCATGGTGGACAATATGGACCTTTTCAAAGCATGATCAATTTAAAATTGGGGCTCTCATACCAATTATTGGGGGATAGATATACGTAAAAAACTATCAGCCCCAAAACTTTGATCAATCATGCAACAGAAAGTAAAGAACAAAAACTAGGTTTAAATCATACACCTAGGGGTTTGAATTACAATACCTTAGATAATCTTGTTGGTGATCCGAATGAGGAAATATAGACTTTGAAGAAGATGAAGTGGATGTATTTTTATTGTCTTCCAAAATCTTATCAGCATACATCGAAATCGTAAGATATTCTAATATATGATCCTCCCAAAGCAAGGTATGTTTGTGGTCACCTTTGGAGATGAATACCTTAGGTTTTGAGTGAGATACGGACTTCTATCTAAGCCTCTTCACAAAATCTTGAATAATATATTTCCTTTCCATCTCTAACCCTCAATAATGAGTATGTAACTTAAAACCATAACTTACCCCACTATATATAGGAATAAGTAATGGGATTGGGCTAAACTCGGTATCCAAAGAGTCTGGACTTGTTACTTGGGCATATAGACTATACTAGGGAGTCAAGACTAAATAATTAAATTGGTTTCCAAATAAAACTCAGAAATCCCAAATTACATCTTCGTAATTTATTTCCTTTCTTTATTTAATAGTAATTAATTCTACTAAATAATTATGACTGCAATCTAACTTAATTGTCTCAAAATTACATAGAGTAATGAGGTCTTATTTAAAAATTTGATATGGTACATAATATGATTTCTCACGTTAAGCATACAATACTCGCTTGGTCAAATTAATTGTTTTAACTAACTTTTTATTTATTCCTTGATTCTCAGACTTAACATATTTCCTACTCCACCAGATTAAAATAATCCACCAATCAGGTTTACTGGTGGAAACAATACCTATAAGTCTATCAAGGGGGTATTACGATTCTATATCTTTCTTGGATGCAGATCCCTCCGAATTATGATCTCAGACCTACTTACACAACGATTTCCCAACATGCGAATATTGAGATCCAACAAAATTAAATTTTTCCCTTAATAGTCAGACAACAATTATACAAGCATTGTAATCCTCAATATCCTCAGGATTTAGAACCTATGCACTCTTTGCAAATCTTTTAAATTGTGCAAGTCTAATTCGATCATGACTTACGCTTGAATCTCACTCATGGCCATGTTTATTTCTGAATGCACCGATCACAAACCTCTTTAACCTATAAAATAATTTTTTGAATAATTAGATATGTTCCTGCAGTTTGAGACAAACTATTAGAATTGTACTGATAGCTTTACCGATAAGATGTCAACTCCTTATCTAGGCCATGAATTATTCAATTACACTAGAAGATGAATTCTGATTTCTTGTGATCAGGCCGAACCCAACTCACTTGAATTCTTACTTAATCTAATTGATCGATATAGCATACAATATATTTGAAGCATAAATATAAGGCATTATCATAAACATGATTTTCATTTCAAATGAACTTGACACAACTTTATTAAAAAAACTAACTGTCATTACATGGTTTTAAGAATAAAAACCCAATAATAATAATAATAATAATAATAATAATAATAATAATATCTATACAAATAAAACGAAACCTCACAATCTGTTTTAATTAGATAATTAGTTTTAAAAATTAATTAATCTCTTAATTAATTCAACCACATCCGCATATTTTCATTTCTCCCGTGGCCCAGCCTCCCAAAGCATGCAATACGCAACACATAATCCTGTCACATCATCCAGGCACCACCGTTCGGTAACACGGTTCCACCAAGCGTGAGTGACGCACAAATAAAATTGCTTATGAATCCAAACCCACCATTTACTGTCATGGGCGCACTGCTCAATCAGGGCGCAACATAGAAAACATTGTTCCATCATGTCTAGTCGTACTACCATCACGAGAACATAATAAATAAAGTGTCGTCTCACGATACACACCCGTATAACCATCTAAAACCATTATTCTCAATCAAGCATTACCATAATTTCCAATATATCATTACATGTTTCTCATTTAACTTATTAATTAAGTTATAATCTTGACATATCATCTGTCGAACAATAACAAAATTAACATCCAATTATCACTCATTCTAACCGATTATCTTATAATGGGATTTAACGACCCATGTAAATCTAAGTAGCATGGGGGTGTTTAATAACTAAAACACCATTTACTAAGAAGATATCTTATTTATATGGTTCCTAAGATCCCAACTCCTAACTTCTTCTCGACCACATGTTAGGCTTTTTTTCTTAAAACCATATATCATGTTGAGAGTGTAAGTGCTCGAAATTGAGATGGACGAAAGATACCCAATTAAAATCTCTTGTCAAGATATGATAAGGTTTTCTTTTCACATTCAAGTTAGGGTAACAAAACCTAATGACTAAGGTCCATGTGATAAATTATTTTCCAAGTAGATTACACCAAATTTTATCTTTAATATTTATGTGACTTAATCTTAATAAGGAAAGATAAACAATATATAAAAACCCCAAGGTGTACGAGGAAAAAATCACAACAGGAAAAAACTTTGAACTGAAAAATGACAAATGTACTATATTAGAGTTTTACAACTAGAGGAAATAGAGTTACAACCACATGATGCTATAACCAAGTAGACATTGTTTCCCACCACATTCTCCATAGAGAGCACCAACAGCCGGAGAATGCTACACAATCGCGATCGATTTTGGTCTGCAACTAATGATGTTAAGTCCTTCCCTAACAAAAATCTTTGTTTAAATTTTAAAGCAAACCTTTTGTGTTCCAAGTCTTAAAAAAAGGTAAGAAGCCTTCAATGGGTGTAGTACCACTTTCGAAGTGTGTGATGAACCTAAGGTGAAATTGTATTTGAAAAATAATGGTTTAACTCACAAAATATATTTTTAAGATAAGTGAAATCTGAAAATAACACAAGAACAAATTAGAAAGATATTTGTTCAAGGTATAAAAATATTTTGAAGCAAACAAGTTTACTTAAAAATATTTTTAGATTTCACAAGTATTTAAACTTAAAGTATCCCAAGAATATATTGAAGAGAAAAATAAGATTTAAAACTAGAAAGAATACAAGAATCAGTACTAAAAGAATTTTTTATCTATTAATGCTTTTTCGCTCCTAAAATTATTCTTGTGGAAAGAAAGATTTAGCTAAATACTTTGTCCACAAATAAATCATAAAATCACATTTACTCTCACACTTTTAAAAATGAAGTCCAAAATACTTACTCATATACCCAAGATTGCAAGAGAAGCTTGGGGGGACAAATATGTAAGGATTAGACTTACACGAAGTGACATAATGTAAAAAGTAGACAAGATATAGTGAGATATTTACTTTGCACAAGTATAAAGAAAGATGTGCACAATCTGGTGCAAAAAGAAACTTTTGCACCAAGCTGACACATTTTGTCGAAGATTCGATGCAACAATCATCCACCTCGCTGTGGCGAAACTGAAGCGACATTACAAGGCAAGCCAAGTAAGAAAAAAATTGGAACATGATGCAGTTAGTGAGACACTTTTGTTGAAGTGAAGATCCTGCGATAGACCTCAGCAGCCACGTTATAGAATGCAAAGGATACGATTTTAAAAACAATTTCATTTGTATTTCATAAATAAGTCCAAATATCCACATCAACACATCAACATACACTAAAAGTATTTTCTATAAAAAAACTCGTGCGAGAAAAATGTGCGTGAGTCCATATGTCCGTTTACCTTCCTAATAGTGGTATAAAAAGGATACGTATGTAGGCGAGGATGTCCGTTGAATGATTTACATGAAAATTTTTCGGAACGACCTTAAGCACAAGCCTCAAACTATATTATGAATAACGGGATAAAAAAATCTAGTCTTATTGGGGCATATGAATATAATGAATACTCTTACAATCTCCCCCTGTCTATTCTATGATAAAATATTCGAAAAAGAAGATTACAAATATTAAAATAAAGTCTATTAACCTATGATATATAGACACAATTCCGATTAAAGGCATAAGCAAAACCTATACTAAAAATCTTCAAGGACAAGATTTTTAAAGATATTTTTCACCTATTAAGTTGTCCAACTTTCTAAACACAAGATAGAGCAATGCCAACGTAATGAATAGTTTAAATAGAAAACATGTGATAAATAAGACACATAAGTAATTCATCATTCTAAGGTATGTATACAAGTTCTGAAAATGACAATATCCTAGTGCTATAAGCCATATTGAGATATGTACCACAATTCTTGAATATATACTCCATGCTCATTTAGTTTATTATGAAACAAATCAAGATATTTTCGTCATTATAATTCCCCCTTAATCTATTCTCTCTCCCACTTTTTTCATGGAATTTGAGAACGTAATTGCGCTAGGGATTATATGGATTGCCAAACAAACACACACTAATTTTTAATATTTTTAAAAATTAATTAAATCGATTAGACTTAGCTCCAATTACACTTGTGTTGTGAAAATAATTAGCCAAAGTTATACTGCCTTAAGCATACATCTAGGTGAATAAGCAACTGTAGAATAACCAATCACACAACACACCGATGTTCAAGGAAAACTCACAATAAGAAAAACCTCGGATGGCCCAGCCACGTAAAGTCACTATGACAAGGAATTACATAAGGATGATAGATGACTTACACAGTCGACTAGAATCCTTCAATCCTTGATGTGCTTTTATTCCTTTGATCTTCTACATAATCACACGCAAGTATCAACCCATGAACTGCCACAACGAGTACTCCCCACACGTCTCAGTATCTATCGATACTGGCTCAGTAAACCATCAAAACAACACAGAGTCCAACTCATTAAACCATAAAAAACACATAATCCATCGTACAAACCGATACTCAACAATATGAGGAGTAAAAAAAATTTGGTGCCAAAATTGAGATCTTAAACAATCATATTTAGATGAAACTTGGATCTAAAAACTATTGGGTAAAACTAGGGTTTGGAGGCTCTTGGATTTGTTTTTGGAAAATAATATTCGCAAAACCTTTGCGAAAAATAAGTTTCCATCACTTTTTTATATAGATTAGATAAAAATTGAGGCAACACAAAAAATGAAGCAACTGATTTGAATCAGAAACACAGGGTCATTCAAACAAGGTTGCACATTTCGTTCAAACGAAAAAGATCTCATTCGAATGACCTACGACAGTTCGTTTGAACGAACTTCAAACGAACTTTGAAATTTTTTTTGCAAGTAAAAGAAATATCGTTTGATACTCTTTCTATGTTCGTTTGAACGAAAATATAAATCCTATATGAACCCGCTAAAATGTCGTTCGAATGACCTTAAAAATTCATTTGAACTGGGAAACAAATCTTTTAAAACCCTTTTTATGAAAATGGCCTCAAACAGTTTAAAACAAACATTCAAATGAATAACCAAGGATAAAAAATAATATGCATTCATACCTCATGAGATCCATGGAGTTTGAAGATGAAACTTGGCACAAAACCCGATATGATAATATAATAATTTTAACTTGGCCGTTATAGTCTTCAATCAAACATCATAGGCTTGAAGGATAAACAACTCAAATGTTAACTTATGACTGAAATGGTTTTGTCCAAGTAAAATTAGGCAAATATACATACAAACTAACTCTATTGGAAGTTTATCCTTATAAATCTCCCCCTTTGGATATTCCAGGACAAAACCCCAAAATAAAAAAAAAACGTATGGGTCGTCAAGCTCTTCTAAAGATTCAATCCGAACTCCAAAAGGAAAAAGTACAGACGCTTAACTGACATAAACTTTGAGTAGCTTTTCTCTTTTGAAACTTTTCTGCATCGTTACAAACCTGTATACTTAAACACACCTTTCATATGCGAAGATATTATATGAAAAGTATAAATCCGCATATGACACCCCCCCGGTCCAAACATCTACTAAAACTAAGATTACGCTTTCTCCACCTAAGGTAAGATGTGCCCTAAGGTAAATATTCTTCCCCTTTTTATTCAGGAGTAGACGAAAATAAATATTTACAATATAAGAAACTTCTCCCCTAAATGTAACACATGAACATAAAGGAAAACAATTATATCATGCAATGATGTGATGTGAAACATGCAACGATAAACACACTTGGGAACACAAGCACAAATAATCCAAAAATGAAACATATGATACCAATTTTAATGCAGAAATTAAAGCATAAGATACAATGTAAACAAGCAAAAAAGGATACCAATATGATCATATAACATACCAATTTGAATCGAAGATGAAGGATATGGAAAACATGGATTAAATGCAAAGCAAAGACTCAAAACAAACATGCTATATATATATATATATATATATATATATACACACACACACATAGACACACACACACACCACAATGCCGCGCAAGTATATATAGGTTAAAATGCCACAAAAGATACAAAACACATAAACTTTACACACTCGTATGGAATAAATGTGTCTAAACCAAAACATGGTACGGAGTGAAGGGCATGGACTATAAATAAAATAAATATGACCCAATCACTCAAGATATGTATAAGGAGTTCTATTTGACTACAATAATTTATCAAACTTCGATTTAGCCTCAATGATAAATAATATGAACTCATAATGGACAAATATACACGATGCACACTAACCTAGAAATTTAATGATTCTCGGATCAATAGCGTAAAAAATTTAAGCATAACTAGGACTCATTGTGCAAACCCATTGATCTTCAACTAAACACCCTACAAAATATAGATATTAATTTTTTCTTTCTCTCTTTCTTTTTAAAGATACCAAATTTGAAGCACCAATTTCTACAAATGGACTTGGAAATTTTTATTTCCTTTTTCCCCTATTTTCTTTTAGTCTATTGCCAATGGTGGATTTTCATGCTAATGAGATTTACTCCATTCGTAGTCCTTTGTCATTGCTCACTCATAATTTTTATCAAACTAAATAAACTCAGGACAATGGTTCTTACATGCAATAATCCCCCATAGTCAAATAGATATGATCACCTCACTTAGCTCAAGCAACATATCTAGTTGTAATCCAAAACAACTCTGAAATTGTGTGTAGAGTCATATGAAACGTGAATCCATTAAGATAATCAAATTATAATAAATCCATTAAAGCATGATTAAGAACAATCCTAATCATTGTAAACCATAATCAAATGTCCTAGCCACAAGGAAACATTGAACCAATTGGATTCAAAATCACCGACATGCCACACAAAACGTTTAAAACCAAAATACACAAACAAACCAAAAATCTTTTTGTATTTTTAAATATTTTTCAAAAACGAAAAAAGACAAACAAAAATATTTTTTTAATTTTCAATAAGACCCAATAAATGAATAATCAATAATACAAAAGACTCAAACATCATACAACTAGCTATAACATATAATATGAAGCAGAAAAGCTAGTGTTTGAAAACATGCAAACACAATCAACCATTATATATATCATGAGAAAAATCATATGTAAGAATGCGATAATCAGAATGTCTAATATTTAACTCCTCCAAGTCGGACCTCCTAACCCACATAGGTGTAATGTGATGAATTTGGGTGTTGGGACCTTGGTGAAATTAAAGTTAGACTTTATAGGACCTTTTCGAATATCATAACAAAACTTCCTAATGTGTGCACGTATAGACACAATGAGGAATATTGTCCTTGGGTGGACCTCTTCTAACGTCATTTGCTACTATTGACCTTATCAAAATATTGGTATTGTATTTATTAATGAAATAATTTAGATCATCGAAGCCAATTCCAACCATGTCATTTTTTTTATTTGGACGGTACCTAACATCTTATCCAACTTATTCGACTTAGATTTCAAATCAAATTTGACACAATTCGAGTCTCTCAACCTATCTTCTAACTCCACAATACTAGACTCAAGCAAAATGGGAGACTCATAAAAACCTAGGGAGTCCTTCTTCATATTTTCCATCAATCCACGAAAATTATCTCTCTCCCCTTCAATAAAAGCAAGCTTCTCCTTAATAGTCTTCTCACGTGCCCTCAAGTCCTCAATCAATTTACTATCATCTTTGCCTATGAAACGTTCCTTCAACTTAGCTTCCAACTTCGAGTTTACCTTTTTTAAAATTTAATGACTTTGCGTACAACTCACGAAAGGCAACCTGAAGCTAATTCTCCTCCTATTCTTCTTGTTATTCTTCTTCCTCATCACCACTTACTTGGGATTCACACCACTTTGCCTTAGAATTATCATGCACATAATTATCTTCACCGGGATACTTTTCATTAACATTCACATGACTATCCATGAAAGTGGTGTAGTTACGCTCCTCATGGGAATCAGGTTCCTCTTCTCTTTGACTATCTCTAAGGTTAGCATTGTATGCCTTCTTATATTCTTTCATTATTTTAGTTGGATACTTAGCTGCCCTATGTCATAATCCTCACATACAAAGCATCTATCCAATTCATCCTTTTAACAAATTTCATTATGTGGCCATCCGGAGATTCCTCCAGCACAGGTTGGTCCCGAAATTGGAGAGAGAGGGAGAAAATGAAGAAATATCTCTCTCGGCATATGTGGGTATTCGAGGATATAAATCATTTTTTGCCACTCGAGAAAATTTCACGGGCTGCCAGAAATATAAATCGATTGTCGTTAAAGGGGAAGAAAATGTTAAAAATGAAGTCGCCAACTTATTTTACTCAAAACAGTTAGAAGATTATAGTTGTCTTAAAAAATGACATCAAAAGGCACACTGATGCATACGAAACCAAATGTATTGAGGGTCCGGGGACTGAGTTATGGAATGGGAAGGTGTTAACCATCATTTACACCATTTCGGTCTCTCATGGTCTATAATAATGTCCTCATTTTTCTCCATTATGTGATTTATGTGTGTAACGTGTGCGATGCGAAAATGAGTGAGAACAAAGGAATCATTCTACTCACGCCATGAGGAGGACGGAGATGAGTCATCCTAGGGAGTATATGAACGAAAGAGAATAATGAAAAATATGGTGTTACTATCCACCAAATCACGATGCACTATGATAAAGTGAATGTGCATATAAGGTGGGAAAAATAATGTGTAGGTGTGTGAATACGCGCAATAATACTAAATGTGAGATATAAACAAAGTAACACAATGAACGAAATTGGACTCGGATTCTGATAATGACTCGGGACGCCTACGTAGCCATAATAGGCATCAAAGTCCACGTAGTTCGACATATCACAAGGTGGGGTTTAACCCATAAACCCAAATTTAGGACTCTTCTTTAATTATTTTTTTAATAAAACGTGCTATAGTGTAAAAGTGTGGAAAAAGTGAGGAAATCACACTTTTGGAGTTTATAAGTACACCTTTTTTTTGTTTTTTTGATTTTATGAAAATATATTATGTGAATAATACTAATAATAGAAAATGATATTAGTTGATTTGAGATAATGGAGTAAGACCAAAAGATATCAAAAGTGGGAACACAGTAAGTAAACAACTCTAAATAAATGAATTAGAAAAGAGTAGGAGTAGAACTCCTAGAAGATTTTGTTAGCAATTTTTTAAGGAGAGTATGATGATTTTATGGTGGTGAAATGATTGTGATGTATAGTTGAGGTAAGTGGACAAAGGTGGTATGATAGTGATGAGGTAAGAAAGATTAAAGGAATGCTGGAAAATTAGATTTTTTGGAATGACGACGTATTGATTTTGAGGGAATGTTTTGATTGGTGAAAAAGGAGTCCTTAGGAATGAGGTCATGGCCTCTTTAAATAGTAAAAAATTAGGATTTCAGGGGGGTGTCAATCAGAATAGGCCCCTTGCCTACCTATTGGCATAACCCTGGCTTGCTATTGAAGTAGAGCACAACCCTGCCTATAGTCAACCCAAAAATTGACTTTTTCAAACAAAAGGGCATAAAATGCAAACCGTAAGTTTAAATTATGCACAGATGGGACCAATGGAAAGAGTATTTATAGCCCTATTAAAATCCATTGAGCCACTCCCAGGTTCGAGAGTTGACCAAAGTAAAAATGGGGCTCGGAAGCGCCTGACCCTAAACGGGGGTTCTCAAAGTAAAAAGGTGAGTACATGCGAGCCATGAGGCCGATTTGTGCACGATATGGACCGTTGAAAAGGTTATTTAGATACCTATGATTGTGCAATGTGATTAAATCAAGTTAGAGAGTTGACCAATGTCAAACAGGGCAGAGGATCAACCGGTGGCCTCTAGATCAAGGTTTAGAGTAAAAAGGTGAGTATGTGCATACTGTGAGGTTGATTTACACACAATATGGACCGTTAGAAATGATATTCAGAGCCCTATGAGAGTGAAATGAGGTTCACTCGAATTGGAGAGTTGACTAAAGTCAAATGGAGCTCGAGAGGTCCTGTTGGCCTCTAGATCAAGGTTTAGAGTAGGGTCTAGGGTCTTATAGTGGGATGAGAAGAGTTAGGGACTTGAAGGAATTCATAGGGTACTAGTAATGGGTGTATATAGAGAACCTCGATGGGAAATCGGAGGACATCAAAAGATAGACACCTTATTGATGTTTAAGAATTTTTGATGGTCAAGGTTTCTGTTGAAAGTTTGTAGGTGATCGATTTACAGGGTTGAGGTGATTCTGCGGACCTAAAGAGTTGATGTGACTTATTCCTAGGGTTGAGGTCAGTTCTGTGGACCTAAATAGTTGAGATAACCGATTCAGAGGGTTAAGGTCGATTCTACTGACCTAGGTTAATTATACGGACCTAAGGAGTTGAGATCACCGATTTAGAGGGTCGAGCTCGATTCTGCGAACCTAGGTTGATTCTGAGGACCTAAAGATTTAAGGTGACCGATTCAGATGATCGAGATTGATTATGTGGCCCTAGGTCAATTCTACGAACATAAGGAGTTGTGATGACTGATTTACAGGGTCGAGGTAATTTCTATGAACCTAGGTAAATTTTGTGGACCTAAAGAATTGAGATGATCGATTTATAGGGTCAAGGCCGATTCTGTGGACCTAGGAAATTCTGCAAACCTAAAGAGTTAAGATGATTGATTTAGAGGGTCAAGGTCGATTCTATAGACTTAGGTCAATTATGCAGACCTAAGGAGTTAAGATGGCCGATTCAGAGGGCTGAGGTCGATTCTGACCTAGGTCAATTATGCTAACATAAAGAGTAGGGATGACCGATTCAGAGGGTCGATGTCAATTTTACAGACCTAAGTAAATTTTGCTGACCTAAAGAGTTGAGATGGCCGATTTAGAGGGTTGAGGTTGATTCCGCAAACCTAGGTTAATTCTGTGGACCTAAAGAGTTGATGATGAGGAGCGCTCTTCAATCCTACTGGGGAGGGTGTTGGCATTTTGAGTGCTGACACACTTTGATTTTGATATCGCTGAGGGTACGCTAGTGAGAGTTGAATTGTTTTCATATATTTTAATGAATTTCTCAGGGATAACGTGTATTTGATCTATGGGGATTTTTTAGGAATTTTTGTGAATTTTTTGGGCATTTTTTAAATTTTCCTAGAATTTTGTGATGACATTTTGAGGTGACTGCCGATAGGCATAGTCTGAGGGGTGCCTATCGGTAAAGTCTTCTTGGGGTAAGTGAGGGGTGACTTTCAGTAGGAAGGTCTAGGGGACTGCTAATCGGTATCTTCCTAATTCCATATAAAAAGGGGGCAACATTCATTTTTCCATACCTTCATTCGTGTGAATCTATTATTTTCTCTCTATATAAATAAATTTCGAGTATATTTCTATAAAAGAACTCATGGAGGGTGCAAAGGATAATGTTTGGATGACTGCTGATGATTGGGAAAGTTTGGAATGATATGAGGTTGAGTCACTGTTACTAGGGAATGAGAGTAATTATGATAGTTTTCAGCCTGTCCTTGATGATAAAGTTCTATTACGGGACCCTACGAATCATCGTTCTATGAGGGTGAAGAAACCAAATAGAAATGAAAGTTCCTTTTCATTTTTATTCTTTCTGTCTTCTTTTCTTCTTATCCTGGGATGCTGAAGGGTTTCCTTGATTTTTGTGCTGGTGGACATTACTTCATTGAGTATTCGCTCCCTTGGCTCGATAGGGATAAAGAAAGTTTGGGAAAAACTTCCCTCGATGGTGAGATTGATGGTAGAAGCTGCAAGGTTTGGCCCTCTGGTGGGGGATTTTGATGAGATGCCGCATTCTGCAACAGTACTGTGTGCTTTGGGTGAGAAATGGTGTGACACCACCCATACATTCCATTTGGGTGTTGGGGAGACGAAGATTACGCCCCTGGATGCATATCAGTTTACATGGATGGAGTGTGAGGCTTAGTAAATAGTGGTAGACCGAACTTTGCATGTTTCTGAGGTAGCAGTTCGGGATGCCTTTGGAGACATCAAGAGGATTGTATCGGGGGAGTCTGTCAATATATCGATATTGAAGGACACCTTACTATCTAGGCAGATCAACGAGACTGACAGGCAACAGGTGAGGCAGGCATCCCGCTTGTTAATTTTGCTTTTGCTGGGAGGGTTTGTTATGGCGATAGTCAATGATGTCGTCCATTTGTAGTTTATTCCTTACTTGAGGATCATCTCAGAGATCTACTGTATGGCTGGGGGAGCATTACTTTGTCATCCCTTTATGATTCTCTAGATGCTTTCAGTCGGTGTTGCTGACAGACTTTTACAGGACCCGCATATCTTCTTGAGGTAATATTTAGATACAATATCTTCTTATTTTCTTATTGTTCTTCCCATTACTATTCCTTTTGACATCCTGTATTGCTTTCTATAGACATGGTTCTATAAGGTGATTGGGAAAAATGCAAGATTGATCTCCCTGAAGTCAAGTGAGACAGGTAACTTCTCGAGGATGTATAAGTGAAGAAAATCAAATAAGAAATTGAACTAGTCCTTGGTTTTAAAGGATGTCCAGGAAGCATTTAACGCCTTAACGAGAGATCAAGTTAGGCTTTGGTTTCCATCATTTTTGTGGATTTAATACCCTGTTTGCATTTGGTAGACGACTAACCTTTATTTGGTAAATAAGTGGCATTCTACCCTTGGCGTTTATCTTCAAGGGTTACAGGGATTATGGGCATGCATACTCAGATGAAGATGTCATTGGCGAATGAGCTCGGGTACATCTGGTACCTGGAGGGGGGGGGGCAGAGGGTGGTGAGGCAGGTGATGAAGGGCCAGATGGAGGTCCAACCATCAGTGCCCCTAAAGTTTATGGGGAGGATAAAGTAGATTTCAGACGAGGCGAGGGTGACAACGATGAAGGGCGAGCTCTATATGCTTTATATAGACATAACGACAGACCACAATTACCTAGACTTTGTGACTAGCTGGTTGATGCTATCATCTATCTATGAGATGGAGGGTATGCCTCCACCAATAGCGGGATTGAGGAAATGTATTAGTGAGCTGGTGGTGTCAGTCATAACACGAGGGGAGGTGCAATAGCAGCGGATGAGGTTCTTATTCTTCACATTTCTATCCCTTTCAACCATATTCAGGTGGGAGAAGGGGAGGTGGTCTCAGTGCCTCATCGCCCTCAGGAGAAGATTGACGATTTTACGGGTCTTCCTGAAGAGATTCTTTGGAGAGATGCATGGCCTTTTTTTTTTCTATTTCATATTTCTTCTTTTGACTTTTCTCCTTTTATTACTGACTTGCTTGCTTTTGGTGGATTGGTTCTTCTACCGACTATTCACGTGTTGACATCCTGGCTACAGGACATTTGAGAATAGATAGCGTCGGTATCTGACTATGCGAGGAAGTCGACCATGTCTTTCATGGGATAATCGTCCATCTCCGAGGAGAGATCCGATTCCGAGAGTGGGGGATCTAATGCATTTGCCGAGGTGCCTGAAGTGATAGTTTTTTAGTTGGTTGGGTATTTGGAAGGTTCGAGCTGTGTCCCGATTTATCATAATTTTTTCTTCTATTTTGCTTTTCTTATTCTCTCCATACCTAGAAAAATGTAATCATTCCGACAAGTATATATAAGATGCATTTTTCACATGTTGATTTATGTTGGATCAAATGACCTAGTTTACACACACTTTAATTTTCTCCTGAGATTTTATTTGTTGCAATGATAAATAGAACAAATAGAAGAAATACTCGAAAAAGCTTTTTACCAACAGGTTGATTTTTTTACAACCGAGAGTCTTTATTTTGTAATGATATATACAAAATGGGAAGGTAAAAAAATTCAAAATGGGTTGTGCTGATTGGCATACTCCTTGGCCTGCCTATTGGCATACAAGTGAAGTCCAAATAACTTTCCTAGGTTTTATTTCACTTATTCTTTACTTAAGAGTACTTAGGAATAGTATTTATGAGAGTAGGTCGGGCTTCTTATTTTTTATGGATGCTTTTGGGTATAAAAAGGGGCTTGGAGAGGGGTTATCATCACCACAATTCAATCTTCTCTCTTTGTAACTTTCTTCTTTCCTTAAATTGGTGCTTTCCATGACTGAAACATTTGCGGCTTATCTCAAAGGTTTGGAGTCCACGTGCCTCTATAATGTCAACGACGAAGCCTTTAACTTGTGCCCTGTCTCATTGTGGCGTAATCGTCTTCTAGATTGGAATCTCTTGGAAGAAGCGCCGCAATTTTGCTATTCCAAAGAGCATGTATTTTTCTTCATTCTGGACAAAGTATGCCCCAATTATGAGGAGTAGTCTGCCATGTTGGGTGTCAACTCGAGTGTCGCGATAGCTATGCCGGACTTGTCTCATTCCCCTCGGGTGTGATTAGTCGAGTAGCTTCACATATCCTTCGGCTGCCCAACCATTGGCTCATGAAGGAAGTATTGTTCTTCAACGATTTTAAACTTAGTGTGTCGAAGAGATTATACCGATAATGTCTTTGCTAGTGCTGTGGCCCTGGGATTGATTACCAGGATACTTTAAGTGATTGATGACAAGACGACTAAGCCTCAGGTGGCCACGATAGTGTTGTGGATGCCTTATCACTGTAATCCAACTGCTATTATACTAACAAAGACTTTTAATGAATTGGATTCTTGGAAAGAAGGTCGGGCCAATTTTTTATGAGGAAGCACCATTATGTTGTTCATAAGGTTGACTAAGAGACTGTGCCTTGTGGCTCCTCTCGAGTACCCTCTGATGAGTGTTCTGATTTTTTTCCCAAGTATTTTTTAAGTTTTGTCCCATCCACAGAGAATTGGGTGAATTTTCTTGTAGATCACGGGTCCAAGAATCTCCGTTGGTTTGTACCGTGGTGGGGGAAAATCTGTAACCTGTCTTATAATTAGGTGATTATCGGTATGTGCGATTGGTGGGACTCCACCAAACTTCTTTCTATTTTCCATGGAAGCTTCTGTATCAAGTGGGTTGATAGAAAATCATTCCTTCTCGTATAACCAACTTCTTTCCCGTAGAGGACCTGACTAAATCACTGAGGATGATTTTCGAGGCTTTATGGCAGTGCCGCCGATTGTCCACCCGTCTGTTTCAGTCTTTTGGGGAAGGATGAATTCATATTTGGGGATTATTTGAAGTGGTAATGGAAGCGGGTGGTCATGATGATTTGTGCTGAAGAGACTGGACAAAGGTGTATTGTGATGTTTGACGCTTTGGAGGAAAGTGTCGTCGTTTCGTCCAAGCTGATTAGGGCATACTGCTGCATAGAGCAGATATAGAATCATAACTAAGATTTGGATTTTTAAGGTTCTCGGGGGACAAGAAATCATGATGACGTGGGTATGTCCAGTAGCTGAACACAAGTCTTGAATATGAGGAAGGTGTTGGTAATATGTGGGTTTATTGTGTAGGTTAAGTTTGAGGTTTTTGGTTTGTGAAGCTTGTAAGAGTGTTAGTTATTTTTCATTCTTATTGCTGATATTTCATGAAACTTCCATATTCCATTTTTAATAAAACTTGATGATGATTTTGATGCATTTTGATGTACCTTTGACAAATTCTTTTGTTTGAACTATCTATACCGATCGCTAAGACATACATAGTCCTTTTGTTTATTTAAACGATGAGGGAGGCTATTATTCTCGAAGATAAAAAAATATCATTTTATAAAAGATAAAGGACCGTTCCATGGCTATCTTATGGGTTGCCTACGTACCTCTATGGGTTTTGAAAATTGTGAGTTTCTATTTTGAAAAAAGGGTGAAATTTTTTAGATGATCAGGTCCTACTCAGTTTTGAATAGAAAGGGAGGAGAGATATTTTTTTACAATAGCAGGGATGTGAGAAGAGTCGTAGGACGAGAGTTTGGACTGGGGGTTAAATTTCTTAAGACGGTCCAAATTGATCGGACACGCCATCTCCTCTCCATCAAGATCTGTGAGTATAGCGGCGCCACCTGACAGGATTTTCTTTATAATATAGGGTCCGCTCCAGTTGGACCTGAACTTTCCTTTCGAATTACAGACAGATTCTATGATTTCCTTGAGAGAAAGATCTCCTTCTTTGATACCACGACTGACACGACTCAGAAAGTGTCTCTAATATGCGTTCACTCTCGGCTCAAGTGCAAGCCTGTCGCGATAGTAATAAACCCGGTAAGTCGGGATCGTATTCACAGGGAAATAGGACAATGAAATTGTAACGACGTTGGATAGACATGGAAATCCTAACTCTGACTCTAAAGGGAAAAGAAAAATTGATTTGGTTTTTGGAATGACTATACTAGATGCAATTATGAAATTATGAAAAAGTGCAATTATACTAAATTAAATAAAATACTGATAAAGAAAGATTTAAAACTTTTAAACTATGTGATGAGAAAAATAGAACGGGAATACAATCCCCCAACCCTAGTGTATTGCAGTTATAATACTAATCGTAAATTTAACTGATTAATTAGATCCAGAATTTAGTACTCCCAAGCATTACGTATATGAGGTTCAAGCCCGCATCATTGTTAATCTGAGGACGAGTAAATCGGTATTACGATAATTACACTCGAATTGCACTCTAAAGCATCCCGTTTACCCGGAAGCAAACGAGATCTAAAGATCTACAATTGTCGTGTTCCTATGCAGTACGGTCGTAATCAATCACTAAATTCAGATTATTAATGTTATACACATGCAACTATCACATCAGGCTGGGTTCATGTATCCCGACCTTGAAAAGTCAAGCCTAACATGCTGAAACTAATGAAAACAGTGTTTGATGTGCAGAAAACCATGATTAAACTACGGAAAATTTATAGAAAGATGTAGAAAAGAATTGGACTGAACTATTAATCTTACCAAAGCAGTATAAGTAGTAATCAAGAACACTTGCAATCACGGAATTCTGAACAATCTTCAACTTTGAAATTAAAAGAATAAAATATCTCTAAACTAGGGTTTGCTGGAAAGAATGGAAAATTAACTAAAATTCTCCGTGCTAAAAATGATAATAAACCGGATTTATATACCCTACAAAGTTTCAGGAGTTTTAGTTGCACTAGGACTCCCATTAAAGAAGGATAAGATTACAAAACTCGACACCTTGACCGGTCCGGGGTTTAGGCGGATCGGTCTGCCTTGAATGCAGACCGAGTCTTTTATTTCTGGGGAGAATAGGTTCGGGGCGGACAGGTTCGCTTATTTTTCATCCCTCTTCGATTTTCTTTCGATCCGAGGTCTTTTGGAGTATGGCACAGCGGACCGGTTCGAGGCTACTGCGGACGGGTCTGCCTATTTGATTTTTTCCCCTCAACTTTGACTACTCATATCTTTGATCCCGGGACTCCGATTGAGGTGACGTTTCTTCCTATGTGCTCATTAACTTGATATCTTCAACTTCAATTTAGGTGCCTCATCTGAATTCTGGGTAAAAATGACACTTTTTCCCTTTTGACTTTTCCTTCTTTTCTTTCTTGATTCTTCCGATTTCTTTCGTTCTTTATTGACATTAAATACCTGCAAAATTAGTACGAAATACCAGAAACTCGGTTTACTCGTTAGGATAAGTTAGTAGCAAGATTATGATATAAAATCCAATCGATTACGTTGTTCGAGGTGCTATAAGTAACTAAATTAAAGGGATAAATTGGGAAGAATTTATGCCTAATCAACGACCCTTGACCTTTTTATTAAATTATCGAGCGACACGACGATGATACCCTTTGTATGATATAGGGCTTTCAACCTCCTTTCATCTAAGAGAACAAGTTCGTCGTTACGGTTTTTCTACCAATCTTCTTCACTGACCCGACTTTCGAGCATAACCCGTAGGGAAGGTATTTTAAACCCCTAGGTCACCCGAGTAGGACGAGTTGTGTCTCGTGAGGGTTTGCAGAGAATGTACCCACAAAATTCGTTATTGACTCAAAGAAAAATTAAAATACTTAAAAAATTTACAATTCAAACTTCCCCAGAAAATAGTCATCATAAGTCATATTTACAAGTCTCAAATCATAGTGCGTGTGTGCAAAGCCAAAAATTTAACCGCGAATTTTCACCGATTGATCATTACGTTACTTATCCGAAAATTCGTTTTGATTTCAAATTCTCATGGAATGCTCTCCCAAACGAATCACTCGGAATGTGGCTATTCTCTCAGCATGCGTGATAAAAAGAGTAAATATAATGTATGCAAAGTCACGCACACAAGTAGAAAGAAAGAAATTTCAGAGAGATAGGATCTCATCAATGGAATACGGTTTTAAAAACGGGAACATTGCCTCTTATTTGCGCATTCAATCTCTTTTATTATCTTTTGGTGTCTTAGCTCTCCACGCGGTAACCAATTTCGCAATTTTGACTCGGTTAAGACTTTTTTCCGGTTTTAAGGTATATGGGGTAAAAAGAAAATGGTAGGGAAGGTTGAAATTGGAAAATTCATTTACGATGTCCATTTGTGCTTTTTTTGGGCTATTGCTCATTTTTTTTCTTCTTTTTCTCTATTTTTTCTATTTTTTTACTTCTTTTCTTGCTATTTTTGTTGAGCATATCTGTTTTTTTTCTTGCCCCTTTATATGCACTTTGTCGGACTTAAATTCTGAATTTTTCCATTTTTCGCAATTCCGAGCCATTTGGGTTTTTCGGGTTGTCAAACGAAAGAAAAAATTATTCGGCTCAAGTTGGGTTACAAAAGGGATAATTTTTTGCATCTTTTTCTGGCCAATATTTTTGGGTGACAAACGAGGGCCTACTTTATTATCCAAAATACCAATTGCGTTACCATATGCGTTTCGAGATGAATTTAAGTTTAGAGATCAATTTTGGCACGTTTTTCAAAGCAATATCACACACGTTTTTCATAACCGATCAAAATGAAAGGGGTGAGATCCTCGACGACTTTTTAGGCGCTGAAAAGAACTTTGAGTTAACAATTAACTCGGATTGATTTAAAAACTTGCAAAAAGTGATAGGCTCGAATCTCACCGGGTTTGTTAATCTCTACATTTATTCGTTAAGTCATCAATTTTCGCTCAATTTCCATCTTTAGTCAATTTGGCTTTGTGTATGTTGAATTTTACAACCCGAGACTTCAATCCGACTTTTAATGATATTTTTGAAAATTTTGAATTCCAATTTTTATTTATTTTGAACAAAAATATTTTTGGGTTTTTCAAAATTTTATGATTTTTTTGAAATTTCTGGGCATTTTTGAAAATTTATGAAGTTTTAGAAATACGCACTTGTGACCCCCCCACCTTAGACTTTTGCATTGTCCTTAAGCAAAAATGACTAAAATCTAAACAAGGCAAAATAATAAGTGCGATAAATAAAACAAACAAATGGCGAAAATACAGATTTTATAGAAAACAGGACTGTGGTACAATTACAGGGAAAAACATACAACCATGTGAAACAGGGAAAACAAATAAAAACTGCCCTAACCACACAAAGCTTCACTGGGGCGGGGGTTGGGAAGAACCGAGCGCGTCGGGGCCATAGGGGTCATAGAAATAGGATGGCAAGGGCTCGTTGGGATCCCCATTGGTGTCGGTATATGTTCGCTTGGAAACGGAACATCATGCTGGTGTCGCGACGACCATCGGTCAAAAAGTTGCCGAATCGCGTCTCGAGCGCCGCCATACAGTTCGTGAGGTCACTACCCGACCATTCAAAATTAGGGTCGTCTTCTTCGTCCATCGATTCTTCATCCAGACCTACATCACCCATTTCCACATCCGCACCAGTTGCCTTTTCTTCCTCGTCGTCGCTCTCGCTCGTGGCAGCCTCTTCCTCGCTATCACTTCCCCGCCTTGCCCGAAGTACGGCTAGATGTTTGGCGATCTTGATGCGGGTCCCCTGGCCAAAAGGACCAGGGAGGCGAATTCGATCGAGTGGCGCCGCAATGCTAGCGTCCTTAAGGATGGAAGTAATCAAACGGGTATAGGTAAGTGGGGCTACACCCTTCTCATCCAGGGCAACGACCATGATGTTGTCGTATAGAGTGCAGGCCAAGTGGATGGAAGTGTGTGGATTAAATAGGTGGTAGGTCAATGTGGCCTGACGGGGACGCATTGCGGAATCGTTTGATGTTTGCTAGATGTTTTCACACACTATTTTAAAGGTGAGGCGGGCTTTCTCATTGAGGCGGCCCACGACGACAGTTTGCCCCGTCCATGCAACATCGGGGGCAATGCGGTCCATGATCAATTCTTTGGTGACTGGAGCGATGTTCCTCGGGTAAGTGAATTCCTGAATGTCGGGAACATCATATTCGACCAATTTGGCCATGAGAAGGGCTAATGAAAAGGGGACGACGGTACCATCCACGTAAGCTTGAGCCTCGAATTGGCCCATCTGAACAAGGGTGCCATAAAAGGAGCGCACCTCGGCCGCCCAAGCTGATTCATAGGGTTCGTTGAGGAATCAACACCAACCCCTAGCCATGAAAAGGGCGGTGACGGAGTTGGGAAGACCAGTCCATTGGACAACGCGCTCCAAATGGAGTTTGTGATCCGGACCGAAGAATCGATGGCACCATCGCTCCTCTTGGTGGGAACGGAATTCTCCATGGCTGGAAGGGAGGATCTCCGTGGAGTCGTATTTGGTGGGGGCGGGGCGTTAGGCCATGATACCAAGGAGAGGTGGCTAGAATTTTAGAAGATAGAAGAGAGAAGGGATTTGGTTGATGGTGTGGGGAGAAAGGGATGGTGAAGGTAGGTATTTATAGGTGAAAAGGGTGAGTAGGGTTTGGAATTAGAGGAAAAAGGGGGTGTATTTGGGAGGGAAAGGGAAGGGTTGGGGGAGAGGGGGACGAATTGGGAAGGAATGAAGAGTATTGGGGAGAAGGGGGGTGAACCTAGGGAAATGGGGAAAAATTTATGCAAACAGCGGACCGGTCCGCCTGGGGACCGGACTGGTCCGATCCTTTAATATGAAGGCCAATTCGACTACCGGACCGGTCCGGCTCAAAATTAAAGGAACCGGTCCGGGGCGGACCGACCCGACCCGACCCGACCCGACCCGACCCTAAAATAATGGAACCGGTCCATCTCTTATTTTTGAGCTGGATTTTCCCGCTAACTTAATTTCGATCACTCTTCTCCGAAAATTTTCACTTTCACAACATACTCCCTATCAATTTTGGACTAAAAGCCTCTCGATATCAATAGTCAACGCAACTTGACTCAATTTCCCGAAACATGTGAATGCTTTCTCCCGAATGTACCCTAATCCTATCGACTCTTACTACACACACGACTCTCACTACACACATGACTCTCACCCCATACGCGTCGGGGGTGCGACGACCTCGCTGTAACAGCTAACTCTACCCCGTAAACGGGGTTTGACAACCAAATGGTGTCGACTTCTTCCACACACGCCTCTAGATATGGCTTTAGGCGTTGTCCGTTTACTTTGAATGCATTTCCCCCTTTCAAATCGTCTAATTCAATAGCTCCATGCGGGAAAACATTCTTCACAACGAATGGGCCAGACCATCGTGACCGCAACTTGCTCAGAAAGAGATGAGGTCGAGAGTTATAAAGAAGCATTTTTTGCCCGGGAAGAAACTCTTTGCGTCGAATGATGTTATCGTGAGCGAGTTTCATCCTTTCTTTGCAAATTTTAGCATTCTCATACGCATCAATGCGTATTTCTTCTAACTCATTTATTTGAAGCTTGCGAGCTTCACCGGCCTTATCCATGACATAGTTTAACTACTTAATTGCCCAATACGACTTGTGCTCTAATTCCACGGGAAGATGGCAAGGTTTGCCATACACAAAGCGAAAAGGGGACATGCCGAGTGGATTTTTATATGCGGTGCGATAGGCCCATAGCGAATCATTCAATCTAAGTGACCAATCTTTCCGGGTAGGATTGACGGTCTTTTCAAGAATGTTCTTGATTTCTCGATTTGCGAGTTCGGCCTACCCATTCGTTTGTGGGTGATAAGTCGTTCCAACCTTGTGAATGACACCATACTTTCTCATGAGCTTCGCGAATGGCTTATTGCAAAAGTGCTTGCCATTATCACTAATTATCGCTTTAGGAGCACCGGAGAGGGAAAGTATGTGTTCCTGCAGGAACTTAATCATCACTTTGTTGTCATTTCTCTTGGTAGCTATAGCTTCCACCCATTTAGAAACGTAGTTTACCGCAATAAGGATGTATAGGAAACCAAAGGATGGGGGGAAAGGACCCATGAAGTCAATACCCCAACAGTCGAAGATCTCAATAATGAGTATGGGGGTGAGAGCCATCATGTCTCGTCGGGTAATGGCTCCCATCCGTTGGTACTATTGTAGGATTTACAAGCATCGTTCACATCCTGGAATATTATGGGCTAATAGAGGCCGCATTGTAGAATTTTAGCGGCCGTCTTTTTGATCGAAAAGTGGCTTCCACAAGCTTCTGAATGACAAAACTGGATGACTATCGGGATCTCGTCATTCGGTACACATCGTCGGATGATTTGGTCGGCGCAATATTTAAAAAGGTAATGATCGTCATAGAGGAACATGCGCGACCAAGTAATAAACCTCTTCTTATATTGCGGTGTCCAGTCGGGAGGGACGACTCCAGTGACAAGGTAGTTCACTATATCCACAAACCATGGCAAAGAAGAGGTAGCAAAAAGTTGCTCATCCGGAAAGTATTCGTCTATGGGTATGGGATCACTAGGTACGTCGGACAAAATCCATGAGAAGTGGTCGACAATGAAGTTTTCTACCCCTTTCTTATCTTTGATGGAGAGATTGAACTCTTGTAGGAGTAGGATCCACCTTATGAGGCGCGGATTTGCATCTTTCTTTGCAAGTAGGTATTTCAATGCTGCGTGGTCGGTGAAGCAAGTAATGGGAGAACCGATAAGGTATGACCGAAATTTATCAAGGGAAAAGACTACCGCTAACAACTCCTTCTCCGTGGTAGAGTAGTTAAGTTGTGTTCCGGTAGGAGTTCGACTAGCATAATAGATGATGTGAGCTTTCTTATCTTTTCTTTGGCCCAAAACGGCCCCGATCGCATAATCGCTAGCATCACACATAAGTTCGAATGGTAAAGACCAATTCGGAACTTGCATGATGGGAGCGAAAACAAGCATGGTTTTCAATTTTTCAAAAGAGCTTTGGCATGCTTCCGTCCACTCGAATGGGGTGTCCTTCATGAGTAGGTTACTTAAGGGCCTAGCGATGGCACTAAAGTCCTTAATGAACCTTCGATAAAACCCCGCGTGGCCCAAGAATGAGCACACGTCTTTGAGCAATTTTGGTGGGGGAAGATCAACTATGACATCTATTTTTGCCCTATCAACTTCTATTCCCTTGGATGATACTATATGGCCAAGAACTATTCCCTCGGTGACCATGAAATGGCATTTCTCCTAATTCAGTACCAAGTTCTTTTCCACACACCGGGAAAGCACTTGTTCCAGTTTTTCTAGACAAAGGTCGAAAGAGGTGCCAAAAACACTGAAATCGTCCATGAACACTTCGAGTCCTCTCTCGACCATATCGCTAAATAGACTCAACATGCACCCTTGAAAGGTCGCGGGTGCATTACACAAGCCGAATGGCATACGTTTGTAGGCAAACATACCAAAAGGGAAAGTGAAAGTCGTTTTCTCTTGGTCAAGTACATCTACCTTAATTTGGTTATATCCGGAATAACCATCAAGGAAGCAATAGTAAGGGTGGCCCGCTACTCTCTCAAGCATTTGATCAATAAATGGTAAGGGGAAATGGTCTTTCCTAGTTCCTGCATTGCGTTTCCGGTAATCAATGCAAACACGCCACCCGGTGGTGGTACATTGGGGAACTAACTCTCACTTAGCATTCTCAATCATTGTCATTCCCGACTTCTTCGGGACGACTTGAATAGGGCTCACCCACTTGCTATCCGAGATTGGGTAGATAATCCCGGCATCCAATAACTTGATGATTTCAGCTCTTACCACTTCTTTCATATTGGGATTTAACCTTCTTTGTATTTATCTGGAGGGTTTGACATCCTCTTCGAGATGGATCTTGTGAGTGCAAATCAAAGGACTTATCCCCTTCAAATCAGCAATGCACCAACCAAAATCACTTTGGTGCTTTCTCAGAATTTTCAACAGTTTACCCTCCTGCTCTTCATTTAGGCTAGAGCAGACAACAACAGGAAATGTCTCATCCTCTCCTAGGTATGCATATTTAATATGGGAGGGGAGTTTCTTCAATTCGAGGGTTAGAAATTTATCGCCGGAGGGAACCATGCGTGTATCCCTTGGAGGTAACTCCTCGAATCTAGAAACCCAACTTACATCTCTCGCGTCCTCGTCCGACGCTCTCTCATCGAGTGACTCTCGACTACTCAACCTACCTCTCGAATACGGTGTATGTCCCCTCACTCTCGTGGCTCGACACTAAACAGGACCCTAAGGTGTCTCCGTAATAATTTTCCTTAAAGTACTCTTCTACTATCTCATCTATGAGGCTCACCACGTGAAGATCATCTTCTTCCCCCGTATGTTGGGCTATATGGAAGATGTTGGTTTCTAAGGTTATGTTCCCAAAAGTGAGTTGCATTCGCTCATTACGAGTATTGATGATTGCATTAACAGTGGCTAAGAACGGGGGCCCAAGGATGATGGGAACATGGTTGCTCGAGGTGAAGGAGGGCTCCGTGTCCGAAATGATAAAGTCTATCGGGAAGTAGAAAATGTCAACTTGGACGATCACGTCCTCAACTATGCCTCTTAGGATCTTCACGGTTCGATCCACTAATTGGAGAGTGACCTCTGTGGGGTTGAGGTCGCCAAAATCAAGTTGCATATAGATGGATTAAGGGAGGATATTGACACTTGCTCCCAAATCAAGTAAGGCTTTTTCGATTTTATTTTCTCCAATGATGCAGGAAATGGTGGGTGCATCGGGATCTTTGAATTTTGACGGGAGATCATTAAATAGGATGGAGCTCACATTCTGTGATAGAAAGACATTCTTCTTTACCTTCATATTTATTTTTACCGTCAACAAGTCTTTGATGACTTTTGCATAAGCTGGAATTTACTTAATGGCATCGAGGAAAGGTAAGTTCAGCTTTACTTGCTTTAACACGTCATCACGTGGGTTTCCTTTATGGGAAGGAATCAACCTTTGAGGAAACGGTGCCGCGGAGGGTGGTTTCACTACTACCTCGGGCCCACTAGCTTCGTCTTTGTCACTCTCTATCAAGGGGACATCTTCGACCTCTTTCGTGTCGGGCGAAATCTCCTTGTCTTTTGTTGTGTCATGTGGGGGAGGTGATAAATCAACGACTCTCCCACTACTAAGAGTGGTCACAGCTTGACATTTATCCTGATGTTTTGTTGAGGTGGAGCTACCACTAGTTTGACCTTGGGGAGGTCTTTGACCCTGGGCAGGAAACTTGCCCTTCTCTTGGACACTCAACGAGGATTGTATCTTTGACAGACTTGCATTTATGTCACCAATCAGGCGATCATATCTAGCATTGGTTGCAGTCTGGCTATTGATAAATTGATTCATAGTATCCTCGAGAGTTCTCCACAGTGGCGGGATATATGCTCCTTGAGGTGGTGGTGCTTGCACATCCTTGCATGCGTGGAGCTTGTTGAAAGTGTTGTTTTGGAGGAGGGGCAACATGTGAAGTAGGGTTCATCGCAGCATGTTGTTGCCCATAGCTAAAACTAAGATGGTTTTTCCATGAAGGGTTGTAAGAATTCCCGTGCGGTGCATCGAAATTACCCTTAAATACTCCTATACCACTAACTTGCTCTCGAAGCATCACTTTATAGGAGGGTATCGTTGGGCATTCCTCAGTTGAATGTCCCGCCTCACAAATCGCACACACCTTTTCGACAGGATTTGGGATGGATCCAGTTGATACTCTTCCATATACCTCACATAGGTCTCGAAATCCTTTCTTAAGGGTCTCTAATCGACTGTCCTTCATAGAGTTCTTATCTACGTGAAATAGACCGGACGCCGGTGGAGTGGTGGTCACTTGATCATTTCGATTTTGAGCAGTAGGATCAGATGTATCCCAGGATTGGGTAGTCTCGACGACATACCTCAGGTGAAGCTCAGCATCGTGGGCATCTAAGTTGATAAAGGGACCACTACCCATGGTCTCAACGAGTTTCTTGGAGTTAAGATTCAACCCATTATAGAGAAAGGAAATGATTTGCGCTGAATCAAATCCATGATGGGGGCATGAAGTAACTAACTCATTGAAACGCTCGTAACATCGATGAAATGGCTAATTTTCAGATTGTCTGGACGCTTGAATTTGAGCCTTTATGGAGATTGTTCGATGTGGTGGGAAAAATTTCTTGAGAAATCTAGATTGCAACTCATTCCAAGTTGGGATCGAACTTGGAGGTAAAGACCATAGCCAGGTTTTAGCTTTTATCTTTTAGCGAGAAGGGGAAGAGTTTGAGGTGGATCACCTCTTGTGTGCAAGTTTGATCATTTAGGGTATCACACACATCCTCAAATTCCTTGATACGGAGATATGGTTTTTCAGAATCCATACCATGGTAATGGGGTAACATATGGATCATCCCATTTTTGAAACGGAATTGCCCGACATTATACGGGAGTATAATGCATCCCGGAGTGACAGTGCGCTCGGGATATAAGATTTCTCTCAGCGGGCGGTATGGGGCCTCATCCTCACCGGCAGCTGCACTACCGTGTTGCGATGTCTCTCTCGCTTAACGACTCGATGCTCTCACTTGGTGTGCTCGGAGGTATGTCCTAAGAAGGAAAACGGAGTGTTGTTTGAGATTGAGTGTGATGGTGTGGGAGGTGGAATCCAGAACTGTGGGGCGTTAGGAGTATGGGGGCTATCGGGGTCGTACTCAACTATTGGATTTTCGTGAATATTGGTTGGAGTATTATGGGGTGTGGGAGTGAGTTCAGAATTTTGCATTGACTTCTTGTGAGAGATGATAATGTATATTTTTGTGCTTTTTGATTTTTTTTTATGTTTTTTGGATTTTTGGAATTTTTTTGGTCAAAGTTTTAGATTGACTCTATCTAATCCTAAGTCTACCTAAATCCCTGGCAACGGTGCCAAAAACTTGACGCGACTCTGAAAGTGTCTCTAATGTGCGTTCACTCTAGGCTCAAGTGCAAGCCTGTCGCGTTAGTAATAGACCCGATAAGTCGGGATCGTATCCACAGGGAAATAGGACAATGAAATTATAATGACGTTGGATAGACAAGGAAATCCTAACTCTGTCTCTAAAGGGAAAAAAATTGATTTGGTTTTTGGAATCACTATACTATATGCAATTATGCAATTATGAAAAAGTGCAATTATACTAAATTTCCTTAAATACTGATGAAGAAAGATTTAAAACTTTTAAACTACGTGATGAGAAAAACAGGACGAGAATACAATCCCCCAACCCTAGTGTATTGCAGTTATAATACTAATCGTAAATTTAACTGATTAATTAGACCCATAATTTAGTACTCCCAAGCATTACGTATATGAGGTTCAAGTCCGCATTATACTTAATATGAGGACGAGTAAATCGGTATTACGATAGTTACACTCAAATTGCACTCTAAAGAATCCCGTTTACCCAAAAGCAAACGAGATCTAAAGATCTACAATTGTCGTGTTCCTACGCAGTACGGTTGTAATCAATCACTAAATTCAGAGGATTAATGTTATACACATGCAACTATCACATCAGGCTGGGTTCATGTATCCCGACCTTGAAAAGTCTAGCCTAACATGCTGAAACTAATGAAAACAGTGTTTGATGTGCAGAAAACCATGATTAAACTACGAAAAATTTGTAGAAAGATGTAGAAAAGAATTGGACTGAACTATTAATCTTACCAAAGTAGTATAAGCAGTAATCAAGAACACTTACAATTACGGAATTCTGAACAATCTTCAACTTTGAAATTGAAAGAATAAAATATCTCTAAACTAGGGTTTGCTGGAAAGAATGGAAAATTAACTAAAATTCTCCGTGCTAAAAATGATAATAAACCGGGTTTATATACCCTACAAAGTTTCAGGAGTTTTAGTTGCACTAGGACTCCCATTAAATAAGGATAAGATTACAAAACTCGACACCCGAACCGGTCCGGGGCTTAGGCGAATCGATCTGCCTTGAATGCGGACCGGTTCTTTTATTTGTGGGGAGGATCGGTCCGAGGCAGACCGGTTCATTTATTTTTAATCCCTCTTCGGTTTTCTTTCGAGACGGGGTCTTCTGGAGTATGGCACAGCGGATCGGTCCGGGGCTACTGCGGACCGGTCTGCCTATTTGACTTTTTTTCTCAACTTTCACGCTCATATCTTTCATTCCGGGACTCCGATTGAGGTGCTGTTTCTTTCTATGTGCTCATGAACTTGATATCTTCAACTTATCTTTAGGTGCCTCATCCGAATTCCGGGTAGAAATTATACTTTTGCCCTTTTGACTTTTCCTTCTTTTCTTTCTTGATTCTTCCGGTTTCTTTCTTTCTTTATTGAAATTAAATACCTGCAAAATTAGTACGAAATACCAGAAACTCGGTGTACTCGTTAGGATAAGTCAGTAGCAAGATTATGAGATAAAATCCAATCCATTACGTTGTTCGAGGTGCTATAAGTAACTAAATTAAAGGAATAAATTGGGAAGAATTTATGCCTAATCAACAACCCTTGACCTTTTTATTAAATTATCGAGCGACACGACGATGATACCCTTTATATGATATAGGGCTTTCAACCTCCTTTCATCTAAGAGAACAAGTTCATCGTAACGGTTTTGCTACCAATCTTCTTCACTGACCCGACTTTCGAGCATAACCCGTAGGGAAGGTATTTTAAGTTCAACAGGTAGTACCGCCTCCATGCCAAATACTAGAGAGTAAGGATTAACTCTAGTGGGTGCTTTGATGGTGGCACGGTAGCCCCAGAGGACATAGGGGATCCTATCGGCCCAGTCTCTGCTGCTTTCGGTCATTTTGCTAATGATGGTCCTTATGATTTTATTATCATCTTCAACAACTCGATTGGTTTGCGATCAGTAAGAAGAGGACCCGTGCCTTTATATTTCGTACTCGTCAACTAGTTCTATGATCGTAACTTCAAAATGGAGTCCATTATTTGATACCAGCTCGTGGGGAACTCCGTAGCGGCAGATGATGTTCTTTATGATCAATTTAGATAATTTTTTTTAAATTCAAAATCGTGTATGACTCAACTTCGACCCATTTCGTAAAGTAGTCAATGGCGACCATGATAAATTCATGCCCGTTTGAGGCCTTTGGTGTTACTTTCCCAATGATGTCTATGCCCCATGTGGAAAAGGGTCAGGGAGAAGTCATGTTATACAATTACCAAGGAGGCAAGTGTTTAAGGTTGGAAAATTGTTGGCATTTAAGGCTCCTTCTAACGTAAACAGCGTAGTCTGGAACTATGGTGGTCCAATAATATCCCTAACATATTATCTTCTTGGCAAGCATATGACCATTCATGTGGGTTCCACATTCGCCACTGTGGATCTTCTGTATTTAATCGTTCATATGGGGTCCACATTACCCAGTGTGGATCTTTTGCTTAACGTTTATATGGGATTGTACGGTCTTTCTTGTAAGCGTCTCAAGGATTCCTACCATGCTTGAGGAAGCACCAAATGTCATAATACCATAGACCTGTCATTCTTGGATCTTCTTTTGATATAATCTCAATGTAATAGCGGTGAGTAGGTGTTGCTTATTTCTGGACTAGAACGGGGGCCATTGTTATCCCCTCAAGCATGTCGACCATAGAGGGCAAGTTCTCCAGTGCTTCAGCTAGGTTGTTTATTGAGCGAGAGAGGTAGTGGAAGGTTACATCTTCGAGCTGGAAGGCGAGATCTTCTAGGTGAGCATGGAAGGGTAGGTGCTTTTCATCTTTGACTTTCCATTTTTGTAAATATTTGTGCCATGATGATTGCAGAATCTCCATAGATATAAATGTGCTTGATTCCTCTTTCGAGGGCGATCTTATTCCCTATGGTTCATGCCTCATATTCTTTCATATCATTAGTGCAAGGGAAGTCTAATTTGATGGCAATACGAGTATGAGAATCGTCAGGGGTGATCAGAAGTATCCAATGCCGTACCCTTTCTTGTTAGTAGATCCGTTGAAGAACATTTACCATATGAGATCCTTGTGAGGAGTGCGAAGGATGTCTTCATCTGGGAATTCAAAAATTCAAACCTCAATTCCTTATATGGGATTGTGAATAAGGTAATTGAAAATGTCTCTTCCCTTCATGGCCTTCTGCATGACATATGTGATGTTAAATTCAGTGAATAACATCAGCTATCGGGCCATGCATATAGATGAGGCAGACTTCTCCAATAGGTCTTTCATCAGATCCATTCGGGACTCTAGTTTGATAGGAAATGCAAGCATGTAGTGTCGGAGCTTCTGCGTGACCCAAACTAAGGTGACACACGCCTTCTCTAATGCAGTGTTGTTCACCTCATACCCATTTAGCTATTGACTAGTGTAGTATATGGATATCTCATTGTGTGATTCTTCAATGTACTGGGCCAACATAGCCCCTATTGCGGTATTGGTGATAGTTAGGTATAGGAGGAGTGGAGACCTTGCTACAAAGGCATGAAGACTGAAGGTTGGGTGAGATATTATTTGAGATGATCGAAGGCTTCTGACTTTAGTCATTCCAGACTTTAGTTGAATCCTTCCAGAGAAGCTTAAAAAAGGGCTCGCAGATCAAGGTCAGTTGGCTGACGAACCGACCGATTTATTAGTGCTAACCCAGAATCCATGCACTTCTTTCTCTATACCGGGTGGTGGTATCTTAAGTATTGCTTTTAATTTGATAGGGTCTGTCTCAATCCCTTTTTTACTGACCATGAATCCAAGGAGTTTTCCCTTTGTGACATTGAATATGTATTTCTAAGGGTTAAGTCGCATCTGGTATTGTCGTAGCCGCTCGAAGAATTTCCTCAAGCTAGGAATGTGACCTTCTTGAGTCTTGGACTTGATGATCATATCGTTGATATAGAGTTCGACTTGATTATGGATAAGATTATACATAATGGTTATGGTGACCTTTTGGTAGTTAGAACCAACATTCTTGATATCGAATAACATGGTTGTTTAACAAAAAGTTCCCTACTGGGTGATGAAGGTGGTCTTTTCCTGATGGTCAGGATGCATCTTAATCTGATTATACCTGGCAAAGTCATCGACAAATGACTAGAGGGCATGTCTAGAAGTGTTATTGATGATCATGTTGATGTTAGGCAAAGGATAATCATCCTTGAGGGATGCCTTGTTCAAATCTCGATAATCGATGCACATGTGGACTTTCCCTCCTAATTTCGGTTCGGAGACGATGCTTGCAAGCTATGTTGGATATTCGACCACACGAATGAAGCCTATATTTAATTGTTTCACCACTTCATCCTTGACTTTGAGAGACCACTTTGTTCGGAGCTTTCTCAGTTTTTACTTGAAAGTTTGCTTTCTCGGAATGTAGGGATCCCACGCTGTGCTATTTTCGAGTCAATACCAGGCATGTCGTCATAGGACCATGCGAAGATGTCCATAAACTCTTTCAGAATCTCTTCGAATTACGGCCTCTTATGATCTTAATCTCGTGTGAATGGCTAATAGAATTGAGATTAATAATAATCTATCATCATTAGTTTGAACTCAATTATGTTGTTTAGTTTTTGCTTATTGAGATCAATTAATAATTGTTCATTTATTAAATCATCTTCACTAGTAGTTTGATTAGCATCAAGGAAATTAATTTAAGGCAAAATAAGATACCCAAAATCATCATTCATTTCATTACAAACATTTTTGAGAAAGTATAGTTGTGAAAACCTCATCAAAGGAGCCTCGTTCATAAATTCATTAGGAGTAAAGGAAAAAGTAGTAGATTCAGGTGTTTCTTGGAGGGGATGAACATCAAGTTTTTGTTTGACTTATGCAGGCTTGATAGGGATGGCATGCCAGTTAGAGAGTGGTGCATCAACAGTAATGATCCTCAAGGATGGGTCAGATGGTTTAACTTTTAGGTAGATCATGTAGAGATCTAGCCTCGGTGTATGCAGGTCAAATGACTCATCGATATCACTGCCCTCAGAATTCTCGATGCTTTCCATAACTTTATCGATTGGAGGCTCTTCCTCATGCTTTTGTCCTTCATTCCATATGACTTCATCTTCAAAGAAGATCTCCATCCCCAATTCATCTTTTTCTCTACGGGATCATACTATGGTTTGGGGAATTCGCAAAAAGAGAAGTCTTCACCCCCTAGTTCATTGATTGAGCTATCAAGGTCATCACCCCATCTGGTGGAAATAATGTTGTATTTTCATGAGAAGTCGATTCACTCCATAACCTTTAGGGACTCATCATATAGATATTCCCATTCATCACAGAAGTGTTGGAAGGAAGGTACTAGAGGCCCTTGGAGTTTCAAAATTATGAGCATCTCGAAGACACTACATATTTATCTCTTCTTGATAAATACATCAGACATAACCTGTACAATATCGTCTAAACTGAACTCTTCCATTAGTACAAACCATTAATCAGACTGTTGAGCCCACTTCTGAGTTTCTATCAATAAAACACTGATCTTTTTACAGTTGATGGCCATCTTTGAGGGGAATTATATCCCAAATTTTTGAAGTTGATCTAAAATCATGGGCAGTTCCATGCCTCCCCCTTCTAAACGGGTATGAATGAAATTAGAGGCCCTGGTAAGGAGTGATAGAGCTTAGTTGGTATGATTCTCAGGATCTAAGAGAAAGGAAGAACAAACTTTGAGGGTTTTGGGTGAGTTAGGCTAGGTGTTTTAATGGGCTTGATTCTTGTGAAAGGGTTAAATTATGGGTTTTCTTATGAGAGGTCGACGTTCACCCCAGTTTGGTGTGTTGGGGCAGTATTCTGAATGGTATTGAGTTTTGGATTGGCTGGTGGGGAAATGATACCTTTGTCTATGAGGCATTAGATAACATTCTTTAACTACAAACACTGCTAAGTGGTGTGCTCAATGATTTGGTTGAAGTCGCAATGGGCCTTAAGCTTGAAATTATGGGGAAGGGGATCTGATAACGGTCGGGGTTTTGGAGGTTTGATGAGGTTTAAGGCAAGAAAGGGCGTGATACACTTTTAACAAAGGGGCATGAAGTTTGGTAGCAGGTTATGAGATATTATTGATGGTTGAGAGCGAGGTGCTGGCTGGCTTCTCATACTTTCAAGGCATGAACCACCCAGCCAGCCTTTCAGCTTAAATTCAGGGTTTTGACTTGCGGCCTCTTCTTCAATTTCTACCCTTGCCTCCCAAAGGGCTCTGAAATGTGGGTAATGCTGGCCTCCTATTGAAGTTCTGACATGAGGCAGGAAATTCTTCTTTACAATGCTTACCCGCTCTTCCTCTGATGATCGATTTGTTATAGTAGTAACTTTTTCTCTCCACCTTCCGATAGAGCTGCTAACTAATTCACCCGAGTTTTGCTTGAACAGTTCCAGGTCTCGACAGGTAACTTCTAGGTCTTCATCATACTTGTACAGGGTCATGAATTCTCGGGATACATCTTTCTAACTACGGATTCTAGATTCTTTAAGGGATAGGAACCACTAGAGGGAACCTACTTTGAGAGTTTATTAGAACATCTCGGCCATTACTTCCTCTGATTTCTCGAGGAGACTCATGGCATGATGGTAACTATGTAGGTGCACAATTAGAGGTCCGCTGCCTCCGAACTTCTCTGGTAGTCGGGATTTAGGATAGGTAAACATGTGGGTGTAGTCCATATACTTCCTTAAAATTTTAACTTGGTTAAACATTTTAGACAGAAACCTAAGGTATTCTTTGACCTTGTTCAATTTTTCTTCCTTGGGAACAACTGGAATTGGTAGATTACCCTCTAGCTAGGTAAGATTTGGTATTGGCAGCTGAGTTGGTGGTGGCTCATTGGTAGGTGGGGCATGTGAGACATGCTGGTACCCTTTCGAGACTTATACTAGTTCAGGAGCTGGTGGAGCTATAGCATGGGGAGAGAGGATTTCGCGCTTGAGAGCCTCAAGAGTCTGAGCCCAATATCATTGCATTTCCTGAACTTCTACCTTAGGATTGTTGATCTTAGAAATGAGTTGAGCAAGAACTTCCATTAGATCTGGATGGGCACTTGTAGTCTGGTTGATGTTCTCCATGAATAGCTTTCAAAGGGATTGATCGAATTATGTAGAAGCAGTAGAGGAAGCAGTGGAGCTTCGAGGTGGCTTGATGGGATACCTGATCCAATAGGGAGCCAGGCATAGATTAAGGTATGCAATTGCACCTGAGAGTGAAAAATATTTTTGCAATTATTTTGAGGGAAAGAGGAATATTTTTGGTTTATATGTTTTTATTTTCTTTTTTTGAAAAAAGGAGAAAATATTTTTGGTATTTTCGAAAAGGGGGAAATAGGAAAATCCTCAGCATAGTTATTATTATTAGGTTCCCTAGGGTGTAAGTGAAATACCGGACATGACCCAAGTCTGGGGAAAAGATAGGGTATACAATGCAAGACACAGTTTGACATGTTTCCAAACTCACGAACAGGGCCCTATTTTAAAAACGGGTGAAGTAGCATGAAAATTCGGATGGTAAGTCGACCCAAAATTTCGATTGAGTTTTGCATTAAAATCGAAAGACTAGGTATGAGTGTCCTATTATAGACGTCTATACGAGTCTGATGCATTGGCGGGTTAATGGAAAGGTTCCCTCCTTGGCATGACTTCAATAATATACCTCTTCCCTATAAGGGAAATTATTTATCGGTACGTGCTGAAAAGACATTTGATATACCTGAGCGTGCGTGAATTGCCTCACGATATACCATATGGGGACAGTACGTATGAAAGAGAATTCGAGATACTCGATGTATGTGAACGAGTTCCCTGTTATATACCTCCCTTCTTGAGTTTGGTTAAGCGGTACGATGCGGGGGAACCATTCGATATACATTGAAGGTACTAGGCCAATAGAAGGTGGTAATCGTGTCGCTTAGGTTAACCGCGCCACACATGATCGACACACATCACGAAGTGACCCCCCGGTACATTACAAAATTTTGCTCAATATTGTAATGATTATTTAACGTAGTGTGCAGGAATGCATGAGTCTTAATTAGTATTTTATGGAGAATTTTATGTATGCTAAGCGAGAAAAATACTACCACTACAAGGGAGAACATAAAATATACAAGTAGCATGGAATAAGGGGGATAAACGTAGAGAATAAAACTAGCAAGTATGTACATGAATCATGGAGAGTATACAAAGTACGATGATAGATATAAAATGTGAATATACACAAATGAATATGAAATACGAGTAAAGTGAGAGTGACATATGAATACGTGTGAGTGAAGAAAGTATGTGGATATAAACAAGTGGGAGAGATGTGAAAGTGTGTGCTAGTGAGACTAAGCATGGATATCTATAGGTGGTCTGTGAAACATATTGTAACACCCCGCCAAATTAAATACCGGGTAGCTACTCCTTTATTAAATTAAACATAATATACAGTTGGTTCATTCTCAGCATCACTATCGAAAAACATTTTCTTTTTAAAATAACTCAACCAATACTTAATTAAGTTAAGTGTTAGAAACATTTTCCATGATTTATAACAATTTAAAACCATTACCACAATACTGTAAAATAATAGAGAAGTCTCATAACACAACTGAATAATGAATGACAAGATTTAATGTAACTGGATAAAACTTCCCAATTTAAAACATCTAACACCAATCTAACGAACCAAAATGAAAGTACCAACATAAACCCAATACAATATCTAAAAGGTAAAAGGAATAACTAGAATCTTGGGCAACATGACCTAAATGAGAAAAGTACTAAGACATAGGAATCAAAGAAATGAAGCCTCTAAACAAGTCTGCATCTCCTCGAACAACAACTCATGAACAAACATCCATACCCTAAGCTGCACGTCCCTAATGCTGGGCACCTGTAAATATAGATATAGTAGAGAAGAGAATATGCAAGGAAAGGGATCAGAGCCCGATTGTAAATGATTTTTAAATAGCAAGTTTTTAACAAGTGCAATAAAGCATTTATTATGTATGTTGATGTAAAAAATTAGATCACTCTAATAATTCAATCACAGATAAATAAATGAGACAAAAGATTTTAAAGTGGTTCAGCCTTATAAGAATGGCCTACGTCCACCGTTGTTTTATTGCTGAGTGTTTGGGAATTCTCGATTACAAGAAATTCCGTTCTGGATTCGGTCCCTTTACAATGAGGATTGTACAATGTATTTATAGCCCTGAGGCTGTCATGTGAAAGGGTGATACATTAAATGATATACATATGAAATGGTAATACATTTAATGCCCTTTAAGCGTGTGCATTAAATGATAAGCATTTAATGAACCAGTTGATCTGTTGGTTATCCAGCTATTAATGCGTTGTTCGAGATGCAGCTCGGACCGCCTGAGTTGCTCGGACCGCCTAAGCTTCTCGGTACTCAAGAGTTCCTCGGGGAAGCAGTGTTCCTCGGAGAACTAGTCTTCCTCGTTGTAGTCTTGTTCCTCGGAGCATGTGAGTTCCTCAGAAATGCTTGTTGTTGTCATGTAGATAGCCACGTGTCTTCATATGATTGGGCCATGTCAGCAGATTAAATTTGGTATCAACAGAAGCCCCCAATGTTTCATAGTTCGAAATTTGAGGAGTATGGAACATTCTTTCTCGGAATACGATAGCTCTAAATAGTCTTCCTAATTTTTAGGAGCGTTTCCCTTGTATTTATTTTCTCCTTCCAAATTCATAGAATCATGCTTTTTTGGACTTTTTTGCGTGCTTCGATTCCCGCGTTACTTTTCGTCTTTTTGGCCGTTGTTGCCCGCTTTGGTTCCCGCGTCACTTTTCATCTTTTTATCCGCTGGTAACGTAATCTTCCTTTTTGTAATCATTACTTCGCCAGTTCCCAAGGTAAGGTATTTAAACTTCACAGACACTCCCATTGTCTTCTATCTTTTTAAATTTTCATCTTCGAGTTTTTTATTGTCTTCTACTCTCTTGTGTATTCATCTCTTACATCGTCTGTTGTCATCAGCTCTACTCTTTTTCTGTAAGATCTTCTTCTTTCTTCTTCATTTCTTTTAATCACCATGGTTTACCCTGTTGAATCTCTTGACAAATTTCGATCTGATTTTTCCATTCCCTCTTGGGTTGTCTTGGAAGAGCTTTCTGAGCCTTCTAATTATTTCAATTTGGCTGAGGGACATTGGTTCCCTAGTTTCTTTTTTGATGAGTGTGGATTTTCTTTTCCACCAAATCCTCTGTGTCTGGAGTTCTGTCAGTACTTTGATGTTGTTCCTGCATGAATAGCCCCCAACACATGAAGAATAGTTAATGGGGTGCATAAATTAAATCAAGTGCATGGAACTCGTATAGGAATTTCAGAAATCATGTACTGCTATAGATGGGAAGTTAATGATAATATTTATTATTTAAAAACTAGGTTTATAAATAGAGCCTTAGTAGTCAATCTCCCTGATGCCAATAGGGATTATTTTGAACACGGGGTTGTCATAAAAAATTGGCAACACCCTCCATTAACCGGAGATGAGGTTTACCAGGGTCCCAGATGCCCTCCTTATGGCAATGGGATAGGTTATTTTTATTTTATTTTATTTATTTTGAAATCATGTTTGTTTTGTGTTTGATAAAATGTGTCACTGATAACAATGTTTGTTTATTTGCAGTTGATAGCAAGAGAAAGTGCCTAAAAGAAACAAATGTCAATATAAGACATTTGGGACTTATCTGGGGTCTGCATCAAAGGGTTGCCGACGAGCACATCAGGTCGGCTTCGTATCTGCTCCAGTACAAGAGCTACATAACCTCCTTCACTGCTCGTCCAGTGATCCGTGAAGCAGAGCCAGTACCAGCCTCTGCAAGTTTTTCGCCTGAATCTCATATTCCTTTGAGCGAAAGGATGAAGAAGATAAGACCTCCTACCGTGTTTGAGAAATATTCCTCCGGTTCTGGTGAGGCAAAGAGGAGTAGGATTGATGTCCCAAGGGAGGGGACAAAGAAGACTTATGCATCTCCTCCAACTGCTCCTGCTAAAGTTGTCGAGAAGCCCGCAGTGGCTCCGAGCAGCTCTACTGCTCCTGGAGAGGTGATTGTGATATCACCGACCAAGGATTCATCCTTGGTTGAATTCGTAAATGTTCCCCCGAGGAGGCTAAAGAAAAGCTCCTCGGTACATTTGGCTGACACCATTACTCAGCCCCCAGCTGCTGGGACTAGAGTTCCCACTTTTGTTCCCCCGAGCTCTGCCATGAGCTCGGTAAAGTCCTTGACCATTCCCGAGGTCCAAGGTACTGAAGATAACCTTACTCGGGACATGGTTACTTCTTTAGATGCTCATCACCTTGCTTCAGTAAGTCTCTTTACTTTGAACTTTTCATATTTTCCTTTGTCATTTCTTGTTTCTAACTTGCTTTCTTTTTCTGTTCACAGTTGACGAGCTGCTTCAACATAATCCTGAAAAAGGATGAAGCCGTTAAAGCCTCATGCTCCTCGTCCAGTGTGGAGGGAGCTATGGAAGAGGCTATCAAATCTTTGGAAGACTCCCACCAGAAGTATGCCACTGATAAGGCTATCTGGGAGAAAAAACTTGCCTCCTCCGAGCAAGAAAAAGCTCGGGCTGTTGATGCCTCCAGGGAGTTAGAGAAGAAAAAGAATGCCCTGGAGAAGGCAAATGAAGAGCTTGAAAAGAAGCTCAAAGCTGCTGGAGAGCTTGAAGATAAGCTCAGAGTTGCTGAGGAGAGGTTGGGCCATCTTCAAGAAGTAGGTCGGCAGAAGGAAGAGGCAGAAAATAAATTGAAGGCTGCTGAGAACCTGCTGTCCGAGAAGCTTGCCTTGGAGAAGACCAAGAGGAAAGCTGTTGTAAAGAAGTCCTTCAGCTCTGGCTGGGGCAAGGGGTGGAACAAGGGGTGTGCTGCCATGGTATCTCAAGTGGACTATGGCAGTCTAAAGTACTTTAGGGATGGATGGGTCGCTGCCCTTCAGGAAATGAAGGTCGACGAGTCCTCCGAGCTCTTCCAGAGGCATATCCCTGGTCCCCCTCCTACTCCAGAAGAATTAGAAGAGGACGAAGCTACCTCGGAGGAGTCTTCAATGGTGATGGGAGATCACCCCCCAGCCATCCAGTCTGCTGTCGAGCAAGTCGTTTCTTCTTCCGAGCAACAACTGGTGCCCTCCGAACAACCCACAGTTCCCTCTGAGCAACCTTCCTCCTCTTCCCAACCTCCCGAGAAGGTTTTGGGAGATAAGGAAAAAGGTGTAGTGTTGTTCGGGCTTATCTTTATTTTGTTTCTCTTTATCAAATGTAACTCAGAAAATGTAACTCTGAATTATGATCTAATAAAACTTGAATTTTCTTGCATACTGTTGTCTCTTTTCTATCCATATTCTGCTTGTAACTCTTATTGATTATTGCCTCTTCTTTTTCTGCTAGTTTATGGCCAGGATGGAACTGCTATCTGCCCATGATACAAAATTACTGCAACAATGTAATGAGTACTTCAAGGCTGGTCACACAGACCTGAGTGCTGCACAAGTTGCTGACATCCTCGGCCAGGATGCTTCAGAACAGGCAGTGGAAGCATATCAGTACCTGAAGTGTCTGCTTGATCCAGCGGTGGCCAATAATGTGGCTTACTACGAAATGATCGAGGATCTCCAAGGCACCCTTGAAGACCTTCAGCTTCAATATAAAGAATCCACTACTCTATTGCATGACGGGTATGAGAAGAAGTACCAGCAGCTTATTACCGAGAAGGGTTACGAGAAGCTCTTTGATGGGAACGATATCAGGGAGAGAACTTTAAGGGGCGAGGTTGAGGAATGCAGACAGATTGCTGAGCTGCTGGAGCAAGATAACAACAATTTGCAGAAAGAGCTAGCTCAATTGAAGTCTGCATCTTCTTCTTCTTCAACAGCCCTAATCCCAGTGACTGGCGAGGGATTTTCATTCTTAGAGGTTGAGAATGCCAAATTAAGGGAAGATTTGGACAGCTTGAGGAGGTCGGGCCCTTCCACATCTTCTCGAGGATGAGCAAGAGCTCCTCGGGGACGAGGAATAGCAACCCGGGTGCTTATCGAGGAACAGAGGACAGCGTCTGCCTCAGAGAACCAAGCTTTCCAATTAATGGCGAAGAACCAGGCTTTGTCTGATATGTCAAAGAAAATTAGGGACTTGGAAAAACAGCTCTCGACGCAAAAGTCAGTCTTGGAGAATAAGAAGCTTTTCATCAAGAATCTCCACGAGCAGCTAGAAAGGCTAACATATCAGTTCCACAAAAAGCCCAGGGAGTTCTGGATGGCTGGATACAACGAAGCATTATTCCATTTGGATGATCGTATCCAGAATGCCAACAGTGAGGGATACAAATAAGGCTGGCTGAATGCCTTATGTGTGTTGAAGCTCGAATATGGTCATTATCTATGGGACTAGTATGATCCCGGGTTGCTCGACCTGCCTGTGCCACCATACAATCTGGACATGGAATAGATCCCTGCTCGGGCCATTCCTCGGAGCCTAATTTTGAAGTATCTCGGTGACTACAATCTTCACTCTCAGATCGAGGTATCTCCTCCCAAGCATCTATTAGATCGACCTTCTGTGATGAACGTCAGGATGCTGAAGGATTTTAACTTCATCAATTCTCCTCAGTCTTTAAATGATCCGCCTGCTGGCGAGGAACCTGTATCGAAAGCTGAGGGGAAAAGACCAATAGAATAGGAATTTTTAATGTAATAGTTAATATACATATCAATGTAACTTTCATTTTATTATCAATGTAACTTGTAATTTATTTCGAATTTAATGAAAGACTTTCATTTTTGCTTGCAAATCTTTATTGCTATTATCTTGTAAATATCAACACTTGACATTTATGCATATCTGTTAATAACAATATTGTGATGTTCGTCGACCGATTCAGTAATAATTAAAAAGTTCCAAGTTTCAATAATATTGCTCGATCACTTAATAATAAAGTCACGAGTATAAAAATGTTTAAAATATTTACAACCAACCAAGGTTGTTAAATTCTGCCTATCGACTAACTACAGTTAGTGGGTTTTTATCCCCGACCAGCTATACTTGGTAAATTTTTCTCTTAAATGTTTCCGACCAACTAAGGTCGGTAAATGTTCATTGTCGACCAACTACGATTAGTGGGTTTTTATCCCCGACTAGCCATACTTGGTAGATTTTTATCTTTTCATAAATGTGTCCGACCAACCAAGGTCGATAAATTCTCCTCGTCGACCAACTACAGTTAGTGGGTTTTTGTCCCCGACCAACCATACTTGGTACAGTTTGGAATATTTCGTTTCCTAGCCAAACAGGTTGGCATTTTTAGGAATATTTCTCCTCGTCGACCAACTACAGTTAGTGGGTTTTTATCCCCAACCAACCATACTTGGTACAGTTTGGAATATTTCGTTTCCTAGCCAAACAGGTTGGCATTTTTAGGAACATTTCTCCTCGTCGACCAACTGCAGTTAGTGAGTTTTTATCCCCGACCAACCATACTTGGTGCAGTTTGGAATATTTCTCCTCGTCGACCAACTACAGTTAGTGGGTTTTTATCCCCGACCAACCATACTTGGTACAGTTTGGAATATTTCGTTTCCTAGCCAACAGGTTGGCATTTTTAGGAATATTTCTCCTCGTCGACCAACTACAGTTAGTGAGTTTTTATCCTCGACCAACCATACTTGGTACAGTTTGGAATATTTCTCCTCATCGACCAACTACAGTTAGTGGGTTTTTATCCCCGACCAACCATACTTGGTACAGTTTGGAATATTTCTCCTCGTCGACCAACTACAGTTAGTGGGTTTTTATCCCCGACCAACCATACTTGGTACAATTTGGAATATTTCGTTTCCTCGTCGACCAACTACAGTTAGTGGGTTTTTATCCCCGACCAACCATACTTGGTACAGTTTGAAATATTTCTCCTCGTCGACCAACTACAGTTAGTGAGTTTTTATCCCCGACCAACCATACTTGGTACAGTTTGGAATATTTCGTTGAGTAGTCTGCCGAGCTTTGTCGAGTAGTACGTAGCACTAGTATTCCCTGAAATTTTTTCAATAAACAGAGAGACTTGCAGAATATTTTCATTTTATTCATACTGATGGAACTGTGTTACATATAGATCACTGATAATACTTGCGCAGGTGTTCTGCATTCCAGGCATTTTTAAACTCCTCGCCTTCTAAAGTTGCTATTCGATAAGTTCTTGGTCGAACAACTTCTGTAACTCGGTATGGTCCATGCCAGTTTGCCTCCAGTTTTTTATGCTTTTGAATTAATTTCTTCAGCACATAGTCTCCTTCTTTCAGGTCGTACTTCTTCACCCTCTTGTTATAAAACAAAGTTGTTCGCTGCTGGTAAGCAGCATTTCTAATGGCTTCTTCTTCTCTAACTTCCTCGAGCATGTTTAAATCCAGCCTTCTCATTAAATAGCTGACAGGGGAATTGAAATTTAGCACCCTGTGTGTTGGGAGACCCAACTCGGCAGGTATAACAGCTTCACTTCCAAACGCCAGCATGTATGGTGATTCTCCAGTTGCTACTCGGGGAGTAGTTCGGTAAGCCCAGAGTACTAATTGTAACTCGTTGATCCAGTTTGCTTTCGCATCATCCAATCTTTTCTTCAAACCGTTCAACAACATTCTGTTTGTCACTTCAGTTTGTCCATTGCTTTGAGGATGGCCTGGTGCTGAATGAACCTTCAAAATGTTTGACTGATGACAATAGGCGGCAAACTCCTCGTTATCAAATTGTGTTCCATGGTCTGTGATGAAAGCATGAGGAAGACCATATCGATAAATGATATTCTTCCAAAAAAATTGGTATACCTTCTCGTACGTCATGTCAATGAGTGGCTCAGATTCTACCCACTTAGTAAAATAATCCACTACGACGACGAGATACTTGAACCTTCCTCGGGTCATTGGCAATGGTCCAACCAAATCAATTCCCCACACGGCAAATGGCCAAGGGGAAGTTATGGGTGTCAACAATGCTTGTGGAGTTCTTCGGATGGAGGAAAAGCGCTGGCACTTATCACACTTCTTGGCATATGCTATACAATCTGTCCTCATCGTCGGCTAGTAGTATCCTTGCGTCATTACCTTTTGTAAAAGCGTCCGACCTGCTACATGTGCTCCACAAGACCCTTCATGGATCTCTTCAATCAAATCTTTCACCTCGGTGGGATGTACACATCTCTGCAAACCTGCCATAATTCCCCGTCTATATAGAATACCGTTAATTAATACATACCGAGCAACTTTAAACTTCAATTTCTTGGATGGGAGCTTATCAATTGGCAATTATCCATCCTCGATATATGCCCTGATGGGATCCATCCAAGATGGTCCTAAATCAAGGGTGATAAAGTTCATCGTCAGATCTTCAGCTATACTCCGACCAGCCAACACTTCAATTGGGATTTTTCGTCGTAGCTCGGTGCGAGTAGCTGATGCTAGTCAAGCTAGGGCATCTGCTCTCGCATTCTCCATTCTTGGTATTCTGACCAACTAAATTGCGACAAATTCTGACACCAACTCCTTTGCCTTTGCATGATACCTGATCATTAATTCTCCTCTAACTGCATATACTCCCAACATTTGATTTACTATCAATTAAGAATCACTGAAAACAATAACCTACTGCGCCTCCATAATGTTTGCCAAGTTAAGTCCTGCAATCATGGCTACATACTCAGCCTCATTGTTGGAAGCTTTGAATTGGAAACGCAAGGCGTATTCCATGTCGACCTCGTCCGGAGTGCTCAAAACAATCCCCGTGCCACATCCTGCTGTGCAAGATGAGCCATCTACATATAGCCTCCATATAGGTAACTCGTCTTCAAATTTATGATCAGTCAGAGTTCCTCGGTGAAATATTTTACTTCTTCCTTTCATCCTCCCCGGATTTTTCTCGCTCCTCGTCTATCATCTTTTCTTCCCTTTTACCAACCGGGGTTGGTCTGAGCTCGAATTTAATGATCCTGTAACATCCACTTGCCCTTTTACCAACCGGAGTTGGTCTGAGCCAGTGTTTGTTGATCCTGTAACATCCACAGGTTGATCAGCGAGCAACTTTTTCTCCTCGGGGGTATCAGGATAGGTGAACTCCGCTATGAAATCTGCTACAGCCTGCCATTTTAGTGATGATCGGGGTTCATAAATTATATCATATTCACCAAGCTCTATTGCCCAGTACATCAATCTCCCTGATTTTTCTGGCTTATGAAGGGTTTGTCTCAATGGCACATCGGTATATACTACTATCGTATGAGCTTGTAAGTATGGCCTCATTCTCCTACTCGCCTTAATCAGCGCCAGTGCCAATGTCTCTAGCCTTGGATATCTGATCTTTACTCCTTGAAAGGCCTTACTTGTGTAGTAAATTGGCTTTTGTACTCCATTCTCCACTCTGATCAACGCCAAGCTAACTGCATTCTCAAATACTGCAAGGTACAAATACAATTTTTCTCCCATCACCGGCCTGGACAACAGTGGAGGTGCTCCCAAGTATTTCTTCAAGTCTTGAAAAGCCTTCTCACATTCATCATTCCACTCAAAAGTCTTTCTGAGTGTCTTGAAGAATGAGAGACATCTATCAGTTACTCGTGATACAAATCTGTTAAGTGCCGCTACTCGTCCAGTGAGACTCTGTACTTCCTTCTTCGTTGTTGGAGATCGCAGTCCTAATAGAGCTTTGATCTTTTCAGGATTTGCTTCAATGCCTCATTGATTGACAAAGTACCTGAGGAACATGCCTTCTCGTACTCCAAATATGCACTTTATCGGGTTCAGCTTCATTTGATATTTATCTAGTTGATCAAAAGTCTGACTTAAGTCAACTAGATGATCGGCAGCTTTCTTGCTTTTCGTCAGCATATCGTAAACATAGACTTCCATATTGTCACTGATTTGTTCAGTAAAGACCTTGTTCATCAGCCTCTGATATGTCGCACCTGCATTTTTCAAACCAAAAGGCATAACATTATAACAATAAGTTCCCCTAGGGGTAATGAAAGAAGTACTTTCCCTGTCTTCAGGTTTCATTTTGATCTGATTGTAACCAGAATAAACATCCATGAAGCTCAGCAACTCGTGTCCCGAGGTAGCATCCACCAATTGATCAATTCAGGGCAATGGAAAGTGATCCTTTGGGCATGCTTTGTTGAGGTCGGTGAAGTCTACACACATCCTCCACTTGTTGTTTTTCTTCTTTACCATCACCACATTGGCTAACCAATCTGGATATTTAACATCTTCAATGAAACAAGCTTTCTGGAGCTTCTCGACTTCCTCCTGTATAGCTTGATTCTTCTCGGGACTGAATACTCTTCTTCTCTGCTTCACAGGCTTGATCTCCTTATTCACATTGAGCTCGTGACATAAGAAGTTTGGGTCTATCCCAGGAATATCTTCATGACTCCATGCAAAAGTTTGTCTTCTGCTTCTAAGGAAAGTTACCAATTCCTGTTTTAATGAGGCTTCCAACGACAAACCTATTTGCGTAGTTCGCTCAGGGTGCTCGTTGTCTAGAATGATATTTTTAGTAGCTTCCACCACTTGACCCTTCACGATTTGCGACTCATCCCGAGGATCCAAGATTTCAATTTCTGCACCTTCATCCACTTGATAAGTAGTAGTATTTTTCTTTGATTCCTCCAGTTCTTCTTGCTCGACGGATGAATAATAGCACTCCCGAGCTACTTTTTGATCACCTTTCATAACTCCTACTCCAAAGTTTGTTGGAAATTTTAGGCACTGATGCACTATAGATGGTACAGCCTCGAACTTCTTCAATCCTACTCTTCCCATGATGATATTGTACGAAGATTGGACATTCTTATCCATCACGAAGAAATGTATTCTTTCTGTCCGACAAGCAGGCCACGTACTAATAAATATATCGAACTTGATCGTCCCAAGTGGAAATACTTTCTCGCCAGCAAAACCGATGAGGGGTCTGTGGTAAGGCTCCAGTTGAGATAGCTTTAGATTTAAACTATCGAAACACGAGTAGAATATAATGTCTGCCGAGCTACCATTATCGAATAGCACTCTTGAAATCATGACCTCCTTCATTCTTATCTTGATCACCAGTGGATCATCGTGAGGATATAAAACACATGCAAGGTCATTTTTCGAGAAATCGATGACCAATTTCTCCTTGTTCACCTTTCTCGGGCGATCTTCCTCAGCTAGATTTATTCGCTGAATGTACGAGCAAGCTTGAGCCTCACCGAGGTAAGCTTTTCTTTCTGCAGTAAGGTCTCCTCCTCCTGCATCTCCTCCTGTAATAACATTACAATCAAATGACCCAAAGCGTATTGAAAATACCGCTCGTTCTGGCTGCCTTGGTTTCTTGGAAAGATCGGGGTCATCATCTAGATCAACTTCATGGTTTCTCTTCTTGTTCTCCTCTGCTCGACGAGGAGATCTAGACCTCTCTCTAGTTCGATCGTTGTTTCTTCTTTCGCCTCCCCGATCAACGTACTTTACTAGCTTTCCTCGTCGGATGAGCGTTTCAATCTCACTCTGAAGAGCTATGCAATTTTTGGTCATATGGCCATGATCCTTGTGGAACTCGCAATATTTTTCCCTATTCCTCGTGTCAGGGTCTGCCTTCATTTTCTTTGGCCAGTTTAACTCCTCGCTGTTCTTAATTTCTTTTAGAACGTGGTTGATGTCCTTCCTCAAAGGAGTATAATTATCGAATTTCTTCATTACGTCCCATACCGACCTATCTTTAGATTGTTTGTCACCACCATTGTTCTTATGTTCCTTTTTCTTAGCTTTATCACCTTCCACCTTGGTTTCTTTGGCGTCCATGTTCTTCTTCGCTGCCATAGCCTCCTCGGCATTCATAATCTTGGACGCTTTTCCCATCAGGTCCGACATGGTTCGAGGTGGATCTTTGGCCAAAGTGTAGTATAACTTGTTTGGCAGTAGTCCACTCATCAAAGCGGTAATCGCTGTCTTCTCCTCATAATCAATGACTTCGAGTTTCTTGTTATTAAAAAGAGTTATATAATCTCTGATACTCTCACCAGCGTTTTGTCTAACACTTAACAAATGTGCCACTCGTTTAACTGGCTTTGCTCCAAAGCAGAAATTCCCAATGAATAACTCGGCCAGTTGAAGAAAAGTTGAAATCTTACCCCGAGGAAGATTATTATACCATATCTGAGCAGATCCGGTAAGAGTTCCCGAGAACACCCTGCATCTCATCTCGTCTAGGACAACATAGATGTCGGTAGCAGCTTGATATTGTTCTATGTGAAGGACATGGTCAGTCTTCCCATCATACTTGGGAGTCACAACAGGTGCTTTGAACTTTGATGGTGTTGGAAAATCAACAATGTCCTGGACAAAAGGTGTTCCTCGAACAAAGGTTCGTTGTAGAGGGTTCTTGGCCTTCACCATTTCCCCTATTCTATCATCCAGCCTCTGAATAGATCCTTTCCATTCATCATTTCCTTCCTCGGGCCTATTGGTTCGAGCAACTGATCGCGTTGAAGTGGCTTTCTGGGATTTATCTCGACGAGCAGCTGGTCGGTCATAGGATTCATCTTGACGAGCAACTGGTCGCGACTGGGCAGATCCTTCCCTTAAATTTTTGGTGGTCGTCGAAAGCTCCTCGACGCTGCATTAAGAGGACTTTTGTTCCTCCTAGGGCCTAATCGGTTGAAAGGAGAAACCCTACTTAATCTTTCCAATGCGCTGGTCCTTTCTGGGGAAAGGGTGACACGTTGTTCAGTATTTGTGGCTCACACGGATGAAGTTCGCCCAGGTTGATAAGAGAAATCTTCAGACTCCTCATTGTGATATGAATTGGTACGCCTAGTACGCGAAGAAGGCGCACGGGTATTTCTTTGAATGCTTCGTGGTCCGGAATGGGCTGATGCACCGCCATGGAGGGTTTGGATGAGTTGTCGCATTGTTTCTTGCATGACGGTCTGGCCCTGAGCCAGATTTGCCATTATTCCAGTCAGATCTGGAATAATTGGTGGATCGGATGGATTTGGAGGGGTTCCAGCATTTCGATTGCTAGATTCAGGAATATCAGCCATTGGTAATGGATTGTTTTTAGTGAGAAAACGATATTACCAGTCGTTTCCCACAGACGACGCCAATCTGTTGATGTAAAAAATTAGATCACTCTAATAATTCAATCACAGATAAATAAATGAGACAAAAGATTTTAAAGTGGTTCAGCCTTATAAGAATGGCCTACGTCCACTGTTGTTTTATTGCTGAGTGTTTGGGAATTCTCGATTACAAGAAATTCCGTTCTGGATTCGGTCCCTTTACAATGAGGATTGTACAATGTATTTATAGCCCTGAGGCTGTCATGTGAAAGGGTGATACATTAAATGATATACATATGAAAGGGTAATACATTTAATGCCCTTGAAGCGTCTGCATTAAATGATAAGCATTTAATGAACCAGTTGATCTGTTGGTTATCCAGCTATTAATGCTTTGTTCGAGATGCAGCTCGGATCGCCTGAGTTGCTCGGACCTCCTAAGCTTCTCGGTACTCAAGAGTTCCTCGGGGAAGCAGTGTTCCTCGGAGAACTAGTCTTCCTCGTTGTATTCTTGTTCCTCGGATCATGTGAGTTCCTCGGAAATGCTTGTTGTTGTCATGTAGATAGCCACGTGTCTTCATATGATTGGGCCATGTCAGCAGATTAAATTTGGTATCAACAATATACATGTTAGATTCTAGGATCTCACTTGATATCCTCACATCTCACCCAGAGTGCTTATCTGAGTAGCTTCCTTTTTACTAGTTTCCACAACATGACTCTATCCCATATAATAACCCCGTATGTCCCATACCATACGTAATATAATTATTCACATTCTATTATCTTTAACATGAAATTGACTTTTCAAAGCCTTAGGATTAAGTATTCTTTTACTTAATTAAATTCAATTTCTTTCATTCACAATCAACTACAATGTCACACAGTAGATTGAATTATAGTATATATATTCACCTTATAATATATACTAATATATTACCTCCTAGTGACAGTTGCGGTGTAGGCATACTCTGCTATCATGTCCAGTTACAATTCTCATTGTCTAAAGGACAAATGGTACGATGTCTTCCCTGAATCATAAAATATAACACACATATGTTGGAGGCGAGCATACTCCCCAACCAAATGGGTCACGAACATACGTACGTTCCCATTCAACCGTCAAAACTATCATATACACCGATAGCACATATCCAAGGTCCAATGCTCGGGGTATGAATCTAAAACTCCTCCCAAATTGGGCGCAAATGATAAGACCGTCCACAACGCGACACCTCCACCGCGATTGCAAGTAGCGTAGGTATTTCATACACATAATACTATAATATAGGTATACATCCACCTATATATAATATCAACAAGGTATTCACACAACCATAAGATAATTCCCATACGTAGTACTGTATATCTCTCAGATCCTACGTATTAAATATTATGACTTTACTCCTTAACTTATTATTCCCGAGCCTATCTCACTTCTCAAAGATTAAATAAGTTTTTCCTTGATATATATTCAGTAAGAAATTCACTTATACCCTACTGGTCCATGTCATCATACTCCCCGAATTATTGTGAATTAATCTCATCTTTAATTAGAATTATATTCGATAAAACCCATTCTCTCATAGCTATATATTCCTTCACTTAGGTTTATTCACATATGGACTTAAGATTTCCTAGGTGATTCAAATGATTCCCTACTTACTGGTCCTATCCTTAATCTCCTTATAAACGATTCACAACCCATAACGTGAATTTAATAATCATAATTTGTTCGATTAATTAACACAATTCTCTCCAATTTAAATCCCAAACATAATAATAATAATTCGGGTCCTACCTATGACCTACTGCCCTCCCATAAGTCCATTATGTTCAAATAATAATCACTAAAAATTCCTAAAAGTTTTGGGATTAAAACAAAAATAAAAAAGGAACAAGTTCATCAATTCTGGGGAGGTCGATCGATCGATGGTCATGGGTAGATCGATCGAGCTTCATGGGTCGATCGATCGATCGCCCAGTTATCAACCCATATTTTGTAACTTTGTTCTACAGATTTCACTACTTTTGATCATTCAAAACCTTATTTTAGCATCTCAAATTCCTTATAATTCATACCATATGATATACCAACATATGTAAATGATTCCTTTTGTTCTAAACAACCTAGAATCACGAAGAGATTGGATTAAAGTGTTTAAATTTCATATTTTTCCAGAAAACTAAATATGTGAATATTTCAAGAACAAATCCTATAATTCTCTGAATTTCTCCAACATGTTATGTTTATTTCGTGGATTAATATCTACCATCTACATGAGATTAATCCTACATATTTCTTCTTTCCATAAATGAATTAACATCTAACTAATTTATCTCCAAAATATGTAATTTTTTCCTCATTCCTAATTATCCTAACATGGACATTATACAAACTAGATTTCAATTATCAAATCACTTGCCTCTACTGAAGATCTGATACTTTGGGGATGAATGTCCACTAGTGGTTCTCCCTTTTCCAGTCATCTTACGGTTGTGGTTGGTGGTGGTGACCTTTGGCTCTTGGTTCTCCCACAAAACTCTTCCTTTTCCCCAGGGAACTCCTCACTTTCCCCCAATTTCTTTCTCTCAATGTTTGTAGCATGCATGAATAATCTAAACCATTTAGACTTATAAATAATCTCCTAAATTCGTGTACACTATTCACCTCCCAAGTGAAAATACCATATTACTCCTCCGGGGCGACTATTCGGCTCCAAAGTGCCTCAAAACCCTATACAAACGTCTGAGTAGACTTTTTGACTGTAAAAACACTTCCGAACACTTTGGCGTAGTCAAAATAACCATTTGAATGACATAAAAACATTCTTCTTCTTATTTTTATATAAATCTAGTCCCGATAATACTATTCACATGCGTCTGACTTATTCATCGAAATTTCCATATTCACTATTCGTGACAACTTCTAAAATTAATCATAAGTAAAGTCATAACCACTTATTACTTTGATTCACTAAGTAATATTTAACATATATCATATACTACCATATTCTCAAGTAATAATTAAATCCGAATTAATCTCAAATATTTAACTAAATCCAAATAAATTCCTTTTTTAAAAGGTATCAAAATTACGGGGTATTACATACTTTCCCCCTAATAACGGAATTTCATCCCGAAATTCGGTAAAGAAAAGAACAATTGGTACAAATAACTATAGATAACGTTCACACATATCATCCTCACGCTTCCAGGTAGATTCGTCCACATTATGGTGTGCCCACTGGACACGCACAAGCGGAACTACCTTCGACCTCAAGCGTTTCTCAGTGAAGTGAAATATCATCAATGGTCGCTCCTCGTAAGAACTATCTGGATGCAAATCTACTTCCTACAATGTAATATGAGTGTGGTCCAACTCATCGCGAAGATACTATCGCAACGAAGAAATGTGGAACACGTCATGTATATGATGCAGGTGTTCTGACAACCCAATTCTATATGCTACTGGTCCCACTCTCTCTATGATAGGAAATGGTCCCACATATCTTGGTGAAAATTTTCCCTTATTCCTAAATCTCATTATCCCCTTCATCGGAGATACTCACAAAAGTACATGGTCCCCCACGCTAAACTCCCTACAGAACCTCTTAGCATCAGCGTAGCTCTTCTGTCTATCTTGCGCTACACGAATGCAACTTCCGATCATTTCAATCCTGGCAGACGTATCCTGAATCACTTTCGGCCCAAGTAGCTTGTTGTCCCCCATTTCTAACCAACATACAGGAGAGAGACAAGGTCTACCATATAATTCCTCAAATGGGGCCATACCAATGGTGAACTGATAAGAATTATTATACACAAATTTCATCAAATGAAGATTTGTTCCCAACTCCCTTCAAAATCCAGAATACACATACGCAACATATCCTCTAGCATCTGGTTAGTGCATTCTGTCTGACCATTTGTCCGCGGGTAATAAGCTTTACTCAATCGCACTTCAGTACCCATGTCCTCGTGAAAACTTTCCAAAAATAGGGAAATAAAGATCTTGTCCCGATCGGACACAATATTAAGCGAAAATCCATGTAACCTTACTATCTCGACTGTAAAAAGCTGTGCATATTGCCCTATAGCATAATCAATCTGTACCGAAAATATGTGAGCTAACTTAGTCAACCGATCCACTATCACCCATATGGAATCGTGACCTCTCTGAGTGGTAGGTAGTCCAGTGATAAAATCCATGGAAATGCTCTCCCATTTCCACATCGGAATCTCTAAAGACTGAAGAAACCCCGCTGGCTTCTGCTGATCCACTTTCACTAACTAGAACATTGCACATTTAGAGACAAACTCGGTAATATATTTCTTCATGCTGCTCCATCAATATTGTGGCCACATATCTTGGTACATTTTATCCCCACCGGGATGTATCAAAAATTTGGAACCATGCGACTCAAACATCACCGCGTGCCGCAACTCTTCCCCTTCCAGAACAATCGGTCTACCATTAAAGCGCAAGACTCCATCTGAGTTCATTGAGTAAGACTCCACTCCTTCGGCCAAAATTTATCAAATTTTCTTCTGACAAAATGGATCAGCTACCTGGGCTTGTCTACCCTCGTCATAATCTGAGGAGTAATGGTCATAACAGACATAAATGACCTAGCAACTACATCCTGATGGCCTAGTTCCTTCCATTTTATCTTCCATACCGAGGCTAGTTCACCCTCACGTCTATGACTCAAAGCATCGATTGCCACGTTAGCCTTTCCCGGGTGATAATGTATCTCAAACTGATAATCCTTCACAAATTCGATCCACCTGCACTGCCGCATATTATACTCTCTCTGAGTGAACAAATACTGTAGTGACTTATGATTCGTGAATAAGTGAAACTTTTCACCCAATAAATAGTGTCTCCATATCCTAAGGGTAAATTCGACCATCGCAAGATCTAAGTCATGGTTAGGGTAGTTCTTCTGATGAGTCTTAAGCTTTCTAGAGGCATAAGCTATAGACTTCTCTTCTTGATGCAAAACACCATCGAGCCCCTGTAACGATGCGTCAGTGGATACTAGGTACTCCAGTCCTGGACTGGGCAGCGCTAGAACCAAAGCAGAAGTCAACTAATCCTTCAATTCATTAAATGCCAACTGACATGCATCATTCCAAACAAATGGTACGCCTTTACGGGTTAGATTTATCATCGATCCCGTAATCTTTGAAAAGCCTCTGATAAACTGTCTGTAGTTACTAACTAATCCCAAGAAACTGCGTACTTCTGTTGGTGTCGTGGGTTATCCCCACTCCCTCACTGCTGATACTTTGCTAGGATCCACTTAAATCCCTCTTTCTGACACTACATGCCCCAGAAATTGAACCTTTCGTAGCCAAAACCAACACTTATCGTACTTGACATACAACTGATGCTCACGTAGTGTCTGTAGGACCTTCCATAAATGCTCGATATAATCCTCTTCTGTATTAGGGTAAACATGTATGTCATCTATGAACACAATGACAAACTGATCTAGGAACTCTCTGAATAATTGGTTCATCAAGTCCATAAATACAGCCGGCGCATTGGTCAACCCGAACGGTAAAACTCAGAACTCGTAAGATCCATATCGAGTAAAAAAAGAAGTCTTTGATACATCCTGTTCTCTGATTCTCAATTAGTGATATACAGATCTCAAGTCTATCTTTGAGAAGTAAGTTGTACCTCTCAATAGATCAAATAAGTCATCGATGCGGGGTAAAGGGTATTTATTCCGAATCGTGCCTTTATTAAGCTCTCGATAATCAACACACAATCGTAAGGAACCATCCCTCTTCTTCACAACCAGAACTGGGGGACCCCATGGTGAGGTACTCCTACGGATGAAACCCTGTCCCAACAACTGCTCAATCTGATCCCTCAATTCTCTCATCTCTGTAGTGCCGTACGGTAGGGAACACGGGCTATAGGTCGAGTGCCCGGTGCTAAGTCAATCATAAACTCAATTTACCTTCTAGGCGGTAATCTAGGTATTTCTTGAAATACATCGGCGAATTCTGCATCAACTGGAATTGAATCAAGGGAAGTTTCAATTACCGTAGAGGTCTCCTCATCTAAGTAATATAAATGAATGGATGATCCTCCCTTGGGCCGAAACATCGCTACTAAGAGCATATCCTAACCAGGAATAGAGAAAATAATTCTCCTACCAAACAATTGATCATGGCTCTATAAGTGACTAACCAGTCCATCCCAATAATAGCATCGTATTCAGACATCTCTAATACAAGCATATCAGCTGGTAAAATCAAACTTCCAATCTCTATACTCACACTATGGCATATAAAGAAACTAGGCGTGCCATGACCCATAGGTGAATATACATAAGTAATAGTAATATTGGCTGTGTCTAACAACCTTGTGGCCCTAGCAAAACTAGTGGATATGAAAGAATGTGATGCTCCCGTATCAAATAAAACACGTCCCATAACTCTAGAGATAAAAAATATACCTCAATCGTGGGTGGTGATTATTGAACTGCTGTCTACTGAACGTTGTACACCCGTCCATACTGTTGCTGCCCCTGTTATGGAGGAGCTGATGGAATGGCTGGTAAGGCTGGCATCTGGGCCGGTGCTAGAAGAGCAGCTGGAAACATAGGCCTCTGAGGCTCTCGGTGCGCACCCTGTTGCTGGGACATCTTACCCTTATCTGGGAAATCTTGCTTCTTATGACGAGCTTTGCCACATGTGAAATATCTACCTACAAATTTTCCCCATTTTTGACCCTGCTGGCCATGACCTTGTTGACCATTCCCACCTCTACCTTGGCTCTGATGACCATGATAATTGTGTTGTTGGCCCTGGCGGCCTTGCCTATTACCACCCTGCCCAAAACGAAATCCTCCTGATCTTAGATGTTTCGCATAATCCCCTGACTGCGAATTTTGATCACCTTATTTCGGCTGTCCCTGAGCTGAAGATGATCCACTGCCATTATTTCCTCCAGTACGACCCTGCTGACTGGACTCAGTTCCCCTCTTACTTCCCTTGACATGAAGACAGTGGTCCTGGCAGTGAAGTAAGGCAACATTCAATACATCATCATAGGTCTGTAAGGAAATATTTCCTAATAAATGCTGGCGAATCCTTTAAGTAAGACCACCCCTCAACAACTGAATTTTCTTCTCTTCAGTAGGTACCTCTCCTGGCACCAAATTGGTCAGCATAGTAAAATCTTCTTCGTATTCAGCAACTGATTTCCCTTCCTGGGTGAGGTCTAAGATTTTCCTCCGCATCTCAGTCTGAACTGCAGAAGGAAAGTATTTGCGATCGAACCGCACCCAAAAGTCCTGAATAGACAAAGTATCCCTCTCCTCTGCTGTGGTAGTGGAATCCCACCACTGTAGAGCTGCACCAACCAACTTGAAAATAGATAGCATTTATTTCTGAACCTCTGTACATTCGTACATACGTAGATGCCGCTGGATGTCTTTCTTCCATTGGCTAGCAGTTACGACGTCAAAACCCCCTTTGAACTCTGGTGGATGTGCCTTTTGGAAGGCCTCCCTAACACATTGCCAAGCAGTGGGAAACCCTTGCGCTGGTGCTGGTGGTACTGCCTGTGCTAGTGGAGGAGCTTATTGGGCAGCCTCCAAGGTAGCATTTACTGCTTGAGCAACAATGGTAGCAACTTCTGTCGCATTCATAGTGCCCTGTACTGGAGCGGGCTGTGGTGCTAGCTGCGCGGCACCTGGTGCTCTTTGTGACATCGTGGAGGCATCTGAAACGAGATACATCAAAATCAACATTATTAAAATACTACTAAATAGTTGAAGTTGTAAAAGCGCAAATATGATTCTCAACAATCCTAATGATAGGGCTCTATATCAAAGAACGTTAAGCGGAAAACATAAGTAAGCCGCACAGATCCTAAAGACTCTAGAACCTGATGCTCTGATACCACCTGTAACACCCCGCCTAACTAAATACCGGGTAGCTACTCTATTAAATTAAACAAAATATACAGTTGGTTCATTCTCAGCATCACCGTCGAAAAATATTTTCTTTTTAAAATAACTCGCCAACTACTTAATTAAGTTGAGTGTTAAAAATATTTTCCATTATTTATAACCATTTAAAACCATTACAACAATACTGAATAATAATAGAGAAGTCTCATAATACAACTGAATAATGAATGACAAGATTTAATGTAACTGGATAAAACTTCCCAGTTTAAAACATCCAATACCAATCCAACAAACCAAAATGAAAGTACCAAGATAAACCCAATACAATATCTGAAAGGTAAAAGGAATAACTAAAATCCTGGGAAACATTCCCTAAATGAGAGCAGTACTAAGACATAAGAATCAAAGAAATGAAGCCTCTAAACAAGTCTGCATCTCCTAGAACAGCAACTCATGAACAAACATCCATACCCTAAGCTGCACGTCCCGAATGCTGGGCACTTGTTAATACAGATATAGTAGAGAAGAGAATATGAAAGGAAGGGGGTCAGAGCCCGATCGTAAATGATTTTTAAATAGAAAGTGTTTGATAAGTTCAATAAAGCATTTATTATGTACATGTTAGATTCCAGGCTCTCACTGATAACCTCACATCTCACCTAGAGTGATTATCTGAGTAACTTCCTTTTTACTAGTTTCCACAACATGACTCTATCTCATATAATAACCTTGTATGTCCCATACCATACGTAATATAATTATTCACATTCTATTCTCTTTAACATGAAATTGACTTTTTAAAGCCTTAGGATTAAGTATTCTTTTACTTAATTAAATTCAATTTCTTTCATTCACAATCAACTACAATGTCACACAGTAGATTGAATTACAGCATATATATATTCATCCTATAATATATACTAATATATCACCTCCCAGTCACAGCTGCGGTGCAGGCATACTCTGCTATCATGTCCAGTTACAATTCTCATTGTCTAAAGGACAAATGGTACGGTGTCTTCCCCGAATCATACAATATAACACACATATGTTGGAGGCGAGCATACTCCCCAGCCAAATGTGTCACGCACATACCTATGTTCCCATTCAATCGTCGAAACTATCATATACACCGATATCACGTATCCAAGGTCCTACGCTCAGGGTACGAATCTAAAAATCCTCCCAAATTGGCCGCACAGGATAAGACCGTCCACAATGCGAAACCTCCACCCCGATAACAAGTAGCGTAGGTATGTCATACACATAATACTACAATATAGGTATACATCCACCTATATATAATATCAACAAGGTATTCACACAACCATAAGATAATTCCCATACGTAGTATTATCTCTCTCTCAAATCCTACGTATTGAATATTATGACTTTACTCCTTAACTTATTATTCCCGAGCCTATCTCACTTCTCGAAGATTAAATAAGTTTTTCCTTGATATATATTCAGTAAGAAATTCACTTATACCCTACTGGTCCATGTCATCATACACCCCTAATTATTGTGAATTAATCTCATCTTTAATTATAATGATATTCGATAAAACCCATTCTCTCATAGATATATATTCCTTCACTTAGGTTTATTTGACATATGGACTTAAGATTTCCCACGTGATTCAAATGATTCCCTACTTACTGGTCCTATCCTTAGTCTCCATATAAACGATTCACAACCCATAACGTGAATTTAACAACCGTAATTCGTTCAATTAATTAACATAATTCTTTCCACTTTAAATCCCAAACATAATAACATTAATCCGGTTCCTACCTATGACCTACTGCCCTCCCATAAGTCCATTATGTTCAAATAATAATCACTAAAAATTCCTAAAAGTTTTGGGAATAGAACAAGAATTAAAAAGGAACAAGTTCATCAATTCCGGGGAGGTCGATTGATCGAGCTTCATGGGTCGATCGATCGATCACCCAGTTATCAGTCTAGATTCTGCAACTTTGTTCTACGTGTTTCACTACTTTTGATCATTCAAAACCTTATTTTAGCGTCTCAAATTCCTTATAATTCATAACACATGATATAGCAACATATGTAAATGATTCCTTCTGTTCTAAACAACTTAGAATCACCAAGAGATTGGATTGAAGTGTATATATTTCATATTTTTCCAGAAAACTAAATATGTAAATATTTCAAGAACAAATCCTATAATTCTCTAAATTTCTCCAACATGTGATGTTTATTTTGTGGATTAATATCTACCAGCAACATGAGATTAATCCTACATATTTCTTCTTTTCAGAAATGAATTAACAACTAACTAGTTTATCTCCAAAACATGTAATTTTTTATTCATTCCTAATTATCCTAACATGGAAATTATACAGACTAGATTGCAATTATCAAATCACTTGCCTCTACTGAAGATCTGATCCTTTGGGGATGAATGTCCACTAGTGGTTCTCCCTTTTCCGGTCATCTTCCGGTGGTGGTTGGTGGTGGTGACCTTTGGCTCTTGATTCTCCCACAAAAACTCTTCCTTTTCCCCAGGGAACTCCTCACTTTCTCTCAATTTCTTTCTCTCGATGTTTATAGCATGCATGAATAATCTAAACCATTTAGACTTATAAATAATCTCCTAAATTCGTGTACACTATTCACCTCCCAAGTGAAAAGACCATATTACCCCTCCGGGGTGACTATTCGGCTCCAAAGTGCCTCGAAACCCTATACAAACGTTTGAGTAGACTTTTTGACTGTAAAAACACTTCCGAACACTTTGGCGTAGTCAAAATAACCATTTGAATGACATAAAAATATTCTTCTTTTTATTTTTATATAAATCTAGTCCCGATAATACTATTCACATGCGTCTGACTTATTCATCGAAATTGCCATATTCACTATTCGTGACAACTTCTAAAATTAATCATAAGTAAAGTCATAACCACATATTACTTTGATTCACTAAGTAATATTTAACATATATCATATACTACCATATTCTCAAGTAATAATTAAATCCGAATTAATCTCAAATATTTAACTAAATTCAAATAAATTCCTTTTTTAAAAGGTATCAAAATTACGGGGTATTACATACTTTCCCCATAATAACGGAATTTCATCCCAAAATTTGGTAAAGAAAAGAACAATTGGTACAAATAACTATAGATAACGTTCACGCATATCATCCTCACACTTCCAGGTAGATTCGTCCATATTATGGTGTGCCCACTGGACACGCACAAGAGGAACTACCTTCGACCTCAAGCGTTTCTCAGTGCGGTGTAATATCATCAATGGTCGCTCCTCGTAAGAACTATCTGGATGCAAATCTAATTCCTACAATGTAATATGAGTGTGGTCCAACCCATCGCGAAGATACTATCGCAGCGAAGAAATGTGGAACACGTCATGTATATGATGCAGGTGTTCTGACAGCCCAATTCTATATGCTACTGGTCCCACTCTCTCTATGATAGGAAATGGTCCCACATATCTTGGTGACAATTTTCCCTTATTCCTAAATCTCATTATCCCCTTCATAGAAGATACTCACAAAAGTATATGGTCCCCCACGCTAAACTCCCTAAAGAACCTCTTAGCATCAGCGTAGCTCTTCTGTCTATATTGCGCTACACGAATGCGACTTCCGATCATTTCAATCCTGGCAGACGTATCCTGAATCACTTTCGGCCCAAGTAGCTTGTTGTCCCCCATTTCTAACCAACATACAGGAGAGAGACAAGGTCTACCATATAATGCCTCAAATGGGGCCATACCAATGGTGAACTGATAAGAATTATTATACACAAATTCCATCAAATGAAGATTTTTTCCCAACTCCCTTCAAAATCCAGAATACACATACCCAACATATCCTCTAGCATCTGGTTAGTGCATTATGTCTGACCATCTATCTGCGGGTGATAAGCTTTATTCAATCGCACTTCAGTACCCATGTCCTCGTGAAAACTTTCCAAAAATAGGGAAATAAAGATCTTGTCCCGATCGGACACAATATTAAGCGAAAATCCATGTAACCTTACTATCTCGGCTATAAAAAGCTGTGCATATTGCCCTATAGCATAATCTGTCTGTACCAAAAATATGTGATCTAACTTAGTCAACCGATCCACTATCACCCATATGGAATCGTGACCTCTCTGAGTGGTAGGTAGTCCAGTGATAAAATCCATGGAAATTCTCTCCCATTTCCACATCGGATTCTCTAACGACTGAAGAAACCCTGCCAGCTTCTGCTGATCCACTTTAACTAACTAGGACATTGCACATTTAGAGACAAACTCGGTAATATATTTTTCATGCTGCTCCATCAATATTGTCGCCACATATCTTGGTACATTTTATCCCCACCGGGATGTATCAAAAATTTGGAACCATGAGACTCAAACATCACCGCGTGCCGCAACTCTTCCCCTTCCAGAACAATCGGTCTACCATTAAAGCGCAAGACACCCTCTGAGTTCATTGAGTAAGACTCCACTCCTTCGGCCAAAATTTGTCAAATTTTCTCTTGACATAATGGATCAGCTACCTGGGCCTGTCTACCCTCGTCATAATCTGAGGAGTAATGGTCATAATAGATATAAATGAGCTAGAAATTACATCCTGATGGCCTAGTTCCTTCCATTTTATCTTCCATACCGAGGCTAGTTCACCCTCAGGTCTATGACTCAAAGCATCGATTACCACGTTAGCCTTTCCCGGGTGATAATGTATCGCAAACTGATAATCCTTCACAAATTCGATCCACCTGCACTGCCGCATATTCAACTCTCTCTGAGTGAACAAATACTGGAGTGACTTATGATCCGGGAATAAGTGAAACTTTTCACCCAATAAATAGTGTCTCCATATCCTAAGGGTAAATTCGACCATCGCAAGATCTAAGTCATGGTTAGGGTAGTTCTTCTTATGAGTCTTAAGATTTCTAGAGGCATAAGCTATAGACTTCTCTTCCTGATGCAAAACCCCATCGAGTCCCTGTAACGATGCGCCAGTGGATACTAGGTACTCCAGTCCTGGACTGGGCAGTGCTAGAACCAAAGCAGAAGTCAACTAATCCTTCAATTCATTGAATGCCAACTGACATGCATCATTCCAAACAAATGGTACGCCTTTACGGGTTGGATTTATCATCGGTCCCGTAATCTTTGAAAAGCCTCTGATAAACTGTCTGTAGTAACTAGCTAATCCCAAGAAACTGCATACTTCTGTCGGTGTCGTGGGTTATCCCCACTCCCTCACCGCTGATACTTTGCTAGGATCCACTGAAATCCCTCTTTCTGACACTACATGCCCCAGGCATTGAACCTTTCATAGCCAAAACCAACACTTATCGTACTTGGCATACAACTGATGCTCACGTAGTGTCTGTAGGACCTTCCATAAATGCTCGATATAATCCTCTTCTGTATTAGGGTAAACATGTATGTCATCTATGAACACAATGACAAACTGATCTAGGAACTCTCTGAATAATTAGTTCATCAAGTCCATAAATATAGCTGGCGCATTGGTCAACCCGAACGGTAAAACTCAGAACTCGTAAGATCCATATCGAGGCAGAAATGCAGTCTTTGATACATCCTGTTCTCTGATTCTCAATTAGTGATATCCAGATCTCAAGTCTATCTTTGAGAAGTAAGTTGTAACTCTCAACAGATCAAATAAGTCATCGATGCGGGGTAAAGGGCATTTATTCCTTATCGTGCCTTTATTAAGCTCTCGATAATCAAGACACAATCGTAAGGATCCATCTCTCTTCTTCACAACCAGAACTGGGGCACCCCATGGTGAGGTACTCCTACGGATGAAACCCTGTCCCAATAACTGCTCAATCTGATCCCTCAATTCTCACATCTCTGTAGGTGCCGTACGGTAGGGAACACGGGCTATAGGTCGAGTGCCCGGTGCTAAGTCAATCATAAACTCAATTTCCCTACTAGGCGGTAATATTGTTATTTCTTAAAATACTTCGACGAATTCTCCATCAACTGGAATTGAATCAAGGGAAATTTCAATTCCCGTAGAGGTCTCCTCATCTAAGTAATATAAATGAATGGATGATCCTCCCTTGGGCCGAAGCATCGCTACTAAGAGCATCTCCTTACCAGGAATAGCGAAAATAATTCTCCTACCAAAACAATTGATCATGGCTCTATAAGTGACTAACCAGTCCATCCCAATAATAGCATCATATTCGGACATCTCTAATACAAGCATATCAGCTGGTAAAATCAAACTTCCAATCTCTATACTCACACTATGGCATATAAAGAAAACAGGCGTGCCATGACCCATAGGTGAATATACATAAGTAATAGTACTATTGGCTGTGTCTAACAACCTTGTGGCCCTAGCAAGACTAGTGGATATGAAAGAATGTGATGCTCCCGTATCAAACAAAACACGTCCCATAACTCTAGAGATAAAAAATATACCTCAATCGTGGGTGGTGATTATTGAACTGCTGTCTACTAAACGTTGTACACCCGTCCATACTGTTGCTGCCCCTGCTACGGAGGAGCTGCTGGAATGGCTGGTAAGGCTGGCATCTGGGCCGGTGCTAGAAGAGCAGCTGGAAACATAGGCCTCTGAGGCTCTCGGTGCGCACCCTGTTGCTGGGACATCTTACCCTTATCTGGGAAATCTTGCTTCTTATGACGAGCTTTGCCACATGTGAAATATCTACCTACAAAATGTCCCCATTTTCGACCCTGCTGGCCACGACCTTGTTGACCATTCCCACCTCTACCTTGGCTTTGATGACCCTGCTATTTATGTTGTTGTCCCTGGAAGCCTTGCCTATTACCACCCTGCCCAAAACGAAATCCTCCTGATCTTAGATGTTTCGCATAATCCTTCGACTGCGAATTTTGATCACCTTGTTTCGGCTGTCCCTGAGCTGAAGATGATCCACTGCCATTATTTCCTCCAGTACGACCCTGCTGACTGGACTCAGTTCCCCTCTTACTTCCCTTGACATGAAGACGGTGGTCCGGGCAGTGAAGTAAGGCAACATTCAATACATCATCATAGGTCGGTAAGGGAAGATTTCCCAATAAATGCTGGCGAATCCTCCAAGTAAGACCATCCCTGAACAGCTGAATTTTATTCTTTTCAGTAGGTACCTCGCCTAGCACCAAATTGGTCAGCATAGTAAAATCTTCTTCGTATTCAGCAACTGATTTCCCTTCTTGGGTGAGGTCTAAGATTTTCCTCTGCATCTCAGTCTGAACTGCAGAAGGAAAGTATTTGCGATCGAACCACACCCAAAAGTCCTGAATAGACAAAGTATCCCTCTCCTCTGCTGTGGTAGTGGAATCCCACCACTGTAGAGCTGCACCAACGAACTTGAACATAGATAGAATTTATTTCTAAAACTCTGTACATTCGTACATACGTAGATGCCGCTGGATGTCTTTCTTCCATTGGCTAGCAGTTACGACGTCGAAACCCCCTTCGAACTCTGGTGGATGTGCCTTTTGGAATGCCTCCCTAACACGTTCCCAAGCAGTGGGAAACCCTTGCGCTGGTGCTGGTGGTACTGCCTGTGCTAGTGGAGGAGCTTGCTGGGTAGCCGCCAAGGTAGCATTTACTCCTTGAGAAACAATGGTAGCAACTTCTGTCTCATTCATAGTGCCCTGTACTGGAGCGGGCTGTGGTGCTAGCTGTGCGGCACCTGGTGCTCTTTGTGAACATCGTGGAGGCATCTGAAACGAGATACATCAAAATCAACATTATTAAAATACTGTAAAATAGTTGAAGTTGTAAAAGCGCAAATATGATTCTCAACAATCCTAATGATAGGGCTCTATATCAAAGAACGTTAAGCGGAAAGCATAAGTAAGCCGCACAGATCCTAAAGACTCCAGAACCTGATGCTCTGATACCACCTGTAACACCCCGCCTAACTAAATACCGGGTAGCTACTCTATTAAATTAAACAAAATATACAGTTGGTTCATTCTCAGCATCACCGTCGAAAAATATTTTCTTTTTAAAATAACTCGCCAACTACTTAATTAAGTCAAGTGTTAAAAATATTTTCCATTATTTATAACAATTTAAAACCATTACCACAATACTGAACAATAATAGAGAAGTCTCATAATACAACTGAATAATGAATGACAAGATTTAATGTAACTGGATAAAACTTCCCAGTTTAAAACATCCAATACCAATCCAACGAACCAAAATGAAAGTACCAAGATAAATCCAATACAATATCTGAAAGGTAAAAGGAATAACTAAAATCCTGGGCAACATTCCCTAAACGAGAACAGTACTAAGACATAAGAATCAAAGAAATGAAGCCTCTAAACAAGTCTGCATCTCCTAGAACAACAACTCATGAACAAACATCCATACCCTAAGCTGCATGTCTCGAATGTTGGGCACTTGTTAATACAAATATAGTAGAGAAGAGAATATGAAAGGAAGGGGGTCAGAGCCCGATCGTAAATGATTTTTAAATAGAAAGTGTTTGATAAGTGCAATAAAGCATTTATTATGTACATGTTAGATTCCAGGCTCTCACTGATAACCTCACATCTCACCTAGAGTGATTATCTGAGTAACTTCCTTTTTACTAGTTTCCACAACATGACTCTATCCCATATAATAACCTTGTATGTCCCATACCATACGTAATATAATTATTCACATTCTATTCTCTTTAACATGAAATTGACTTTGTAAAGCCTTAGGATTAAGTATTCTTTTACTTAATTAAATTCAATTTCTTTCATTCACAATCAACTACAATGTCACACAGTAGATTGAATTACAGCATATATATTCATCCTATAATATATACTAATATATCACCTCCCAGTCACAGCTGCGGTGCAGGCATACTCTGCTATCATGTCCAGTTACAATTCTCATTGTCTAAAGGACAAATGGTACGGTGTCTTCCCCGAATCACAAAATATAACACACATATGTTGGAGGCGAGCATACTCCCCAGCCAAATGTGTCACGCACATATCTACGTTACCATTCAATCGTCGAAACTATCATATACACCAATATCACGTATCCAAGGTCCTACGCTCAGGGTACGAATCTAAATATCCTCCCAAATTGGCCACACAGGATAAGACCGTCCACAACGCGAAACCTCCACCCCGATAACAAGTAGCGTAGGTATGTCATACACATAATACTACAATATAGGTATACATCCACCTATATATAATATCAACAAGGTTTTCACACAACCATAAGATAATTCCCATACGTAGTATTATCTCTCTCTCAAATCTTACGTATTGAATATTATGACTTTACTCCTTAACTTATTATTCCCGAGCCTATCTCACTTCTCGAAGATTAAATAAGTTTTTTCTTGATATATATTCAGTAAGAAATTCACTTATACCCTACTGGTCCATGTCATCATACACCCCTAATTATTGTGAATTAATCTCATCTTTAATTAGAATGATATTCGATAAAACCCATTCTCTCATAGATATATATTCCTTCACTTAGGTTTATTTGACATATGGACTTAAGATTTCCCACGTGATTCAAATGATTCCCTACTTACTGGTCCTATCCTTAATCTCCATATAAACGATTCACAACCCATAACGTGAATTTAACAATCGTAATTCTTTCAATTAATTAACATAATTCTTTCCACTTTAAATCCCAAACATAATAACATTAATCCGGTTCCTACCTATGACCTACTGCCCTCCCATAAGTCCATTATGTTCAAATAATAATCACTAAAAATTCCTAAAAGTTTTGGGAATAGAACAAGAATTAAAAAGGAACAAGTTCATCAATTCCGGGGAGGTCGATTGATCGAGCTTCATGGGTCGATCGATCGATCACCCAGTTATCAGTCTAGATTCTGCAACTTTGTTCTACATGTTTCACTACTTTTGATCATTCAAAACCTTATTTTAGCGTCTCAAATTCCTTATAATTCATAACACATGATATAGCAACATATGTAAATGATTCCTTCTGTTCTAAACAACTTAGAATCATCAAGAGATTGGATTGAAGTGTATATATTTCATGTTTTTCCAGAAAACTAAATATGTAAATATTTCAAGAACAAATCCTATAAGTCTCTAAATTTCTCCAACATGTGATGTTTATTTTGTGGATTAATATCTACCAGCAACATGAGATTAATCCTACATATTTCTTCTTTTCAGAAATGAATTAACAATTAACTAGTTTATCTCCAAAACATGTAATTTTTTTCTCATTCCTAATTATCCTAACATGGAAATTATACAGACTAGATTGCAATTATCAAATCACTTGCCTCTACTGAAGATCTGATCCTTTGGGGATGAATGTCCACTGGCTGGCCCCGAAATGGGAGTGAGAGAAAAAATTGGGAAATATCTCTCTCCGTGTATGGGGATTCGAGGATATGAATCCTTTTTCCACCACTCACGCGATCTTCACGGGTCGCCACAAATATAAATCGACCGTCATCAAAAGGGAGGAAAATGTGAAAAATGGAATCGCCAATCTATTTTACCCAAAACGGGGAAAATAATGTAGCCGTCCCCGAAAAAATGACATCAAAAGAAAATTAATGCATACGAAACCAAATGTACCGAGTGTCCGAGGACTAAGTTAGGAAATGGGAAGGTTTTAGGAACCCATTCTGCCCTTTCGATCTATCATGGACTATAATAATGTTCTCCTTTTTCTCCAAGATGTGATTCATGCATGTAGTGTGTGCGATGTGAAAATAAGTGAGAAAATAAGAATCATCCGACTCTTGCCACAGGGAGGACAAAGAGGAGTCATCCTAAGAAGAATATGAAAGAAAGAGAATAATGGAAAATATAATGTTAGTGTCCACCGAATCACGATTCACTATGATAAAGTGAACATGCGTGTCGGGTGGGAACACTAATGTGTAGGCGTGCAAATACGTGTAATCATACTAAATATGAGATTTAAACAAAGTAACTCAATGAACGAAATAGGACTCAAATCCCAATAATGACTTGGGACGCCTACGTGGAAATAATAGGCATCAAAGTCCACGTAGTTCGACATATCACAAGGGTGGTTTTAACCCATAAACCCAAATTTAGGTATCCTCTTTAATTGTTTTTGAAGAAAATGTAATATAATGTAAAATTGTGGAAAAGGTGAATAAATCCTACTTTTGGAGTTTATAAGTAAACCTCCTTTTTTTTCCTTTTGATTTTATGAAAATATATTAGGTGAATACTAATAATAAAAAAGGACATTAGTTGATGTGAGATACTGGAGTAAGACCGAAATATATTAAAAGTGGGAACAAAGTAAGTAAACAACACTAAATAAATGAATTATAAAAGAGTAGGAGTAGACCTCCTAGAAGATTTTGCTACTAATTTTTGAAGGAAAGTAGGTTAATATTATGGTGGTGGAATGATGGTGAAGTAGGGGTGAGGTAAGTGTCCAAAGGTGGTATGAAAGTGAGGTGAGAAAGATGAAAGGAATGTTAGAAAATTAGATTTTTTTGAATGATAGCGCACTGAATTTAAGGGAATGTTTTGATTGCTGTAAAAATGGGTCTTGGGAATTAGGTCCTGACCTCTTTAAATAGTAAAAAATTAGTATTTCAAGGGGTACCAATCGTTATAGGCCCTGGCCTGCCTATCGAAAAAATCCTGACTTGTTAGAGAAGTAAAGTACACCCTTGCCTATAGGCAGGGGGTTTGGGGTGCCTATAGACAGTTCGAGAATGACTTTTTTGAAAAAGTGGGCATAAAATGATATGTGTAATTCCAAATTGCGCATGACTGGGACTATTGAAAAGGTTATTCATATCCCTATGAAATCCAATAAGCCACTTTCGGGTTCGAGAGTTGACTAAAGTTAAACGGGGCTCGGAAGTGCCTGATGCATAAAGACGGGGGTTCTTGGAGTAAAAAGGTGAGTACGTATGAACTGTGAGGTCGATTTGCGCATGGTATGGACCATTAAAAAGGGTATTTAGATCTCTATGAGAGTAAAATGAGATTCATTCGAGTTAGAGAGTTGACCAAATTCAAATAGGCCTTGGGAGTGACCAATGGCCTCTTAAATTAGGGTTTGGAGTAAAAAGGTGAGTACGCGCGTGCCGTGAGGCTGATTCGCACACGGTATGGACTGTTAGAAAGGGTATTCAGATACCTATGGGAGTGCAATGAGCTTCCCTCTATTTGGATAGTTGACCAAAGTCAAACAGGGATCGAGAGTGCCCGACGAACTCTAGATTGAGTTTGGAGTAGGTTATAGGGTCTTGTGGTGGGAGGAGAAGAGTTAGGGACAGGGTATTAGAATGGGTGTCTACAATTACGAATCTTCGAAAAAATTTCAGCCTTGATAAACTTTCTCTTCTCAAATTTCGTTTTATCAAACTTAGAATTCTGTTTCTTAAACTTGAGAAATTTCCTAAACTTCTTAGCAAACATGGCCATATCATCAGAATCAATGTTAGACATCAGGAAAAATTAATCTTTCCTCCATCCGGGCTTTCAAAGTAATGCCCTTATCTTTGTTCTTATTTTCGGAAGGAAACTTGTCAAGCTCATAGATTTGGATATCACCCATAAGCTCTTTGAGTTTCATCGAGTCAAGAGTTCCCAATGAATTCAAAACAGTGACTTTGGGATTGAATCTCTTTAAGATTTTCTTCACAACCTTGGTATCAGGTATTCACTCTTAAAAACTGAGTTAACAATATCAAAAAGTCTCGTATAAAACTCATAAAGGCTTTCACTATCATTCATCCTAATGGTTTCTAACTGAGTAGTAAGGTTTTGGAGTTTGGAAGATTTAACAATACTAGTTCCCTCATGGGTAAGTTTTAGCATTTCCAAAGCCTTGTTAGACGTTTCACACATCATAATATACTGAAATTCCTCCGGTGTAACCGTAAAAAAAAGCATTCAAACCATGGGAATTGTCATTACAAAACTTAAGATCATCCTCAATCCAACTCCCTACGAGTTTAGGCACACAAACTTCACCTAATAGAGTTGTGAGTGGAGTCCACGCCTTTATAACATATAATCATACCTGCTCATCGATGGACTTAAGTGAAGAATTCATACGCGCTTTCCAGTATGTATATTAGAGCCATCAAACAAAGGTGTCCTAAAAATGACTGATCCTCCATATAAAGACCTCCTAGATTCATGCCTAAATAACTTATAGACACCTTCTTTAATACTAATTTGAGAACGCAATTGTGTTCGGGATTATATGGATTGTCGAACATTCACGCACCAATTTTTTTTTCAAAATCAATTAAACCGATTAAAATTAGCACCAATTACACTTTTGTTGGGAAAAACAATTAGCCAAAATTTATCTTGCCCTAAGCATACATCTAAGAAAATAAAAAGGAGTAAAATAACCAATCACACGACACGCCGATGTACGAGAAAACCCCACAATGGGAAAAACACGAACAACCCAGCCATGAAAATTCACTATGATAAGGAATTACCAAAGGATGACAGATGACTTACAAAACCGACTCGATTCCTTCAAGACTTGTGCATCCTCATTAATTCGACATTCTCTATAGCGACACGTAGGAATCCACCCATAAACTGCCACAGCACGTGCACCTCACATGTTTCGGTATCCACCGATAATGGCTCAACAAACGAGTCACAACAACATAGAGTTTATCGCATTAAACCACAACAAGCACGGAATCCACCGTACGAAATGATACTCATTAATATGAAAAGTAAACAAACTTTGGTGCTAAAATTGATATCTCAAGCAAGCATATTTAGATGAAAATTGGATCTCAAAACTATTGTGTGAAACTAGGGGCTTGAGGTTCTTGGATTTAAATTTGGAAAATAATTTTCATAAAACCTCTTCAAAATTTAATTTGCCAGCACTCCTTTATATAGGAAACATGAAAATTGAGGTGGTATAAAAAAATGAGGCGACATAAAAAAGAGGAAACTCGTTCGAGGAAGAATCACAGGGTCGTTCAAACTAAGTTGCACATTTTGTTCGAACCAAAAAGATCTCGTTCGAATGGCCTGCCAAAACTCGTTTGTATAGACTTTGAACGAACGTCGAATGAAAATGTTTTGTAAGTCAGAGAAATCACGTTTAATACTCATAAGATGTTCATTTGAAAAAATATATAACTCGTTTGTACCTTTTAAAATGTCATTCGAACGACCATAAGAAATTCGTTTGAGCAGGGAAAAATTCTCGTTCGAACAACAGATAAAAAAGTCAAAAAATATTTTAAAAACCATTTTACAAAAATGGCCTCAAACAATTTAAAACAAACACCCAAATGAATATCCAAGGATAAAAAATAATATGCATTCATTCCTCAAGAGATCCATGGACTTTGACGAAACTTGGCACAAAACACGACACGATGATGTAGTCTCATTAACTTAATCCCTACGGTCTTCAATCAAACATCATAGGATTGAAGGATAAACAACTCAAGTTCTAACATATAACTTAAACAGTTTTATCCAAATAAAATTAAGCCAATATACATACAAATTGATCCTATTCAAAATTTTTCCTTATAGAATTGACAAAGGTAAAGAAATATTAAGTTTATCATGAGACTAATCAAGATACGTACAAATTGACTCTATTCATTTAGTTTATCATGAAACAAATCAAGATATGTTCGTCATTAGAACTCCCCCTTAATTTAATTTTTCTCCACATTTTTGTCATGGAATTAACAAAGGGAAAGAAATATTAAATTAAAAAGTGTGCTAACAAGGATCATAAAATGAGTTATTTTAGTCAAAATTAAACAAAGATAGAATATGAAATTTAAGAAATCTAGTCCAAATTCAACTAAAGAAATTGCAAAATAACATAAACAATCTATAGCATGTAACATAAATACTAGTCAAGTACATTATAGATAGATTGAGTGAAGCATATATGAAAGTCAATAAGTCTTTATAGGATGGGTTAGTAGGTAAAAACAATATAGTGAATAACAAGCCTAAATAATCCATGGTGTTCTAAGAAAAAAACATATGAAATGTTAAGATAAAGACAAAAAATGGATAATCATGATAATGATGTGAGTATCCATAAACCATATATAAAATGAAAATAAAAATGCCATAAAAAGTATCCAAAGATGCATAGGAGAGCTTCATAAAAATTTGTACTCCCACGTGCAGAGTACACCAAAAAGTGACATAACCAAGTAACCAAAAATAAAAATATCCAATCCAACAAAATATCCCAAAAATGTCTAATACAATCGAAATAAAGAATGTCTAAACAAACCAATCACAAAAAAAAATCACCACCACCACTCATTCCTCTTTCTGGTCATCATCTTCATCAGAGTTTTGTTGATATCTTTTAAGTACACATACCTCTGTCTGAAGACTGATAACATCTCGTTGCATGGCATGCAACCGAATGAATATCGAACTCTTAAACATAGTCTCACTCCGTAAATAAGGTGATATGTTCGACGATCTCTCGACACAATAAGATAAAAACCTCGAAAAATATCTGCGTAATCTGGTCATCATTAATGTGTGTTCTAAAGGAGTACGAGGGAGGTGTGGTCTTATGACGTGGCTGAGAGGTTTCACCCCCAAGTCCTTGGTTGAGACCTTTTTCTACGTCATCTACAGCAGGGGTGGAGGTGTTTTGGCGAACTTCTTCTTACCATCAATAAAGGCGGTGTAAGTGATTTTCTTGCTATATTTCTCCTTTGGTTCATTCAAATAAATATGAACATTATTTTCCACTAAAAGCGGATTGATGAGACATCCAAATAATAGAGTTGGTCGCTTGCCCATATCTTTATTGGTAATGGAATCAAATATTGTTTTAAAAATTTCCCAACCTAAGTCTAAAGAGACATTAGTGCCAAAAACATGTAAAATCTTGGAATTATAGGAAAGAATGGAATAGTGATGTGAATTTTTATTGATGTTTGTAGAAAAAATGATGTGAAGCAGGTAGTAGAACTCAGTCAAATCCTTTTGTAGTGAGGCCTTGTGGGAAGCCTCGATGACAATTCCACCAATGAGTTCAATAACTACACATCATAACTGGGATGTTCAAGATTTTTATAAGGAAAAGTGGGTTTGGGGACTTCAAGAATACCATAAAGCTCTCTTAAGTTGGCATATGTGATGGTGATAGAGGTATCTCGAACATTTGTGGCAAATCTCGTTTGATTCTTCACGTAGGAGGCAGTGGTATATAACTCACTGACAAGATCGGGGTAGATTATCTATTTATCTCCACCTTGGATACTAATACCAACCAATGGAGATCATAAGAAACCCTAAGTCCAACAACATGATTGTTGCGGAGATAATCCAAATCAATGCTTTTCTCAAAATGGATGATGTGGTAGTGAAAATTCTCAAACCTATTGAATTCCTCAGGATTAGTTAATCATGTAAGGGATGGAGACCTAGTATTGGAAGAACTTTCACACTTTTTTCATTTCTTGGAAAAGATAATCCTTGCATGGTCTGAAAGAAAGAGTCCCCCAAAAAATCAAATCTTAAATTGAAAGGATACAAAAACATGTAAAATGAGTCAAATCCTTGGAATCCAACTCAAGATAACATGGGATAAACAAAATAAACTTAATAGAGATGAATAACTCCTATAATAAGACAAAGGAACAAATATCATTAAACTGAAAAAAGAATTTAAAAATTCCAGATTTAGAAGAAAGAGAGAATGAAAAAACTTACTAAAATGTTTATAGAATAAGAAATGAAGGAGGAAACATCCAAAAAGCTTCGAAAGATTCCAAAAATGGAGTAGGATCGATTTGGACTTCAAAGTAGAGAGACAAGGATATAATGTGAAGGTGAGTAAAAGATAGTCTGGATGCACCTAAAAAGGTGTCATCATTGCAGCAAAATATCTATCTGGTTGCGACCTTTCCTAGAGCGACAACAATTATCTCCGCAGCAAAGAGGCTTCGCTGGCCGTGCAAATGGCCAGAGAATTCCAAATTCCCAAACTGATTGTTCAACCCGAGGAACAACTTAGAATTGATGCAATGTGATCAATCTCACATGATCCACTTTCCAAAATGACTTAGACAATTAAAATTCGGTATATTTGCGTTATAAAATTTCATAGTCAACGTTCAAATGGTTATTCCATGTACTTTATATGGGGAATAAACTAGCTAGATAAATATTCATAATATGTTTTTAAGTTAATCGAAAAGAGCGCATAGGAGATAACTCGCGTGGGAGAAATAAGTATACAAACCTGAGCATTTGTCCAATAAAATCAAAACAAATATCAAAAGATAAGTTTTACTTGGAAAAAAGCTTTAAATGATTTTTTATTGAAAAAAATTCATTTTCCTTGAAAAAGTAAAATATTTAACCAACTCTCTTTTCTTCCTCATTAAACGATTCATTGGACAAAACCTCATTTCACATCCTTGATAATATTTAATTTTTCGAATGGATATACATCTTCGAAACATCACTTCAAAACAAATTTGTATGTGGTAACTTAAAGGCATTCATTACAATGATGGGATGGAGTTAGTGGATACCATGATAAAAATAAAAATTAACACAGCTTGTTTACCAGAAACTAAATTGGTCGGTGAGAAATAGAAAATATAGAGTTTAAATTATATTATACAGGAAAATATAGAATTAGGAACGAAGTCGGAATAATAGTAGATAAGAACCTTAAGGATGATATCGTAACCGTTATTCGAAAATGTGATAGACTTATACTTGTAAAACTGGTATTAGGTAAAAATGTAATTATTATTGTTAGTTCTTATGCACCCCAAGTAGGATTAGATGAGCACACTAAAGTAAAATTTTGAAACAAATGGACGAACTGATTTAAGAAATACCCGTAGGTGAGAAAATCTATATATGGGAGATTTTAATGGCCATGTAGGAGAAGATTGTGTTGGATATAAGATAGTGCATGGAGTATATGGTTTTGGAGATATGAACGATGACGGAGGTTCTGTCTTAGATTTTTCAATGGCTTTAAAAATAGGCATGAACACTGAGAAACTTATAATTGTGGAACACCTAAGAGTTAAATAAACCTTTTTTATTACTGGGAAATGAGACCTATTAACATGTAAAGATTGTGAGGTTATATTCAGAGAGAGATTAACCTCATAACATAGGATAATGGTATTGGATATAAAAATTAAAAATCACGGGGGAACTTAAAAGAAGAGGAATTAGAACTATTTAAAGATAAAATATTAAATGAAATGTCATGGAATACCGAAGCTAAGACTAACATAATGTGGGATAAGATGACCACCTGCCTTAGGAGAATATCGAAAGAAATTATTGGATAATCAAAAGGCAGGGGCCAAAATCTAAAGAAAGTTAAAATCAAAAGGGAGTGCTTTAAAACTTGGCAAACAACTAGAAACGAAGAAAATTTTGGGAGATATAAATGGGCTAAAAAGAAAGTGAGGAAAATGGTAAAAGATGCTAAGTTAAAGGCGTATGATGATGTTTATACAAAATTAGGAACATAAAAAAGAAAAAAATATTTATAAGCTTGATAAACATAGGGACAAAAAATGAAATATTTTAATAACGTTAATTATATTAAAAGTGATGATTCGAGAGTCCTAGTCAAGGATGATGATATTATAGAAAGATGGAAAAACTACTTCGAGAAGTTATTGAATGGAGATAATGGGAGTATATTAGATATAGAGGAACTTAGGGAGACTCGAGAAAATATTTTTTTTCCCAGAATTAAAACAATAGAGGTTAGGATTGCTCTAAAAAGATGAAAACAGGGAGGGATTTAGGACCAGATGGTATCCCTATTGAGGTTTGGAAGTGTTTAGGGGAGGAAGGAGTGTCTTGACTTAAAAATTATTTAATAGACTTATAATGACAAATAGAATACTCGATGAATGGAGAAAGAGTGTTTTAGTACCTGTTTATAAAAATAAAGGGGATATACAAAGTTGTTCAAATCATCGCAGTATTAAGTTAATGAGTCATGCAATGAAACTTTGGGAGAAAGTGATTGGATATAAATTGAGATTGAAAACAATAGTATATGATAATTGTGGAGGGGGCTCATTCATTTACCTAAACAATTGGGTGAGCAGGTTCACATGGCGAGGAAGACATCACCACGAGCAGTCCCCTAAAGAGTGCCCTGGCCAAGACAAAAGAGGACTCAATTGGAAGAGGAGCCTGACCATAAGGAGCTCCTTTTCCCCAAATCTTGAGCAGTCAAAGAAAGGAAGTCGGGATAAGGAGGCCTTCCACAAGGAGCTCCTCATCCCCAAATACTTAAGGAAACCACATAAATGAAGTTTGGGCGAGGAGGCCCACCATGAGGGGCTCCTCGTCCCAAAAGGCTCAAAAATCACATAAATGAAGTTTGGGCGAAGAAGCCCACCATGAGGGGCTCCTCACCCCAAAAGGCTAAAAAATAATGAAGTTTGGGAGAGGAGGCCCACCATGAGGGGCTTTTCATACCAAAAGGCTCAAAAGATCACAAGAAGGAAGATTGGGCGAGGAGGCCCACCATGAGGGGATCCTCGTCCCCAAAATTTCAAAGAATACAGAAATGAAGTTTGGGCTAGGAGGGCCACCATGAGGAGTTCCTCGTTCCCAAAAGCCCAAAAGTCACAGGAATGACCTTACATATTAGGGGCCCATCACGAGGAGCCCTCATCCTCAAAGCCTAGAACACATAGGAAATGAATGGAAATGAGGAGGACCTTGGTGAGCAGCTCCTTGTCCTACACTCAAGCCACATAAAAGGACAAGGCAAGGGGACTCCTTGCGAGAAGGCCCCTCTGCCTCAGTTGAAATGTTAAAGAAATAAAAGAAGGGTGAATCGAATTACTCAGAATAATCCCTCTACTCCCAAATGATTTACTTAAAAGAACTAGTGGGCGAGGAGGTCCACTTGAGTGAAAAACTCCCCAATATTTGTTATTCAGAAATATGTTAAAGAACTGATATATTACTTTCTTGTACATATAGCCTAGTTGAGCAAGCATGGATCAAAAAGACAAGTTAAGATCTCATGGGAATTTTGGCGTGGTGGTTGAGGAACAAGGTTTGTTGAGCAAGCTCAACCACTTAGCACTTTAAGATTGAGATAATACTAGTAGAAAGACCTTAAGGGTCACCCAGTCCTTGCACAGTCATGCCCAGTCATAACCGAAGTAAGCAACCAAGAAGTTGGTCATAAGAAATGAACAATTTATAAAATGATTTTAGATAGAGGAAGTCCTCAAGGCCCCACTCAAGTTTCAAATATTTTAGAGGAGGTGATCCTTGATACCTCTCCTCGTGTTTATAAAAGATTTTAGAGGAGGTTCCTTGAAACCACCCCTTAAGTTTATAAAAGATTTTAGAGGAGGTGTTCCTTGAGACCCTCCTCAAATTTACAAAGTTTGTACAACAAGTTACCATTTCAAAAGATATTTACCAAATAAGATATTTTGTCCATGAGGACAAACATATTTGCTATTTGACTTTGTTTTTCACTAGGTGGCAACTGTCAGAGGGGATAGGTAGCTGCGCACAGGTAGGGACAAATGCTACATTACATATCTTGTCCCTCACCAACCCCCTCAGTTTTGGTCCCAAAAGTTCCAACTCAGCCCTAGTGCCCAAGTATAAATAGGACCCCTGGGCAAGGTCAAGTCATAATTAGAAATTCAAGTCTTACCGTTACTCTATCAAAATCACACTAGACCACCAAGTATTTTATTTCTTCTCTCTCTATAAGTTTTAAGTGCCTGTTTCTTCACTCCCACATTGATAACCATTATTCTCAGGAGTTTCTCTTGAGACAAGTTACTATTATTGTTGTGAAGTTCATCTTCTTGCAGAGAGTAGTGGTTTATTTGGTTCCATTTTTACCAAAAGGAGAAGGTTTTACCAGGTGCTACTCTAGAAGTTCTTAAAAACCTTAAAAGCAGATTTTATTGAAGTGGGTCACGCCTCACCCATTTCAGCATCTTACCCGACCCCAGTCACACTACCTTCCTATATTTGGAGACTCCGCAGGGGAGGTATCTTGACTTTTATGGAAAAAAAAGGTTTTAACGTTTCTAAGCAACTAGTTTGTGATGACATTTCGTCTGGGAATGGGACTCAAAGTGATCAGACCACTCAGGAGGATGTGGTGGTGACCGGAGCTAAAGTACCTGCTCCTCAGGGAGGGTAGACCAACTCTCCGATAGTAGCTCCGATGACAGGTGTGAACCTTATGGGCATGTTTTTTGAGTTTTTGAAACAAAACAATGTGGACATAGAAGGTTTGGGACAAGGCTGTATAACACTAGTAGTTGCCCCCTCTAGAGGGGCAGCCACTCCAGCAACAATTCCGATGGAAATGGCTCCGCCACCAAAGGTGGTACCAGAGAAGTTGTGGCACCATCAAGTTCACCATCAACAAAGGGCATGAGTTTGGAGGAATCCCCCTCAAAAGATTTTACTATAGACGAGGTGAGGAAGCTAATTTCCTCCTCTCAGAGAGAAGCACCTCATCCATATGAGGAGCTGCAAGACCCTTACCCATAAACTATGAATGAGAAGCCATACCCAAAGGGGTATATTCCACCAAAATTTATCAAGTTCAATGGCAAGGGGGAGAATCAAGGAGAGCATGTGAAGAGATTTGTCGAGTACCTAGGGGTGCATGAAACTAACAAAAGTTTGAGGTTGAGGGAGTTCTCCAAGACCCTTACAGGGAAGGCCTACACGTGGTACTCCCATTTGGCACCCAACGGTATCCTCACGTGGGAAGAAATGCACAAACAATTCCTCTAAAAATTCTTTGTAACAGAGGATGAGTTCACATTGAGACACCTGGCACAGGAGGTGCAAAAGCCCGGCGAGGATTTAATACAATATATCAAGCGTTTTCGCGATAGGGTACTGGATGTCCACGAGGAGGTAGCAGAGGCAAAACTGCTCCCAATATGTGTCGCAGGGCACTGGATGTCCACAACTTGTTTTTTCAGACTTTTAAAGCAATGCCCTTATCTATTTTCTTTTCATTTTTGGAGGGAAACACATCTAGTTCATAGGTTTGCAAATCACCTACTAACTCCTCAATCTTGGTAGAATGCAAGGTGGGAAAGGAATTTAAAACGGTCACTTTAGGGATAGATCTATCGGGTGTGGACCTTAAAATAACACGATCGTCGGGTATTTTCTCTCCCAAATTAAATGATGAATTAACTATATTGAAAAGTCTAGAATAAAATTCATCAAAGGTTTAATTTTCAAGCATTTTGATGGTTTCAAATTGAGTGGTGAGGTTTCGAAGTTTTGATGCCTTAACGACACTAGTTCCCTCGATAGACTTTAATGCCGACTTTATATGCGCTTTTCAATACGCGTAATTGGAACCATCGAAAATAGGAAATTTTGAAAACGGGAAAAATTCCATTTTTAACAACAAAATTCTAAAAGGATCTTAACGCAATAAATTAGCGCTTCCTCTCGCATACTAATTTGAAAAATGCGAAAGCCCCCAAATTTTAAATTTGCCTTTAAAATTAATTTGAATTTCCTTTAAGTGCAGAATAGGATGGTTCAAATTCAAAAACTACACAACCTACAAATTTTAACTTCAAATTTTAATTACTCTCAAATTAAAATTAAACTAAACTAAAAGTGAAATTAAATTACTCTAATATAAATTTTCACTTAAATAAGTTAATTCAACCCAAGTCCTAAAAATTTGCCTAACAAGATTAATTCATTTTTCTATTTAGGCCAAACCAATTTTTATCAAATTAAATTAAATTATCTTGACTTGAATTAAATTAATCTAAAAATTCACCCAAACTAATTTAGCACCAACTTAAACAAATGTGCGATTTAAACTAATTTTTATCTTGATTATCCTAAGCATGCATTCTAGGTGATTTGCAAGATAAAATAAAATCACAACCACTATCCGACGATGTACGAGGAAAACCCAAATGGGAATAACCTCGGATTGGCCCTAGCCTTAAGTCCACTAAGTATGGATTTAATTTTACAAGACATATGACTTACTTCTTCGACTCGATTCGATTCAATCCTTGATGCATCTTCTTATAAATACCTCCGCCTAGTCGACAACCATGAACTCCTCCACGGTCTCGAAATCAACCGATGAGGCTTTTGGTCTCCGTCAACACGCACTCGAAGTCTTTCTTCATGTGGGAACATCGTAACAAACAAATCTTCTTCTTTATGGGATATAAAAGCAAACCTAAACAAACTCTTCAAATGGTAGAGTAGAACCCGATTCCAAACAACTCTCCAAGGACAATGTATATATATAAAAGCTTGGAATTAAACTAAGATATAGGTGTATGTGTTTTCAAGAATTAATCATTTTGGAATTAAACACAAAAAGGAACTTTTTTCTCTCAAGTATATTTCTCTCTTGGAGGGAATGAAAGTTATGTGCAAAAATGGGTTTCCCGCACTTAGTTATGAAGAAAAAAGTACTGGGAAAACAAGTGGGCAAGTGGGAAGTTATTAAAAAAACTGTCAGAAAACTGCCCAGGTCGTTCGAACGAGAACATCGAACCAGAAAATAGAATCAAAATGCCAAAAGTCGTCAGAATCTCGTTCGAACGACTTAGGCTCTCGTTCGAACGAGATTTCAGAAATCTAAAAAATTCTTCTTAAGCCCCCAAAAAACTTTTATACATAGTTTTAAAATAATTTCTGAAAAGTAAAAATCATTTTAAATTAAAATTACACCCATAAAAATATTCCAAGTCTCCTATATATATTAAATGCATTCATACCTTATGGAGGCTTTAGAATCCACATTGTTGTTGACGTGAAACGAGGCACTAGAAACCCTGTAATGATGAAGCTTTTCAAAACTGGCCGCTACGTCTTTAACAAATACGTCATAGGCTTGGATGGATACACTTTACTCTCTATCTTATGACTTAAAACGTTTTGTCCTGAATTAAGCCAATACTACAAATTGACCCAATTGGAAATCTGTCCTTACAAATATCCCCCTTTGGCTATTCCGGGACAAAACCAAAACAAAAATCGTAAAGGGTCATCAAGCTCATCTAGACACACATCCCACCCAAATAAAAAAAATACAGACGCTGACTCGACCCAAGGATGTGCTTTGTCGCTTTGAAAAAATGCCGCTAATCATAAGAATTAAATTCCTGCACACTTAAGCAAACCATTAAACCAATAGGGAATATCAAAATATTAAATGCAATTTAAATAGCTACTCCCCCAAAATTAATTCTCCCCCTTTATCAAACAATGACCTACTTAAAAGGGTGACGTCTCCCCTTAAGTTAGATCACCTAAACTAAATGTTTAGATACCATTTCTCCCCTTTTTTGTTCAGGAATAGACAAAGAATAAAGAATTAAAACATTACTTATTTCTCCCTCTAATTAAAGCAATACCATATCTCCCCCTCAAATCGAAACAAGGGATACAAAATATGGGAAAATAAGTAAAGTCATAGCGGTGCATAAAGTGATAAGAACATTTACGTATATGGGCAACATTAATAGATAACTAATCCACAACAAGGGTTAATAGAGACCAACTTATGATGAAAAAAATGATACCAACTAAAATGTATTCAACATAAGCATGGGATATAAACCAAAATTCGCAACAAGATAGATACCAATTATGAATTAAAAGCATGAATGGATTAGCTAACATGGCAAAGACTCAAAACAACCAACATAAGATATATACGAATACACAATAGATACAAAATAATCATAAGCATACACATATAGATATAAACACACAAATGACACAAAATAAAATAACTAAAATGAGTTTTCCACACTCTTATAGTATAAATGGGTCATATGGAAACGAAAGTGAAGGGGTGTGAACAAGATACCAATGAATTAAAACCCAATCACTTAAACATGTTCACGGAGTTCTCATTTGATTGCAAAACTTTATCAACTAAGATTTAGCCTTATGTGACAAGAAAAAGTGAACTCTATGAACAAACAAGCACAATGCATACAAGCCTAGTATATTGATGATTCTACAAGCCAATAGAGTCATGACAAGAAGGTGAAACTAGGATAAAAGAACATTGTGCAAAACTGTTGATGTACCATCCAAACTCCTTCAAAATATGCATATAATACTTTTGAATGAATATACCAAACTAAATAAAATAGGCCTTGGAAAATATTTTTCTTTTAAGCCTTTGGACCACGTATTTCTTTTAGGTCCATTCGAAACGGTGGCTTACTCGCAAAGGATAATTTTTCCTTTCAGAGCCCTTCCCCGTGCACATTCATATATCAATTGTTTTATCACACAAATCTCACGTGAAACGGATTTAACATTCACAAATACTCCTAGGTCACAAGATATGTAGATGACTAGATTGGTAGGAGAAAACATCACAAAGATCAAATATACATGTGAAGTTAAAATTTCAAAAGAGCTCGTTCATTTGTGTGAAAAGGTATATAAAAGCGAATCCATTAAGCAAGTCAAACTTAAACTACTCCATGTAACCATGACAAAGAACATTTTAAGGATTGAAAATTTTAACCAAAAGTTCTAGCCACATGGAAGCGAAAAGAAGGATTCAACACAAACATATGCCAAAAAAGGTGTGTCAAACTAAAATACACAAAAAAAAATCTTTTTGAGTTTTTAAATTTTTTAACCAAACATACAAAAATATTTACGCAAAAGACAAACAAAAATCAATTTGTATTTTTCATTAAGCCAAAATTACTCATAAGGTAAAACAAAAATGATAAACAAAATCTTTTTGTATTTTTCATTTAATGCAAACTAAAATGAAAAGAATATAGTACAAAAGATATACAAAAATCATAATTCTAGCAAGTGAGTAATCATGGAGCATAGACTAGAAAAGGACAAACAAGCATACAACTAGCATGAATTTATAACATGAAATACAAAACTAGAGTATGCAAAATAAAGCTAACACATTTAACCTTTAGATTTTGCAAGGGAAGAAGCATGTGAAAGCAAATGAGAATCAAAACTCCTATTTTGTAAAGCTACCAAGTCGGATCTCCTAACCCAAACTAGTGAAGAGTGACAATCTCGGGATTTGGGGATCTTAACAACCTCAGCTACCTTACATTTGGATTTCTTAGAAATTCTTTTAAGATCAAAACAAAACTTCCTAAGATGACCTTTTCGACAACAATGTGAGCAAGTAAAGACACGTTGAAAAGTAATACCTAAGGATTGACCTCTAGAAGTGTTCCTAGCTAATTCTTTCAAAACATTGGTTTTGGCTTTATTAGTGGAATCGTTACAAGAATCGAAGCCTAAACCACAAGTTTCATTTTTGACTTGGACGGTTCCTAATATTTTATCTAATTTAGCGGACCTACATTCCAAATCAAATTTGACCTCACTAAAGTCTCTTAATTTTTCTTCCAACTCTAATATTCTAGACTCTAGCAAAACATTCCTCTCTTCAAATATAAGAAGCTCATTTTTCATTGATTTCATCAACCCTCTAAGGTTATCTTTCTCGCCTTCTACATAATCAAGCTTCTCTTGAAGAGCACTCTCACATGTCCTAAGGTCTTCAACCAATGCACACTCATCAACGACCTTGGCACGCTCTCTTAAACTAGCTTCTAACTTCAAATTAGCTCTTTTTAATGTAATATATTCTTCATATAATTCTCTAAATTCAAATGAAGTTCACTCTCATCAACCTTTTCATCACTTTCACCCTCTCTCTCTTTTCCACTCTCATAACCATCATGTTTTGGGGATTCACAAACAATGGCCTCGGAAGAGTCATGTAAATGTAAATCTTCATGGGAAGATTCATTATCGGTGCTCACATGACTTGCCATGAACGCGATAAAGTTGCGCTCAATGGGGGAGTCGGGCCCCTCTTCCTTTTCACTATCATCACTAAGCGTGGCGTTTTAGGAAATTGGTTATTTACTTTCTCTCCTTAGTTTAGTAAGGCACTCTATCGCCCTATGGCCATAACCCTCACAACTGTAGCACCTATTGGACTTGTCCTTATTAAGATTTTCATTATATGATTTAGGGATCGTTTCGGCTTTGTCATGCTTAGAATTTTCAAATTTCTAATAATCATTTTTAAACTTATCTTTATTAAATTTAAGAAATTTTCAAAATTTCTTAGCAAACATAGCCATGTCCTCCGAACCACAACTTGTTTTTCCTCCTTTCAGGCTTTTAAAGAAATGCCTTTATCTATTTTCTTTTCATTTTTGGAGGGAAACATATATAGTTCATAGGTTTGAAAATCACCTAGTAACTCCTTAAGTTTGGTAGAGTGCAAGGTGGGTAAGGAATTTAAAACGGTCACTTTAGGGATAAATCTATCAGGTAGGGACTTTAAAATTTTCTTTACTATACGGGCATCGGGTATTTTCTCTCCTAAATTAAATGATGAATTAACTAGATCGGAAAGTCTAGCATAAAATTCATCAAATGTTTCATTTTCAAGCATTTTAATGTTTTCAAATTGAGTGGTGAGGTTTTGGAGTTTTGAAGCCTTAACAACACTAGTTCCCTCGATAGACTTTAGTGCCGACTTCATACGCGCTTTTCAATACGCGTAATTGAAACCATCAAAAATAGGAAATTTTGAAAACAGGGAAAATTCTTTTTTTTAACAACAAATTTCTAAAAGGACCTTAACGCAATAAATTAGCGCTTCCGCTCTAATACCAATTTGAAAAATATGAAAGCCCCCAAATTTTAAATTTGCTTTTAAAATTAATTTGAATTTCCTTTAAGTGCGGAATATGATGGTTCAAATTCAAAAACTACACAACCTACAAATTTTAACTCAAATTTTAATTACTTTCAAATTAAAATTAAACTAAACTAAAAGTAAAATTAAATTACTCTAATATAAATTTTCACTAAACAAGTTAATTCAACCCAAGTCAAAAATTATCTAACAAGATTAATTCATTTTTTTATTTAGGCCAAACCAAATTCTATCAAATTAAATTATCTTGACTTTAATTAAATTAATCTAAAAATTTACCCAAACTAATTCAGCACCAACTTAAATAAATGTGCGATTTAAACCAATTTTTATCTTGATTATCCTAAGCATGCATTCTAGTCGATTTGCAAGATAAAATAAAATCACAACCACTACACGGCGATGTACGAGGAAAACCCAAATGGAAAAAATCTCGGACGGCCCCTAGCCTTAAGTCCACTAAGTATGGATTTAACTTTACAAGACATATGACTTACTTCCTTGACTCGATTCCGTCCAAGCCTTGACGCATCTTCTTGTAAATACCTCCGCCTAGTCGACAACCATGAACTCCTCCACGGTCTCAAAATCCACCGATGAGGCTTTTGGTCTTCGTCAACCCGCACACCCGAAACCTTTCTTCAAGTGGGAACACCGTAGTAAAAAAAATCTTCTTCTTTATGGGATACAGAAGCAAACCCAAACAATCGCTTCAAATGGTAGAGTAGAACCCGGTGCCAAACAACTATCCAAGCAATATGTATATATATATAAAAGCTTGGAATTAAACTAAGATATGAGTGTATGTGTTTTCAATAATTAATCATTTTGGAATTAAACACAAAAAGGAACTTTTTCTCTCAAGTATATTTCTCTCTTTGTCTCTTGGAGGGAATAAAAGTTATGTGCAAAAATGTGTTTCCCGCCTTAGTTATGCAGAAAAAAGTAGTGGGAAAACAAGTGGGCAAGTGGGAAGTTATTATAAAAACTGTCAGAAAGCTGCCCAGGTTGTTCGAACGAGGTCGCTCGAACGAGATCATCTAACGAGAAAACAAAAACAAAATGCCAAAAGTCGTTAGAATCTGGTTCGAACGAATTGGGCTCTCGTTCGAACGAGATTTCAGAAATCTAAAAAATTCTTCTTAAGCCCAAAAAAACTTTTATACAAAGTTCTAAAAATAATTTCTAAAAAGTAAAAGTCATTTTAAATTAAAATTATACCCATAAAAATATTCCAAGTCTCCTATATATATTAAATGCATTCATACCTTATGGAGACTTTGGAATCCACATTGTTGTTGACGTGAAACGATGCACTAGAAACTCGACAATGATGAAGCTTTTCAAAACTGGTCGCTATGTCTTCAATAAATACATCATAGGCTTGGATGGATACACTCTACTCTCTATCCTATGACTCAAAACGTTTTGCTCGGAATTAAGCCAATACTACAAATTGACTCAATTGGAAATTTGTCCTTACACCAGGTAACAAGAGAAAGTTCGGAGAGGATGCCCCACCACCTCTACCTTGCAGTGTAGCGAAAGCAAAAGATTGCTATTGTACATTGGTACGAGAGGGGATAGCAGGCCCCCCTCATTTGAATGGGAAAATCCCAACAGCAGCTGACATAGCTAATCCTAAGTATTGTGAGTTACATCAGAGGGTGCAACACTACACTAAGGACTGCTACTATCTAAGGAGGATCATTGGCGAGCAGGTGGCCAATGGTATGTTGTAAATACATTCGATGGATATTAACGAGAACCACTCCCAGCACATCACTTTGGCACTGCTAACATGGTAGTAGCATATGATGAAGAAGCAGATTGAGACCTGATGGAGTGGGAAGAGAGCGAGAAAATATGCGAAGAGCTGGAAGGGCCAGCCCTGAATAATAAACAGAGAACTGAGCAGGAGAGGAGGCACGAGAAGTAGTTGTTCACTCCTGACCAAGAATAGGTTGGAGGTGAGGAAGTCGAGCAAGTGAACCTCCAAGAAGTAAAAGTGGGTGTCATCCTTGCTTTAGATGAAGGAGCACTATACCAAAAATAACAATCTAGAATGATTTCAAACTGTGTTAGGTCAAATCTGGCACGGTTTTGAACTGTGCCAGAATCAGGTGTTCCAAAATGGCCATTTTGTTCTGACACAGTTTAAAAGTGAGCCAGATTTGACCAAACAGGAACACTTCTGGCACACTTTTAAACCGTGCCAGAATTTGATATTTCTGTCTCACTTTTGGCACAGTTTTGAACGGTGCCAAATTTCTGGATCAAAGAAAAAAAATTAATTATTTGAAAAAAAGAAAATTCACAAATTGCGAGTTTCATACGTTGTTGATAAACTAATGTACATAGAAACTTCAAAATATTACAAGTCTTAATAGTTCACAGAATAAAAAAAATTGGGCAAAGTTTCCTCTCTTTTCTGGACATTCTAAAACCTTCTAATATAAAAATTGTGTAATATAAAGCCGCACGCACGACCATAAAATATAATAATAAAATTACAAAAGCCCGCAAGTCCATAAAAGTTAACAATAGAACTACAAAATCCAGCATGACCATAAAAAAAAGAATAGAATCCTGAATATTAACGACATTAAATAAATAATCCCATTGTTGTAAACCATTGACTTCTTTGTGTGTTCCACATGGATAAAAGCTAACGATAAAATGTTATCCTGCAAAATAATGGGATACAAAAAGAGATGATATTGTAACCAAGTAATTAAAAAAAATCTTATTCAAGCTGAAAAATTGCACATATCAGTTACAATTATTATTATATTCTCAAATCGAAAGTCGTGTGACTACATGGTCAGCTCCTATGAGTTACATTGGTCTCATACGAGGTGTTAGTACCTCTTACGGGGCCGTTTGAGGACTGGTTTGAGATTTCACCCTTAAACGACATGTTTTTAAGCTTAATCTTAATATTTTCAAATTATCATCATATTCTCAAATCGAGAGACTCGTGACTACGCAGTCAGTTCCAATAAGTTACATTGGTCCCGTGCGAGGTGTTCATGCCTCTTACGGGGCCATTTGTGGGCTAGTTTGGGTTTTCACCCTTTAACAGCTTATTTTTAAGCCTAATCTAGATATTTTTAAATTATCATCATATTCTCAAATGGGGAGACCCGTGACTACGCGTTCAGTTCCTACGATTGAGATTGGTCACGTGCGAGGTGATTGTGCCTCTTACGGGGCCGTTTGAGGATTGGTTTAGGTTTTCACACTCTAACGGCATGTTTTTAAGCCTAATCTAGATATTTTCAAATTATCATCATATTCACAAATCGAGAGACCCGTGACAACGTGGTCAGTTCTTACAAGTTACATTGTTCCTGTGCGAGGTGTTTGTGCCTCTTACGGGACCGTTCAGGACTTGTTTGGTTTTCACCCTTATAACAGCTTATTTTTAAGCCTAGTCTAGATATTTTCAAATTATCATCATATTCTCAAACTGGGGGACCCGTGACTATGCGATAAGTTCCAACAAGTTACATTGGTCCCGTGTGAGGTGTTAGTGCCTCCTATAGGGCCGTTTGGGCACTAGTTTGGGGTTTCACCCTCTAACGACATGTTTTAAACCTAATCTATATATTTTCAAATTATCGTCATATTCTCAAATGGGGAGACCCTTGACTACGCGATTAATTACTACATGTTATATTGGTCCCGTGCGAGGTGTTTTTAAGTTTAATCTAGATGTTTGGGGTCGATTTGGGTTTTCACCCTTTTAATGGCTTGTTTTTAAGTTTAATCTAGATGTTTCAAATTATCGTCATATTCAACTTGTTTGTCTTTACGCTCATACTCTTGTCTGATCTTCTTTGAGCTGATTAGGCATCATTACACATTAAATACATATTAAATAGTAAAACTAAAATTATGCAAAAAACTAACTACTCAATGGGATGAATTGCTTCATTGAAAGAATGGAAATCCGTGAAAGTAGAACGAATAGGCAAGACCATTCCTCTTCTCCCACGAGGTCCAAGAACTGAGTTAAAATCACCAAAATAAATAAATGGAGGGACATTGGTGAATATTAGACATTGGTTATTATTTTAGATTTTCGGTGGGAACTCGAGCACATGACATTGGGTTAGTTTCCATACCTCTACATACTTTCTCTCTTTTTTGTTGGTTAGTTCTTTAATATGCTGTAAACTGATTTTACAATGTTTTGTATTGGGTTTCCAATGTTATGTATTGATTTTATAATATTTGTTCTTATAATGTACTGAGCTTGGTGTAATTAATTAGACTTTGAGATTGTTTAAGCATCGGTTGCCTACGTGTTTTATTTGTTTGATAAAATGTATAGACCATTGTTTAGACATTGTTTAAAGTTACTTTCCTTGGGTTCTATATGTATGATCAAATGTCTAGACCAAAGGTCTAATCCATTTTTAAAGTTAATATGGAAATGATTAAAATGTACTCTTGCAAGCATAGCTTTGTTGATATTTTATAACTTGTTTTCTTTCGTGTGATTTAAGACTTATTTAGGTTCATGTCCCATTTATGGAGTTTCACTTTAATTTTATGCTATTTTTTTGTCAATTCACGTTTTGGTTTATATAAATACATGTTTACACTAGGGTTGTAATTAAGACTTATACAATGAGGAGGCAATATATTGAATATTGGGCAAGCTTTAACTTAATGTGTGCTATTATTCCAAGTATGTTGTAATGGAAGAGATCCATATGCATATGTGAAGCACAAACATCGACCTAATACTTTTGATTAGTTTTAAATAGCAAACATGTTCCCACAAAGTTCAATGGTAATACTTTTATTTATAGGAACACAAATATTTCATGATACATCCACGTTTGAATCTTAATAAGCATGGGGTAAACTTTATTTTCATACTTTTGTACTTCAAATTTATTGCTACAGATATGGTAAACTTCATTTTCTCACTAGTTCGTGTTTCAATCTTAATAAGAAAACATAAATTCTGGAACAATGATATCATTTATCATAAATTTTACACATATGTGTTTCAACTTGAATTGCGGTAATTATAAATGGTAGTTATGTTAATCTATTATTATGTTAATTGGCAGTGTTAAACCTATGATTGCCTGATTTAATAAGTTTCAACATTTTATTTATATTTTAATTTACTTCTTATTGCTTATTTTTAAAATTTTGCTTATTTCGGAGTACTATTATAGGTTTGTCACATGGATAGTCCAAAGTTTGTAAATTTAAGGGTGAAATTGGATTTTCGTTGTAGTGGATTAGCAACAAATTAGATTGGATTTACCTTTGACAAGAATGGTTACACATTTATTCTGGAGTACTGTCGAGGGCCAATAGCATAGTTGCTCATGGCCTAGCACTGCTAGCACTGCCAGATACTTGGCAGTCTCCTCCACCTCTTTATCAGCTCTTGCGACTTTGAGGTAAAACCTGTATAATTTACAAGTAGGAAAAACACATATTACTCCTTTAACTCTTGAAAAAGTCACTAGCCTAAAAAAGCAAAGAACAAACTTATAGATTGTGAACAACCAAAGACTAAGATAATGAGAACTGTGTACCATAAGAAGTTGTGCATGGTGGGCAAGAAACACCGAAAGTTGAGAATTTCCTGAACCAGCCATTAGGTCCAATGTGAAATATCTTCTGCCTCAGGCTGAAATGATGACAGTAATATAAGTTTAGTGAAATGACCCTTCAAGAACACAAAAACAAATTTTTTTGGTTCATGATGATTGGAGTTTGGTGACAAATTTTTTTATATTGGATTTTAGTGTTGGTATTATAGTACAGTATATATAAATATCCTTTAGTCAAGCAATGTTTTGGCCAAAGACTCAGCAGCCTAGTGTTTGACATATAATTATATTTATGCAATTTTTTAATAGAGATATCTTCTTTTAAACCTGAAATTGTTGAAGAGTTAAAGCAGGTTCATGTGGTTAATAATCACAAGTATGTCAAAATGGTCAACCCATTAGTGATTCGAATCAATTGAAGGTTAAGAAAAGGGTTGTTTAGACAAGCATAGACACCGAGTTTTACTTTAAATGTTAAAAGTACTAAACTAAGGTTAAGAGTACTTGATTATCAATTAAAAAGTTTATTGTATTGTATTAATTTGACCCTTCAATCCAATGAAGCTTTCTTGATCATATTTCAATCAACTTCCAATATGGCATTCTTTTCCTTCTTGGAATATTGGTTCGAAAAAGGAATAAAGTACTCGAGAAAATAGATGAATCAGATATTAAAAAAAATAATAATTATGAATACCTTGCAACATCAACTAAATGAGTGGCAATGTGTTTTCTTCAGTTAGAGGGAGTGACCCAAATGGCTCTAATACCACATAAAGTAGACACAACTTGTTTTTCGCATAAAATTGCTCCATTCAACATCTCAGAGTTTTTAACTGAAGGGTTCGTTTTCACTTTCTCTCGATGAAAGCTCACATTGCCAAATTGGAGGGTTGTTGATATTGAACTTAATCTCATTTTTTTTATATATTATCAGACCTTTCATTTGTTGGCCCTGGGATAATCTTATAGGCCTTCTTTATTGTTTTCGCTACCAGACAAGCAACAATCCTCATGGTGGAAAATTTTTTCAATCTCTAGAAGAGAATAAGGATAATATATGCTAGGTTGTTTGATTCGAAGCATCAATCTTATTGAGGCATAATTTAAAAAACTTACAAATATTTTGTGATTTATTCAAGAAGTTATTACAAATTAAAACTTGAAGTTATAACATGGTCAAGTTGGGTACCTACTTGAAACTTGAAGGATGTTGTTGTTGTTGTCTTTTCTGTGCGATATGAATCTCTTGTTTGGGGTGAGTGGGGTAGGAGGCGACGGCGGAAGGAGGAGCTAGTGCAGAGCTGGTTTGGGGAGAGCAGTGGATGAGAGGGAAGGAGAAGGAGGGGAGAGGTGCCTCTGTGCATGCCGGGATATAATACTGAGTACGAAATATGAGTGTAAGTGAGTAAGAAATGTGAGAGAAAGTAAACGAAACCTCAAATATACCTAAGTACGAAATGTGAGAGGATAGTGAGAGTGAGAGAGTTAGGTGAGATAAATACTGAGATAACATAAATAGATCACAAACTATTCCTGAGTTGAATTTCTAAACATTGAAATATGCAAAACAGAATATATAATCACAAAAATAAATAAATTAGGTTACAAAACTATGGGTTAAAACACCAATAAATGTGATTTAGAGTAAAAACATATTGTTCTTGCCTCGTGGTTGGTTTGAGATGGTGAACGTGATAGCTCAAGGTTGACACTATAAATGACTAAACATTTGAAGATTAAAAAATTAAGCAGATCCAGAAGCGAGACTATACCGTTTAAAAACACGAAATGATCTTGCGACTCAATAAATCTCGTGTCATCCAAATCATAAAGCATAAATGAAAATTTGATCGTGTCCATTTGTGGAGTATTTGGGTGAAAAACATGGATTGATTTAACAAAGTTCGCAACACATCAATTGATTTCCCAAAGATTGTCGCAATTAATATGCGACATCCCGGTTAGAATACACCTATAGATATATTCAAATCAGGGTACTCTTGATATAAAAAATAATATAGGGTACTCGTACTCTTGATAATAAATTGGATTGGAACCCACACTAACCAAATTATAAACAGTTCAATTCCTCCCATTCCTCCCATTACTGTGAATACATTAAATGAATCTTGAAACAATTCAAATTGATGCAAATCCATTGATAACTTCCCTTTCACTTGAAGCAAACACAAGTTAGTCCCTTTCCCATCCACAACGGGCTCCCACAAGTTGCATCATCTAGACTTAAACAGTGTACTTATTTCATTATCTTAGGGATGTAAAAACTAACATTACATAAATTAAGTAGCAGTTAGGTTCGTCAGAAGAATCATACATGAAAAGTATTGTCCACACATTTCCTTTTCATTTACTCATTGCAAGCCTGTAACTACTTATTCAATATAGAAATAGAAAGAAAGAATGTAAAGTATTGATCGTATATGATGAGCCTTGACACATAAAATAGAGACCATATTCATTAGCCACGTGTAATTGCATGTTGAGATAATTATGGGAATCATATGATTCTATCAGATGATCACATCACCAGGTGGGCGTTTGGTTTGCATTGCCCCAATTTGTACAACTCGAAAGTTGTGTTAATGGTGAATGACCATCCATTCTCATAATGATATATTCACATATGAAATTTAGACAATAGCCAATAAATAAATGGGTAATTAGCTAAGTATGAGCTACACAGACAAATACTAGAGATGATTAAAACTACTTAAAATTATGCCAGGAATTTAAATTTAAGTCGAGAAAAGCAATAATCTACATTCCATGTGAGAATAAATGAAATAATAAACAGAAACAAACAATGTCATGAGATTGTATCCAAAATCAAAATTGATGTTATAAAGTGATCAATTTGAAGAGATGTTCATATTAATTGAATCAAAATAGAGAGATCATAGATTGAAAACCTAAATAAATTCCACTCTCTAAATTATTCCACGCCATTGGCAGCTTGAGCTCCCAAATCTAAACAAATATGCCACCATATCAACCCTTCAACTGATAATAAACCTTAGCCACTAACCAAACAACCCATTCCAAAAACAATTTCCATGGTACTATATTTAAAAACCCTAATTTATTTCTACTTCAAATAACTTTGATAAACAAATAGGGCTCAAACTTTCTGATTGACTATAAACACCAAATGCTCATTATTTGACCATTCAAAATCTCCAACATGCTTTACAATACATTTACTATAAAACTTCCAAAACAAAAGTTGTCTATTATTTGAAATAATAAATTTGTATGTTTCAAAAACAAAAGTTTTACACCCCCCCTTTTTGCATATCTTCATCGTTTTCTTAATCAAAATGATTGAATCTCAAATTATTAAACCAAGTTAAATAATCAAGCTATATAAAATAGTAAAATCAACATACGCGTACAATGAGAAACAAACCTGCTTTGTCATCCTCACTCTCTTATCAGTATCAAGGTTAGAATTGAAGCCCTTATACTTTTGACTCATTTGAGTCTAGACTGTATAAGAGCTCATCTAGTTTGGAAATTGTGACAAAATTGTGTCCATCCTAGAAACCAAAGAGCCTCAGAGATTGTTTTGCTTCTTCTCCTATTCATCTTGTAATGATCCTGAGACTATAGCCATCACTCACACACTTAGAACTTAATTTTTGCATATCATATTGCACCTTTATGTGTATTAATGTGGTGAGTGTGTTTAAATCTCTCAATTTGATTTTTATTAATTTTTTGGGAATTTTAAACATCTTTTAATTAAGGTTTTATTAAACTAAAACTTGATTTAAAAAGCTTTGGGGTTAATATCTAAATATGTTTTGTTGTGGTTTTTGGCCTTAAGTTACTCTGGGTAGAAACCAAAAGCGCCAGAGACTCCAGGGTTGGCTTTGTAATTAGTTTTGGACGCGCGTTTGTATTCATTCTATGGCCAACACTTGCTGCTCTCTGATTGGCCAGAGTTGTGTTTCTTTACAGAGACAAAACTTCGCATGTTTACAGCCCTTGGATCAACCCTTATCAATGGCCTGCATGCCGCCTGAGTGAATCCCCGTGTAAACCTTTAAGCCAATCACAGCCTGTTTAATCCACCGCCTGTTGTGAGCCCTTGGATTGAAGTCAAAGAAGCTTGACTCAATCTCAGCCGTTGTTTTTGAACGAAAGTCTGGAACCTTCTCCTCTTGCTATTTAAAGGACTCTCATCTCAGCCTTCGAAAGCTTTTGTCACTTTGAAAATTCTCAAAGAAAGAATAGAGAGAGAGAGAGAAGAGAGAAGAGAGAGAGAGAAACCAGAGAGTCAAGTTAGAAACCCTAACTTCGCCTAAAACTTCTCCAACCTAAACCACTTACCTCTCCAAAACACCATAACCAAATAAACACCATCTTTAGTGTTTCTTGAGTTTATGAGAGTTCGAGTTGAGTGATCTTGGGTTGCTGTAACCTTGTGTTCATAAAATCTTATTTCCAACTTAGACACCTACTCAGATCTTGTTTCTGATTCAATAGAAATCATAGATCTGAAGTTTTTCATGTCATAATACACTTAGTTGCATTTTATTTCTCATCTTGAGAAGTACATTGTTGATTGTTTTCTGTTAAAACATTTTATTACTTCAGAATCAACAATAAATGTTTTATAGTTTCTGTTTTTACAAAACTTAACCTGACCTAGTTGGATTCGCACTTGGAGGGTTTTCAATCTCCTAAATATTTTCAAAAGAGATTGAGAAAGGTCTTGACCGATTTCTTAAGCAAGATCTCCGTGGAATCTGGGTTATTTTGAAAGGTCAAAAGGTTTTTGGTTTTGTAAGAAAGAAAAATAACAAACTCACTGCATATAGAATTTATATGTAATTTGTATAGGACTGTTTGTAAATCTAAGCGTGTGTGAGTTCATGCATGTGAATAGGATTCATTACACAAACACTTAACACACTACATACACTGAAAGTGTTGGCTATAAGATTTGGTGAACATAAGTCGACGTAACGTGCTGAAACAAAGGAAGAGTTGACAAACTGAGAAGACTACATCAACAATCAAGATCTGCAGAAAAGTTTAAGGACGCCAGAGGGTACAATCCTGAACTTGTATAGATTTGTTATTGTGTGCATGTTAGTTAAATAGATTGTAACTCGCATATTTGTTTTAGTGAATTTTTTTTGTGTTACTCCGTAGAGGGAGTCGTGGATGTTTCCTCAAGGGTGAGGTTTTACCACGTTAAAAATCCTGAGTATTAATATTTCTACATCTTCTCATCCCATTCTGTTGTGTGCTGAGTTTAAAATATTTTAAACTGTTTACTAAAACTTGTTATCAAATCTTGTCCTAATCTCGTACATAATTTTGTTAACACATCTTGTGTTCAAAATCAGTTTGATTTAAGTAAAGAGTTTCTTCAACAAACTTTTCGGAGTTGCTTAAATAGTTTATTTTCAATAAACGACTTTAGCAACGCTATTTCAATTGGTATCAGAGCTATTGGTGAACTTATTTAAAAAAGATCCTGAGTTTCTGAAACTGTTTTCTCAAAATCAATCATGGACGAGAAAAATGAAAGATATGGTAACTTGACCAGACCTCCAGTCTTTGATGGAACCAATTTTTCTTACTGGAAAGTAAGGATGATTGCTTTCATTCAAGGAACTTTGGGAGATGATGTCTGGGACATTATTGAAAATGGATACTCTTATCCTGCTAAACCAGCCACTGAAGGAAGCAATGAGAGGGTTAAGAAAATATTAAGTGAGTTTACTCAAGAAGAGAAACAAGTTTCTCGAAATAATAATAAAGGAAAGAATGCTATATTTATGTCTATAAATGAACATGAGTTCAAGAGAATCTCATCTTGTACCACTTCTAAGGAAGCATGGGGTACCTTGATTACTGCCCATGAAGGAGACTCTAGGGTTAAGGCTGTTAAAACTCAGATGTTAATTCAACAGTATAATTCTTTAATCATGTCTGAATCTGAGTCTTTTGATGACTTCTATATGAACCTGACTGATATTGTCACTAAACTGCATGCTAATGGTATAACTTATGATAGACAAGAAATTGTGTCTAAAATTCTGAGATCATTACCACAGAAATTTGACAATAAAAGATATGCTATTGAGGAAATGTGTGATATAAATCTCACTCCTGAATTACTCAGTAGTAAATTAAGAACTGTGGAAATGGAATTAGAGTTTAAGAAACAATTGACCCACACTCATAGGAAACATACCGGTTCCAATCTTAGCTTTACTTCTAAGATGATTAAGCCTGAGTTAAACACTCCTAGTAATGATTCTGATAAGGACTGTGACTTAGAAAGTCTAGATAATCAGATTGCCCTAATGTCAAAACAATTTAAGAAAATTGTTAAATTTAGAAACAGTATTGCAAATAGACAGGGCAAGTCTAATTATTCAACTCCTTCAAATCACAAGTCCCATGAGAAACCTCATGACAAACAGAACAAGGACAACACAAGACCTCACAGAGACCTCAAGAAGACAGAATGCTATAGATGTGGTAAACTAGGACACATTGCTCAAGACTGTAGAGTTAATTTAAATACCCAAAACAAACACTCTAGAGCCAACATCTGCAAAACATGGGATGACTCAAGTGACTCTGAAAATGAGGAACCTGAGACATCTGATGGTTTTGATCCCTGTTTATCCTTCTTTGCCAAAATCATATATAATGATGATATGCCTGTGCTTGATAGTGAGGATGAGTCTAGTAATTCTAGCTCTGTTGCTTTGAATCATACTTTAACTGGTTTAGATGCTTTACTTACTGAGAACATAAATACTTCTTCCTCGGGGTGTGTGAGTCAAAGGGGAATCGATACTGCTGATGTCAATGGGTGCGTGAGTTTAAGAAATGAAACCTTAGGGGTCACTTCACACACTTCACTTAGTGACTCAGACAATGAAGATCTCTCAGACATTCACACTCTATATGCCAAAACTCTTAAGAAAAGCACTAGACTAGAAAAGATTGTGAAAGATCATACCAAAAAGCTAGAGGATCTAAGCCTGATGGTAAAACTGAATGCTGAAGAGTATACTACTCAATACATGTCTCGTGAAAGTGAAGTCAAAGTGTTTGATGAAAAATTGAAAACTTTAACTGAAGCTAATGAAATTCTGGAGAAAAAATACAAAGGGACATTATTAGAATTGGAACAAACCAAAGAAAAGACAGCAACTGTGTTCAAAAAAATTTCAAAATTTGAAAACAATTCTAAATGTTTTGAGGAATTCGTTGCTGAATCTAAAACCAATTCTGATGATCGAACTGGTATAGGGTTTTGCCCCAATTTGAAGACACAAACAAAACATGTTGAACCTATCAAATTTGTGTCAGGAGGCAAAAGACCTATTGAAACATGTCCAGACTTTCATTCACTAAAAACTGAGTTTGATCATCAAAACACTAACACTGGAGATGCAAGTTGCTCTAAGCATGAAAGTTTACCAAAAGAAAAATATGTCTGCCCCCCAATTAGGAAAAGTGAACCTGCTTTCAAACCTGTGCTACCTAGGAATAAAATTCAGCCTCAAAATTTCTCAAAACCTTTGTTTAGAGACTTTCCTAAGGTAAACCCCATTCTGAGCAATCTTTATTGCTCCCATTGTGATATATACGGACATTATTTCGATGATTGCTATGCTAGGAGACTGATTAAGCCTATCTACAATACCTCCATGTATCAAAACTTTAACTATTCTAGGAGGAGTCGTAACAATTATGTCCTTCCCAGGCCACCAGACAAAAACTCCAACTATAGGAATAGAAAGACTAAACCTAAAAGGACATTTACTAGAAGGAATCCCATAAACTTTTCTAAATCAAATGCTCAGGTGTTTAAATTTACTCAAAAACATGCGCAAAATGTTTTTCAACAAAAATCTAATGCTCGCAAATTTTATCAAATGAGAGCAAACAAGCGCAAACAGAAAACCAGAGCAATTTGGGTTAGAAAATATGATCTAGTACCCCAGATGAAGTGTAATATTGTTATTTCTGCCTTAAAAGCTGAACTTACATCTTCTGGTTGGTATTTGGATTCTGGATGTTCCAAGCATATGACAGGTGATGATACAAAACTTTTAAATAAAACCCACTTTGATTGTGGGAAAATTGTTTTTGGTGATGGAGTATCATCCCAGATCATAGGCAAAGGAACTCTTAAAGAAAAAGGACTTCCTGTTCTTGAAAATGTTCTCTTAGTTAAAGGTCTTAAGGCTAATTTACTTAGCATATCGCAATTTTGTGACTCAAACCATACTGTTACCTTTTCAAAGAACAATTGCAAGATTTTAAATGAAAAGGGAGAATGCGTAATTATAGGATTCAGGACTCCTGACAATTGTTATACTGTCATGACTAGTTCTGAAATCTGTAATGTTGCCAGAATGGATGACAATGAGATATGGCATAACAGAATGGGTCACATTAATTACGAAAATTTGAGTAAATTGTCCTCTCAACAAATAGTTAGAGGAATACCAAAAATTAAACCTATTCATAACATTGTCTGTGGTCCCTGTCAAGAAGGAAAAATTGTTAAAGCACCTCATAAAAGGGTTAAAGATATCCTTACCTCTAATCCCTTAGAACTCATCCATATGGAACTAATGGGTCCTTCTCAAACTGTTAGTCTCTGTGGACACAGTTATATCTTAGTTATGGTAGATGACTTCACCAGATTCACTTGGGTAGCTTTCTTAAAATAGAAATCCGATACTTTCCAAACTTTTTTAAAGATTCTTTTACGGATTGAAAATGAGAAAGACACTCAAGTGAATAGAATCCGAAGCGATAGAGGTGGTGAATTCAAAGATACTGGTATTATAGAATACTGTGACTATAATGGTTACAAACATGAGTTCAGTGCTCCTAAGACCCCTCAACAAAATGGTATAGCTGAGAGAAAGAATCGTACCCTTCAAGAGATGGCACGTGTCATGCTCCATGCCAAGAACTTACCTAAGTATTTTTGGGTAGAATCTATTCGTACAGCATGCCATCTTATTAATAGGGTCTATCTTAGAAAGAATTCCAAACAAACTCCTTATGAACTTTGGTACAATAAAAGCCTAATCTTAAGTACCTTAGAACCTTTGGTAGTACCTGCTATGTGTGCAAAGATAGGGAACACTTATCTAAATTTGAGAGCAGGGGAGATAAAGCCATATTCTTAGGATATTCACCTAACAGTAGAGCTTATCGGGTGTATAATCTTCGCACTAAAACCTTAATGGAATCCATAAATGTAATTGTTAGTGACACTACTATAGAAAGCAAGACTAGTGAATTAACTATAGAAGAAGAATCGTCAAATATTTTAGAAAATGACTCTTCTGAAATAGATAATTCATTACCTATTGAGTCACCTGAAGTACCTAACTGGGTTTCTAAATATCATCCCATAAACAACATAGTTGGTAACCCTAGTGAGCCAGTACGCATAAGATCCCAACTTAGAAATTATGCACTTTATGCATGCTTTGTTTCTCTTGTGGAACCAAAGAATGTAAATGAGGCATTGAATGACTCTCACTGGATTTCTGCAATGCAGGATGAACTTTTATAATTTGTCATTCATGATGTATGGTATCTTGTTCCACGTCCTGATCACAAAAAGGTTATTAGTACTCGTTGGATTTTCAAAAATAAAACTGATGAAAATGGGATGATAATTAGAAATAAAGCTAGACTAGTTGCTCAAGGTTATTCCCAAATAGAAGGAATTGATTTTAACGAGACGTTTGCTCCTGTTACTCGTTTAGAATCAGTTCGTCTGCTTCTTGCTATAGCTTGTCACATGCATTTTACATTATATCAAATGGATGTAAAATCTGCGTTCCTTAATGGAATACTTGCCGAGGAAACCTATGTAGAACAACCTAAAGGGTTCATTGACCCTAATTATCCTAATCATGTATTTCGGTTGAAAAAGGCTTTATATGGTCTTAAGCAAGCTCCTAGAGCTTGGTATGAGCGCCTGTCCAGTTTTCTATTGGATAAAGGTTTCAAAAGAGGTGGAAATGACCAAACCTTATTTGTCAAACATTTTGGCAAACACATTACTATTGCTCAAGTCTATGTAGACGATATCATATCTGGATCCACTTCTACCTCAGAAGTAAAATCTTTTGCTGAAATTATGAGTAAGGAATTTCAGATGTCCCTTATGGGGGAGTTACAGTTCTTCCTAGGTCTCCAAGTCAAACAACAACCAGATGGATTGTTTCTTTGCAGACTAAGTACGCATTAGAGATAGTTAAGAAATTTGGCCTCGAGAGTGCTAAAAGTGCTAAAACGCCTATGAGTACTACAGAAAAATTGTCAAAAGATGAAAATGGGAAATCTGTAGATCCTACTTTATATCGTAGTATGATTGGCACATTACTCTATCTGACTGCCTCGCGTTCTGATATCATGTATGCTGTGTGTGTTTGTGCGCGCTATCAAAACAACCCCAAAGAGAGCCATTTAAACTCTGTTAAACGGATAATTAAATATGTTAAAGGCACTCTAAATTTAGGAATTTGGTACACGAATGACACACCGAGCACTATTATTGGGTACACTGATGTTGATTGGGCTGGTTGTACTGATTATAGTAAAAGCACTTCAGGCGCATGTTGTTATATTGGTAATAACTTGGTAGGATGGAGTAGTAAAAAATAGAACTGCACATCTCTCTCGACTGCTGAATCTGAATACATAGCCGCTGGTAGCTGTTGTGCCCAATTATTGTGGCTTAAACAAATGCTAAGTGATTATGGTATTCAAGAAACCACACTTCATCTCTATTGTGATAATCAAAGCGCGATTAATATTTCTAAGAACCCTGTTCAACACTCGCGAACTAAGCACATTAAAATAAGACATCATTTTATTCGTGAACTCGTTGAAACCAAGGAATTAGAAATCAATTATCTTCCTACTGATCTACAACTTGCAGATTTGTTTACCAAACCTCTTGATTATAATAGATTCATTTCTTTACGTAAATCTATTGGTATGGTTTGTGTCGAGTAAATACCTGTTATATTTTCCAAGTTCCTTCCCTTTGTCCATTTGAGACAAAATGGGGGAGAAATTTGAGTCTATCTCTGCATATACTAAACAGCTTGATCTTAGTAATTCTTTGCAGGTATTCTTCTTGTACAGTCATTCTCTATTGTAATAATAGGGTGTTAAACTGTATATAGTTGAGTTATGTAATTTTTGCTTTCTAGGATTTGGGTAGATAGAACTTTTATAGGAATAGATTTTTCTTATTTGTTGTCGCCCTACGAGTTCTAGATGACTCAAAGGAGATTTTGTCTCATATTTCCAAAGGGGGAGATTGAAGCCCTTATACTTTTGACTCATTTGAGTCTAGACTGTATAAGAGCTCATCTAGTTTGGAAATTGTGACAAGATTGTGTCCATCCTAGAAACCAAAGAGCCTCAGAGATTGTTTTGCGTCTTCTCCTATTCATCTTGTAATGATCCTGAGACTATAGCCATCACTCACACACTTAGAACTTAATTTTTGCATATCATATTGCACCTTTATGTGTATTAATGTGGTGAGTGTGTTTAAATCTCTCAATTTGATTTTTATTAATTTTTTGGGAATTTTAAACATCTTTTAATTAAGGTTTTATTAAACTAAAACTTGATTTAAAAAGCTTTGGGGTTAATATCTAAATATGTTTTGTTGTGGTTTTTGGCCTTAGGTTACTCTGGGTAGAAACCAAAAGCGCCAGAGACTCCAGGGTTGGCTTTGTAATTAGTTTTGGACGCGCGTTTGTATTCATTCTATGGCCAACACTTGCTGCTCTCTGATTGGCCAGAGTTGTGTTTCTTTACAGAGACAAAACTTCGCATGTTTACAGCCCTTGGATCAACCCTTATCAATGGCCTGCATGCCACCTGAGTGAATCCCCGTGTAAACCTTTAAGCCAATCACAGCCTGTTTAATCCACCGCCTGTTGTGAGCCCTTGGATTGAAGTCAAAGAAGCTTGACTCAATCTCAGCCGTTGTTTTTGAACGATAGTCTGGAACCTTCTCCTCTTGCTATTTAAAGGACTCTCATCTCAGCCTTCGAAAGCTTTTGTCACTTTGAAAATTCTCAGAGAAAGAATAGAGAGAGAGAGAGAAGAGAGAAGAGAGAGAGAGAAACCAGAGAGTCAAGTTAGAAACCCTAACTTCGTCTAAAACTTCTCCAACCTAAACCACTTACCTCTCCAAAACACCATAACCAAATAAACACCATCTTTAGTGTTTCTTGAGTTTATGAGAGTTCGAGTTGAGTGATCTTGGGTTGCTGTAACCTTGTGTTCATAAAATCTTATTTCCAACTTAGACACCTACTCAGATCTTGTTTCTGATTCAATAGAAATCATAGATCTGAAGTTTTTCATGTCATAATACACTTAGTTGCATTTTATTTCTCATCTTGAGAAGTACATTGTTGATTGTTTTCTGTTAAAACATTTTATTACTTCAGAATCAACAATAAATGTTTTATAGTTTCTGTTTTTACAAAACTTAACCTGACCTAGTTGGATTCGCACTTGGAGGGTTTTCAATCTCCTAAATATTTTCAAAAGAGATTGAGAAAGGTCTTGACCGATTTCTTAAGCAAGATCTCCGTGGAATCTGGGTTATTTTGAAAGGTCAAAATATTTTTTGGTTTTGTAAGAAAGAAAAATAACAAACTCACTGCATATAGAATTTATATGTAATTTGTATAGGACTGTTTGTAAATCTAAGTATGTGTGAGTTCATGCATGTGAATAGGATTCACTACACAAACACTTAACACACTACATACACTGAAAGTGTTGGCTATAAGATTTGGTGAACATAAGTCGACGTAACGTGCTGAAACAAAGGAAGAGTTGACAAACTGAGAAGACTACATCAACAATCAAGATCTGCAGAAAAGTTTAAGGACGCCAGAGGGTACAATCCTGAACTTGTATAGATTTGTTATTGTGTGCATGTTAGTTAAATAGATTGCAACTCGCATATTTGTTTTAGTGAATTTTTTTGTGTTACTCCGTAGAGGGAGTCGTGGATGTTTCCTCAAGGGTGAGGTTTTACCACGTTAAAAATCCTGAGTATTAATATTTCTACATCTTCTCATCCCATTCTGTTGTGTGCTGAGTTTAAAATATTTTAAACTGTTTACTAAAACTTGTTATCAAATCTTGTCCTAATCTCGTACATAATTTTGTTAACACATCTTGTGTTCAAAATCAGTTTGATTTAAGTAAAGAGTTTCCTCAACAAACTTTTCGGAGTTGCTTAAATAGTTTATTTTCAATAAACGGCTTTAGCAACGCTATTTCAATAATTTTTAGAATCAATATCCACTAACAAATTAATCTCAACATCAGCGCTCGAAGGTTTCACTCTTACCTACAAAGCAACAAACAAAAAAATCTCATAATTATTATCATTACCGAAATAAACAGTACATTCCATGTCATAAAATGACAAATTACAAATTGAACAGACCTTTTCACATTGTTCCTAATTCGTAGGGTTGCCAGCACGACTTTAATGGATATTACAAAACATATAACTGGATTTTGTTTAATAATAGTTAATAAATGCACAATGATGCACATACATATGTAAATGTGTGTGAAATTTTGTTTACACATTACCTGAGTGTTGAAATCAGTGGTAAGGGTAAAGAAGACGTAAATTTCTCTAACAACCACTCATGAGTTTCTAGGGTTCCAATATCTCTGATGAGTTTCTAAGGCTTGAAAATGGAAGTTAAGCAATGCAAAGTTGTATATCCCTTGTGGGTTCTAAGGGTTTGGTTAGAAAAGAGAGAAATTTGTGTTGAGGGTAGGGATGGCAGCGGGTCAGTTCAGGGTCGGGGTCGGGGAAAGCATCCCCATCCCTATCCCCGTTAGAAATATCATTCCCCATACCCTCCCTGTTCCCCATTATAACGAGTTCGACGGGGAACCCGTTTCTTTTTATATAATTAAGTATACTTCATTAAATTATTTGTTAAATAAAAAAAATAGTATATCTTATAAACCCCAAATCAGTGTTATCTCAACAATCAACGGCAACGATCAACAATCGTAAAATTAACAACACTGTTATCTCAACAACCCGAAATCAACAATCAACAGCAACAATACCTTACAAGATGGTAACAATCGTAAAATCAAAATCAACAATGAACAACAACAATCGAAATCAATAATACCTTACTTCTACTGTTATCGCAAGCTGTAGAAATCAATAATCGAAATCAACTATACCTTACGGTGTTACGACTTATCTCAAGTTGTATTAAAACTACTGTAAGAACCAACAATTAAAATCAACAGTAGAAACCATGAGGTCGTGGAGATGAGGGAGTTTGAGTGGCGAAAATCAACGACGTTTTGAGTCGCAAAAATCGGGGAAATCAACGGTGGGGATATGAGGGAGCTGTGCGAGGGAGATCGAGGGACGATGAGGGAGAGATAAGGGAGATGAGTGAGGGAAATTGTGTGAATAAAATCGGGACTTTCATTTTAGATGGGAGGGACAAAAATTTACGGTATTTATATTTTATTTAGGTGTGATCAATTTGGAACAGTTTTAAACAGTGCCAAATTTTGGCATGGTTTTAAAGTGTGCCAGACTTTCATTAAACTGTGCTAGAATTTGGCACAATTGTAAACCGTGCCAGATTTTTAATATCAAGGTGTGCCAAATTGTTATTTTTGGTGTAGTGGAGGGACATCTGAGGCGAAGTATCTGTAATGCCCAAACATATGAAGTGGACTTAGAATATAAATGTGAAGCTATAGCAAGGAGTCCTAAGTTCGAGTGGTTCTTTGACCAAATATGAGTAAAGTATGACAACAGAGTAGTCATAATAAGAAGGGTTTTGGAAGAAGTACAGCAACGTGGAGACCCTCACTAAATTAGTAGGGACCAATTGAGAGGTTGATCGAAAGATACACTTATGAAGTGGTCTTTTTTTAGGCAGACATGCAGGTGCCCCACTTCCACAACCGCCCGTTGTAGGTAACAACTATGATTAATGGAATCTCCTTCCTTAGGGCATTGATTGATGGAGGGGAATCTATTAATATTATTCCAATAAGCACGTTGTATGAAACAAGGATTGATCAAGAAAAGATAGTACCTGTGTCACTAGTGATTTTAGGATGTAATCCCTCGGATATGTGAATGTGGGTATCAAGTTGGGGAATTTCACTTCCCACATCAAGTTTACATCAATGCCAATACCAGCTACCAATTGCTTATTGGAAGGTTATGGATGCATACCCATGGCATAGTACCCTACACCTACCATCAATGTGCAAAGGCCAACATCCGAGGAACATAGAACATAATCAAGGCAACATAGAAGACCTTTTCTGTTAAGGAGGACCACCTGGTGGATGCAGAATTTTACACAAAAATGAACGAATAAAGGAAGAGTTCTATAGGAAAATTGGAGGAGAGGAAAGTGGTTAGAGGTGGTGCCCATCCAAAGAAGTTTGTCCACGATTATTTGGGGGAGAGGGTGATCCCCCACATAGCAAAAGGAAAGAGGAATGTGGAGAAGGTAGCTAAACCTCCTCGAACTTGTAAGAAGGTGGTCCTACCTGATGGGAAAGTCATATACCGTTTATAATGGTCTACACGGGCATTGTTCTGGGATGAGAGCACTAACCCGGCACAAAAATGATTTGTGTTGGATGAATCCCACATCATTGAATATATCGAAGAACTAAAAGAGGCTATAGAGTGCATGCAAAATTGATCCAGGGAGCAGCTACAAGAGTTAGAGGAAATTAACCTAGGAGTAGAAGGGGGTGAAAGTAGACCCATTCTAATTTCCAAAAGTCTGAACCCAAAGCAGAAGGGAGATCAAAGAGTTAACTGACGTATTTTCTTGGAAATACACGAAGATGCCAGGGATAGATCCAGAAGTGAGCTCCCATAAATTAAATGTTCTTCCCAATTCTCTTTCAGTCAGGCAAGCAACACGTATGTATAAAGCTGAGCTCGACCTAAAGATAAAATTAGAAGTAGAGAAAATGTTGCCAGTGGGGTTCATTAAGCCTATTCAACATCCTATGTGTCTCTCTAGCATTGTACCTGTGGCAAAGAAGGACAAGAGCCAAATGTGGATTTATGTGGACTTTTGTGACTTAAATTGAGCATGTCCCAAGGATGAGTTTCCCCTACCCAATATAGACAGCTTAGTTGACGCTAATGTAGGCCATGAGATGTATAGTTTTATTGATAGGTACGTCGGCTATATTCGATTAAGATGGACCCTACGGACACAGAGAAGATCGCCTTCCACACGTCATTGGGAAACTTCCACTACACAGTCATGCCATTTGGATTGAAGAATGCTGGGGACACCTATCAGTGGACCACGGTGGTGATCTTCCATTATTTATTTTATAATATACTGGAATTCTATCCAAAAGAGAAATCAAGCATATACAACAACTCCAGAGAGTGTTTGAGAGGTGTCTTAGGTATAAGATGCAGATGAACCTCTCAAAGTGTGCCTTTGGGGTCATAGGAGGGAAGTTTTTGGGATTTGTTGTGAGTAGGTGGGGGGTGAAGGTTGATGTAGAAAAGAAGAATCCTATCGTAATGATGACACCCCCGAAGAGTTAGCGATAACTCAAGAGCTTCTTAGGGAAGGTTTCCTACCTAAGAAGGTCCATACCTGCGCTGGCAGAGGTGACCCACCCATTTACACCCCTGTTGAAAGACAAAGCCAAGTGGACCTGAGGAGATGAATAAAAGAAAGCCTTTGAGAATATTAAAGAAATTTTAGCCTCCCCATCCACGATGATCTCGCCGAAAGCTAGGGTACCACTATAGCTCTAACTCACTTCAACAAAAAGGTTCATAAGATAACTGCTGGCTCAGGAGAAGGAAGGAGTAGAGAAGTCGTTGTATTACTTATCAAGGGTGATCTCAGGTATAGAATCCAGATATACCAATATTAAGAGACACTGCCTTACCCTAGTCTTTGTGGCTCAAAAGTTGAAACACTACCTGCTTGCCTTCACAGTCCATATAGTCACTAAATGTGACCCTATAAAGTAACTCCTGGCACGAACGGTCTTGGTAGGACGAGCAGCGAGATGGTTCTTAATTTTATCAGAATATGATCTGAAGTGCATAGTGCCCAAATCCATTAAGAGTCAAGCGGTAGCGAGTCCTTCGAGCCCCCCAATGAAGAATTACCTGGGGAGAGTTTCTAAGCATGCATAGAAGAAGAGATGGAGAAGTGGGAAATGGAATCTAATAGCTGTAGTTCTCAAGGAACCAGAGGAACGGGCATTATACTTTTAAATAGTAAGGATAAGATCACCCTCTGCTTCAAGCTATACTTCAAATGCTCAAACAATGAGGCTGCGTACGAGGCTCTCATTTTGGGAATGTTGGAAGAACTTTGAAAAGGCATCAGGGTATTATGCATGCGAGGGGACTCTAACCTGGTAGTGAAATAGGTTAATGGGGGGTTCTCCCTCAAACATGCTAACCTGACACCTTACAGATACATCATCCAGAAGTTGTTGGGGCAGTTCCTGGAAGTAATCATTGAACGGCATGCACGAATAATGAATAGGCATCCTAACGTGCTAGCTAAAATAGCCAAGAAGTTAGACATGGATGAGCAAGAAGCAATAATCACAGTACGATGGAGAACAATGCCTACCATAGTGATGTCCTTATTCCCAAGCAATGAGTCAAAATATTGGAAGCAGCTAGTTGTAGAGCAGCAAGAAATAAGAAAATGGACAATGAAGATGTTAGAATTGGCTAATTACCACCTGCTACAGGGAACACTTTATTTAAGATCCTTAGCAAGGTGTGTTGGAGAAAAGGAAGCTACATAGAGGTTAACAGAGATGCATGAAAAGGATTGCAGGGATACTGATATCCTTCTTTATTGTCGGTTGCAGCGGCGGAGGTGCTATTATTCACAATGAGCGCAGAGGTTGCTCATCTGCAACAAGGTTGTTTAAAGAGCCAAATACAATTTGAATAGCCAATAAAATCTAATTTTATGGAGGCATTTAAAGTTTGGAGGCAACCATACATATCCTATCTGAAAGACGGTGAGTTGCCCATGGAAAGAGCAGATGAAATTTATCTCTGAAATAGGGTATCCCGCTTCTACTTGGTAGAAGGAGATATTTATAGGAAAGGCTACAAAGAGAAGGCGCTAAAATGTGTAGCCAGAGAAGATACAGGGAGAGTGTCAAAGGAAGATCATGAGCCCTCTCACATAGGAGGTGCCAAACTGTACGATCAACTGATGACGCTGGGGTACTACTGGCCAACCATCGAGACTGAGTCCATCGGTTATGTGAAGAAATTCGTAGTCTGCCAAGTGCATGACAACATATTACATGCCCATTCAATCATCTTACAAAGCCTATCAGCTCCCTACCCTTTCCACACATAGTCATTTAACCAGGTTAGAAATATCATCCCAGCATTTCGTGGCAAAGCTTTTATTATTATGGCTACATAATTGTATACCAAATGGGTAGAGGCCATTCCTCTAATAAAGGTGACTGCCCAAGTCGTAACCCAGTTTATCAAGGAGTATATCATTTACAGGTTTTGTGTACCCAAGGTGATTCTAACAGATAATGGGAAAAAATTCGTACGTAAAGAGATGGATCTTCTAACGGATAAATATAAAATTGTGCAAAACAGCTCGACCATCTAATACACAAAAGGAAATGGCCAAGCGGAGGCCACCAATAAGACCCTGATCAATATCTTGAAGAAAATTCTGGAGGACATTTTGGGGGCATCGAATGAGAAGTTTCCCATGGTACTATGGGCTTGTTGTACTTCAAAGAGAAAGCCGACGTGATTTACCCCATTCTCGCTAGTATATGGGGCCGAAGTTGTCCTACCAGTGGAATTGGTAGTACCCTCAACGAGAGTCTCTCTAAGCAACGGACTCAACCCTATTCCACAATATGTGCAGTTGGAGGCACTGGATGAGCATATATACAAAGCGAAAGAGAACTTTAAAGTCTACACCCAATAGCTATCCAGAGCCTATAAAAACCTTAGTCAAGCCCAGAGAGTTTCAGTTGGGGGATTTGGTCCTCCGTGCATCCACTCATCACCTCCGCAACATGTCAGAATCAAAGTTCAAACCCAATTGGGAAGGCCCCTTTGTGGTGAGGGGTGTAGGCAAGTCAGGATACTGCCAGATCTTGGAGCCGGAGAGTGACTGTCTCCAATCCATCAACTGCAAATGGCTGAAAAGGTACTATGCCTAGTTTTTATTAAAGTTCATTTCTGTAAAAGAATTTGAGCGGTTGACTCTAACACCAAAAAAGTATTTTTTTTGTAAACATGATAGAGCAACACCATCTTGTAAACAAGTACACAGTGTGAACATAAATGAATAACAACATTTTTTTGCTCACTGTATGGATGGATGTTTTTTTCATTTTTCTTACTTACCTGTTGGGTGAGGTAGATGCACCATAATAGTTTTGAATACTCTCTACTAGGTTAGAAGAGGGTCCAAGTAAAAAGAACTTTTCTCACTACACTTGGGGGTACTTACATCCCAATAGAACGTATATTAAGCAAAGTCCTTCCAAAAATAACAGACAAAGGGTTTTATCCTTGCCACCAGACCAATAGGAGGACATGCTCCAAGTAATATATATATATATTTTTTAAAGAAAAGCTTTATAGCCTAGAGATCAAGTTCCAACCTCTGTTCTCAAATAAAAGATTTACTTAACCAGTTCTCAGAAATTGTGGAGAAACGGGGGCTACAACCCCCGTTCTAATTTTTTTAGGAAAAATGTTTCCTAACAAAATGTCTGAAATAAGAACCCCGCAGACTAGGGGCAATGTTTCTAAAAATAAAGATTGTCTTTTTTTTGTGAATTATATTAAAAGTTTATGGGAAAGAGAAAGGCTAACACTTTTCTCTTAGTTATTCCCTAAGAAATGAATGTACATAATAAAATTCCCCACAGTTAGAGAGGGAAACTCTAAAAAAAAAATATTGGCTTGCTCAGATAATATATGCAAGTACCCCGTAGTAAGAGGGGGCAACCCTAGAAACATCAACTTGCTCAGATGACATGCAAGTATTCCGTAGTAAGAGGGGGCATCTCTATAAACATCAAATTGCGTGGATAAGATGCAAGTACCCCACAATTAGACGGGAATATTAATTTGGTCAGATTTATGCAAGTACCCCACAGTATACGGGAAGTTCAAATAGACTAAACGCTCGTAGAAAATTAAAGCAAGTCATAGTAAGAAAGTATCAAAGTATAAACAGAAATAGAGAATGAACATCACAATGAAAGCCAACAAAGGTATTTTCATTAATAATACCAATAGTTCTTTACATGTGAAAAAGTATACAAAATGGGGTCTACATAACAAGACCACTTGCCCACTAGACAAGATAAAAAATAAATCCTACCGGGAGCACAGGTCTGTGTAAGAAGGACTAGACTCTCCAACAAGCTGCTCCTCTAACCTAGCCATCTGGGCCTCATCCTCCGCATCAAAAGCCTCCAGATTGGCCTGGAAGGACTGAATCTGAACCTGGATTCGAGCGACCTTTGCCTGACACTGCTGCACCCTAGCCTGTCGGGAAGTATGAAGCTTCATCATCCTCCTAAAAGTAGAACCAAAAAAATGACGAACGAAAGCGTCAAGCCAGTCCAGCTGAAAGTGATAGCATCGTTAAAGATCATGAAAAGCCTGGAGATACAGCGCAGTCCTCTGAGTGGTCATATCGGTAGGATTAGTTGATAAAAAATCATGAAGATGGCTGGCCAGGGCCTTCAGGTTGAAGACAACGAGACTGTCAATATTCAGGACACTATGAGATGTAAAGGTCCCAAGATGGTGCTTGAGAAGCATCTCCAAAAACCTTCGCTCATGTGTGAGAAACCTCGAGGGAAGCTTCGAGCGCGCTCATAATATCTCCTGGAGCCTCCACCTCGATATTATCATAGCCTGTAATCTAAGACTCAAGCTCAGAAAGAGGAATATAGGAGTCCTCGCCAGAACCTGCATCATGGGTAGCCTCGGAGCTCTGCTCAGCCTCACCAGTCGCTTTCGCAGGCTCAACGATTGGATCCTACAAATGAATAAATAAAAAAGGGATAAGCCACAAATAAAAGAAGGAGCAAGTGATAGAATACCCATACTCAAATTAAAACAAAGATAATGAAAGTCTCACCATGTAGCCCAGAGGGGTCAGAATATTTCCACCAAATCGGGGAGGCACCACGTGACCCTGAACACCAGCCTAATAGAAAACAAGCAAGAGATATCATTTATCTTGTTAAGAAAGGAAGAGAAAAAGTATTAACTTTAATAGACATAAATTAACTAGGTATGACAGTTTAATACTTGGGGGTGTGCAGTACGGCACTCACCATATGTCCCGCAGAATTTGGGACGACCGCCTCGCTAACATGAAAACAAGGAAACATGGGAGTGAGGGTGTGCCTACTTGCATAGCTAAAATTAAGAAGCAAGGGGAAATAGAAAAGAGAGTATGGTATGACAGCATAATACCTCTCTCGCAGTACCCTCCCCTGGATGTTCCACAGTCACAAGAATAACTGCGGTGTTAACCTAAAAATAAGGAAATAGGGTAGTGTCAGCAAATACTTGCATCGAAAATGCATGATTAAAAGGACTATGTAGACCAAGTACTTACCCGAGAGCTCTCCTTTGAGACCCTGACAGGATCCCCGCAGCAGTAGGAACATGAGTAAAACTAACCTACAAGATGACAAAGCAACAAGGTGTCAATAGACCCTTGTGCAGATAATGTGATTCAATGAGAAGAAAAATATGCATACTATCACACGTACTGGGGTAGTCTCCTCCGGGACACTAGCCAAAGCCCCCTCAGACACAAAAAAATGGCAAAGTGCTGACCTGAGAGCTCAAATATAGGTCCTACGGATAAAAGGACCACACTTACAGACACGTTAGAAGAAACTCCAGAATGTTCAAATATGCAACAAATATAGCAAACAGGTGTGCAAAGACTAACGTACCACGTAAGCTATTCCTCAAGAGCTAGGAACAGTCCCCTCTGATAAGGGGACTTCAGTTAGGCTGGCTAAGGCATCCTCCCTCGCAGAAGTTGAGGAGAAACGGATAGTGCTTCAGGAGCTATCTTTGTGGCCCTCATCACAAGCACCACCGATGAAGGGGCTTCACCACCATCGACCTGTGCTTAGAAGAAGAATATGAATGATGAAAAGTTATTTATAGTTACAAAGAAAAATATGTAGAAAGGAAAGTAAGCGAAGGAAGGTTAGAGTAACTACTGGGGGAGGTGATATGATAATCCCTTTTGTAGAGATGACAACAGCCAGAGCTCCCTCACTAGCTGTAGGAGCTGTTGGATGAGTAACTGAAGAAGCAACTTGTGGAGCAGTGACACTGGAAAGCTGAAACGTAAACAGATAGAAACAGGGTATGAAAATGAAATACCAACGACAAAGAAAAAATGAGACAAGAAATGAAAGATTCAAAACAAGCGTATCTAAATTCCTTCTAAGGAAGTGGGATGAAAGATGACTGGAGGAGTGGCCACACCAGAAATAGTAACCTAATCATTACAGGGTTCTCAAAGAACTGAATATGGATAAAGAAAGAAACTAAGCCAAATAGGAGTAAGCAATAACTGAGTGGTTGAGCTAGCATGTGTAACAGGCTTACTAGAAGCAATCGTGAAGACTGGTTGAGAAGGTATAGGCTAGATACGGGGCATATTGTCCGTAGGCACAAAGACTCGGGAGATGGGAATCCTCCCTGAGGGTGACAGACCTGTAGCAGTGCCTCCAATGAGCTGCACCCCCACCCACCCATAGAACAAGGGTCATTGGAGGATAATCCCTGCAATGAAGAGAGACAAAGATAGTACAATTATATATAGAGAAGATAGAATTGAATAGAGAAAGATAATAGAGGTGACAAGCTCAAAGTACCTCAGACAGCCTGACAAAAGAACCACCCACCACAAAGGAGGTGGGAAGTGAGGCTAAGAGAAATGGTCACCTGTATACAAAAGAGGAAGACTTTAAAAAATACGCTTCAGAATGTGACAAGTCAAAGAAAAGGTTCAGAAGAGCTAATGATTACCTGGACCGAAGAGGATGACATAGAAGAAGCCCCCGCAGTCATCGGGAACACAGAAGATAGCTGCAAAAGTTAAGTTAAAGAATTGACCATATCAATAAAGCCGAAAAGAAGAAAGAATAATAACTGAGTAGGGAGGGAGTGACAAACCTCTCTAGACAGGCTCAAAGATAAGACCAACATGGAGCTCCTCACTCTAGGAAAGAGCCCCCGGGCAGGAGGTGGAGGTAAAGGATCACTCGCCACAATGGACACACCCTGCAAATGATACAAAGATAAAAACAATTTACATCCGAACTACGAAAATATAAGCAGACAATAAGTAGTACAAAAGAAGTTAAGAAAAGTTACTTATAACGGTTGAGCAAACAGTCTGCCCATATGGTAAATGCCCAGTAGTTGGGCTACAGGACGATAGAGAATATATCATGATGCCCTCGCTGGACGACTCCCTTGAAACTGGTAACAAAGAAGAAGTATCAGGGTTTTGATCATCATAAGGATCAGTGACACACATCTCATTTAAATAAGAATCAGCATCATCATAGGAGGGAGTGCTTATATAATTGACTATTTCATCTTTAAATGATAGAGAATGGCAGCCAGCAAGTGAAACCATGCGAAAGTAAGTTTTACTAAGTAAAAAGGAGTAAGGTGTAGTACCTTCACCAATGGGAATTGAAGTAACACAGGCTCTTCAGCAGGTAACCCTAGGGCTTTATAGCCCTGCTCTCGCACATTCTTATATGTCTCCTCCACTCCAAGGTCCAATGTCAAACCCTTGGGCTGGTGTAGGAGGGGGAGAAACAACACCATCACTGGTCTTCTTCTTCTTCTTGCCCATCCTGGTTCTTACTGGCGAAGGGGAGAGTAAGGGCAGCAGTAGCAGTGGTAGTAATAGTAGCAGCAGGGGAAATAGTAACTGGTATAAAGTTGGAAACATCCACATTATGATGCTTTCTCTTTGAAGCAGCATGGGCTCCTGCCTTTCCTTTTGACTTGGGCTTAGCAGGTTGAGGCTCAAGTTATTTAGAATAAATAGATTCATCTAGCAGAGCCCTCATAAATATTGGATTGACCTGCTCGAGAGGATCCTTGTGGATAGTGATCCGGTGCCACAATAACTTTTGTGCCCTCTTACAGAAGTACCCGTCAATATTGGAAATCTTTGTGGAAATAGTTTTGTGGGGGACATCCCTCACACAATTCTGGATAAGGAGAACCTTCCTCTACCATAGGGTAAACCACAAATGATTGAAATAAGTCAAGTAATCTCGGGATGGCACAAATAAATTTCCCATATGTCTAACTCTGTGAACTACCCCCTCAAATGTAAAATTGTCGAAGGTATCAAGATATAACTCGAAAGGGGAGGTGCTCGAAGGATAAATAGAAGTGTGAACCCCCTGATCATAGTCAAATTGCCTCCTCACTCTATCAGAATGGTAGAACTTCGCACCTTACCCAGGTCAGTTAAAGAAGGCAAGGTGCATAGTAGAAGCATAACAGTTACAAAGATGTGGGGGTAAGTGGGAACATACTCAATATCAGCAGGGCAATAAAAGGTGACCCCAGAAGTAGAGATGGAGTTCCAAGTAAAAATACCACCAACTATCTTTCAGTAAGGCCTGAAGGAGAACTCATCAATGTTATCTATCAAAGACCCTAGAGAAGCTTTAGGAGTCCTTTTGTGCCACCTCGCAGCACGAGAAGCCCTGCTATGACAAGCCCTAGCCTCTGGGGCAAAGTTAGGAAATATCTCAAACAAAAAGGACATGTTAATAAAAGTGTTGGCAAAATTTATGGCATCATAACGCCCACAAGAATGTTGAGCATCCACATGAGCCTTGTCTAACCAAATGTATAGAGATCTCGTTATTAGAGCTGTGAGGGGGACTGCCCTCCCTCGAGCAAGCCTCACAGGAAGATTGAAGAGAAGATCACGAGGAGAATCATCTGGCCTCCCAGGAAGAGGGAGCCTACTTAAAAAAGTAACAAAGAATGCTGCCAAGTGTGAAGGGGAGTTAATTTTTGGACCCTACTGATTCCTCAAGGCCCTGCTCAAACTTTCACCCCTGGGCAGCTGCTCGAAATCCTTAAGCTAATATCTCTTCCACTTGGTGAAAGAATGTTTGGTAGTCCCAGTCAAATTTATGGCAATATATTTCGAGAACCCACCTAAATTAGAGTGAAGCTTTCCCACCATCTGCTACTCGATCTCATCCTCAAATCCATCAGTTAGAACATGCTCTCCCAAGTAAGGAAGGCCGAGAACTCGCAGATATCCTCCAAAGTAATAGTATATTCACCCCAACCACAAATGAAAGTGTGTGAATATCTACTCCAGCGAGAAGTTATCAAAGTAAAAGAAAGGGATTGTTCAGAGATAAAGAAGGATTTGAGGCTGCTGATGGTGGTCACAAGACCTAGCCCCTCGATGACAGACTTGTGCAAGGGGGTGGATAAGACATGATCTACCCAAAGACACCATTCCCCAGTAGCACCCCCACAGGCCTTGACCTCACGGTTAGAATGTGGAAAATCACCCCAATCCATTCATAGCCTAAAAATTGAATCAGTCAACATAATAAGAAGGTCAGAATACTCACCTAGACCCACATGGGGTTGCTTGTTTATCTTTGCTACGAATTCTTGCTCGAAAATTATGAGGGAGGCCATGAAGGTCTCCTACTTGCCAAATTAAGGCACTAAACGATAAGGACCAAAATCCCTTTGTGTGCAAGCAGCTAGATACTCCTTTTGAAATTTCGAGTAAGCAATAGACGAGGAGCCCTCCCTTGTGGGCATCCCAATGAACGAACTTCCCAAAGATGTAGAATCAGAATCCATAATGACGGAAGTGATAGTGGTGGCTCCAGTGACCAAAACCGTCGAGACGGTGATGGAAATGGGCACCGCACCCACTAGCACCTCACTAATGGTGGTGGAGACAGTGGAAATAAGGTCTTGAGGAGATGAAGAAGCCATTTGTGGTGGTAAAAGATGGAGGAAACGAGGGTGGCTATGGAAGCTCTCTGATTTTCTTTTCTCTCTCTCTAGAAGAAAACAAAGTCTGAAAGAAAATGCTAAGGTGAAAAAAAATAAGTTTAAAGAGGGATTCAATACCCTATTAAGCCACCCGTACCCTGCCAATCGAAAAGGGAGCAGATTATTTCCCTAATGATGGGATGCATGTTCCCCATCTGACACGTGTCACCTTGAGACCCTAAATGTAAGTTAATGTGACATGCCTAATTAATGCGATAGTATCATCACGAGATTTATTTATACTATTTGTATTCCAAGAAAGAGTGAATCATTGCGTAAAAAAACCTTTGGTATACCGAACATAAAGATTTTTGTGCGAGGGGACTAATGTAGAGGGGGCTCACTCATTTGCCTAAATAATTGGGTGAGTAGGTCCACACGGCGAGGAGGGCCTCACCACGTGCAACCCCCCCAAAGAGTGACCTGGCAGGGACAAAAGAGGACTCAATTGGATAAGGATGCCCACCACAAGGATCTCCTTGTTCCAAAATACTCAAGGAAACCACATAAATGAAATTTGGGCGAGGAGGCCCACCATGAGGGGCTCCTCGTCCCAAAAGGCTCAAAAATCATAGAAATGAAGTTTGGACGAAGAGGCCCTCCATGAGGGGCTCCTCGTCCCAAAAGTCTCAAAAATCATAGAAATGAAGTTTGGGCGAGGAGTCCCACCATGAAGGACTCCTCGCACTAAAAATCTACAAAAAATCACAAGAAGTAAGATTGGGCAAGGAGGCCCACCATGAGGGACTCCTCGTCCCCAAAATTTCAAAGAACACGGAAATGAAGTTTGGTTGAGGAGGCCCACCATGAGGAGCTCCTCATCCCCAAAAGTCCAAAAGTCATAGGAATAACCTTGCATATTAGGGGCCCATCACGAGGAGCCCCTCGTCCTCAAAGCCTAGAACACAGAGGAGAGGAGGGCCTTGGCAACCAGCTCTTTATCCAACACTCAAGCCACAAAAAAAAGCCAAGGCAAGGGAACTTATTGCGACTAGCCCCTCTGCCTCAATTGACATGTCAAACATAAATAAAAGAAGGGTGGAGAGGGTTACTCAGAATAATCCCTCTACTCCCAAATGATTTACTTAAAAGAACTAGTGGGCGAGGAGGTCCACCTAGAGTGACCTCTTACGCAGTATTTGTTAGTCTTAAATATATTAAAGTTCTGATATATTACTTTCTTGTACAGGTAGCCTGGTTGAGCAAGCAGGGATAAAAAAGGCAAGTTGGGATATCTTGGGAGTTTTGGCTTGGTTGATGAGTAACAAGGTTTGTTGAGCAAGCTCAACGACTTAGCACTTTAATATTAAGAGAATAATAGTAGAAAGACCTTAGGGGTCACCCATTCCTTGCACAGTCACACCGATTCATAACCAAAGTAAGCAACCAAGAGGTTGCTCACAAGAAATGAAAATTTTATAAAATTATTTTAGATAGAGGAGGTCCTCAAGGTCCCACTTAAGTTTCAAATATTTTAAAGGAGGTGGTCCTTGAGACCTCCCCTCAAGTTTATAAAGATTTTAGAGGAGGTGGTCCTTGAGACCTCCCCTTAAGTTTATAAAAGATTTTAGAGGAGGTGGTATTTGAGACCCTTCTCAAGTTTACAAATTTTGTACAACAAGTTACCATTTCAAAAGATATTTAACAAATAAAATATTTTGTCCACGAGCGCAAACATATTTGCTTTTTGACTTTGGTTTGCACCAGGTAGCACCTGTCAGAAGGGACATGCGGCTGCACATAGGTAGGGACAAATGGCACATTGCAGACTTTGTCCCGAACCAACCCCCTCAGTTTTGGTGCCCAAAAGTGCCACCTCAACCCTAGTGCTCAACTATAAATAGTACCCTTAAGAAAGGTCAAGTCACAATCAGAAACTCAAGTCTTATCGTTACTCTGTCAAAATCATACCATACCACCTAGTATTTATTTCCTTGCTCTCTCTCTCTCTAAGTGCTAAGTGCCTATTTCTTCACACCCACACTGATAGCCATTATTCTCAAGATTTTCTCTTGAGAAAAGTTACTATTATTGTTGTGAAGTTCATCTTCTTACAGTGAGTTGTTCTAGCTTTGGTTCCATTTTTACCAAAAGGAGAATATTTTACTAGGTTCTGCTCTAAAAATGTTCTTAAAAACTTTGAAGATATAGTTCATTGAAGTGGGTCACACCTCACCCATTTCAGCATCTTATCAGACCCGAGTCACACTACCCTCCTATAAGAATCAATTTGATTTTATGCCTGGGAGGTTATAATGAAAGAAATTTAATTATTGAGGAGATTAATGGAGAGGTACAGGGCAAAAAGGAAGGACCTTCATATGGGCTTCATAGATTTGGAGAAGGCATATGGTAGGATACCAAGAGATATAATATGATAGATTTTACATAAAAAATGTGTGAATCATAGATATATTGATGTGATAAAGGATATGTATAATGGTCCATCACTATAGTAAGAACATCAGTCGGAGAAAGTAGTGAATTTTTACCTACTATAGGTCTGCACCAAAATTCATCACTAAGTCCTTACTCTTTGCTCTTGTTATGGACGAGTTAACTGGACAAATATAATATGAGGTGCCGTGGTGCATGATATTTATTGATGTTATTATTTTAGAGGGTGAGACTGAGATGGGGATTAATGCTAGATTAAAATTTTGGAGAGAAACTTTAGAAACAAGAAGATTTAAAATAAATAGGAACAGAATATGTGGAGTACAATTTAAGTAGTAATAAGAGGAAAAACGGGGATGTGGTAAAATTGGAGGGTTAAGAGATACCTAGAAATGATCATTTTTATTATTTAGACTTGATTATCCAAAAAGATAGAGATATTAGTGATGATGTTACCCATATGATTAAAGCAAGTTGGGTCAAGTGGAGGAATGCTACCGATGTTTTGTATAATAGACGTATACCTTTGAAGTTAAAAAGAAAATTTTATTGGATGGCCATTCGAACCACCATGTTATATAGAACAGAGTGCTGTGAAACAAAAAAAATAAAATGTGCAGATAATGAATGTGGACGAAATGCGAATGCTAAGCTGAATTTGTGGTAAAACTCAAAAAGATAAAATGAAAAATGAAAAAATTCATGAAACGGTAAAAGTATCTCTTGTAGAAGATAAATTGAGAGAAAATCAACTTAGATGGGTTAGATATGTCAATCATAGACCAATGGATTCCCCATAAGGAAGAGTGATTTAGTTAGTATTGATGGTAACACAAGGGGTTGAGGTAGGCCTAAATTGACTTAGTGGGATATTATGAAAAAGGACATGATATCATGTGGTTTAATCGAAGATATTGCACTGAAGAAAATGGTATTTAAAAATAGGATTCATGTAGCCGATCTTAAATAATTGGTAAAAGGCTTTATTGAGTTGAGTTGAGCATCATCCAATCGTAGTTTTAGCCCTTACCACATCATCTCTCATAATTTTGACATATAGTATTTTCAATTCCAACCATGAAGATACAAGTCTTCCAAACACAAAGGCAAAAGTAACACCCTTTTTCAATTCACATACATTTTTAAAATTACACAAAGCATTACTTGAGAGTCTTATGTTCTTTAATTCATAAGATATTGCTCAAAATGTAGTGCGGTGTAAGTAAGACAAGTTTTGAAATTTACTCAAGATAAATTAACCTCAAAAAGTCATAAATTTTCAAAGATTTTAAATTCTAAATGCAGAGTTCATAGTCATAAACACAACCAAGGTAGAAACATAATGTGCACACAAGTTAAATATATTAGTCTTAGCATTTTAACAAGATGACATATAAGCACACAATCACAAAAAGTATCTTGAAACCAATTATGCAAATAAAGCATCAAACAAAGTAGAATAAGATAAGGAACAAGATATGCTCCTAAGCTCATAACGAAACCTTCTAACAAGTAGAAGTCAAGGGGATCAACAAATGATCCGATCTTATTTCTAAATCAATCAAGTGTAAATGGTTCTTCCTAATCCATATTTTTCTAACATGAGGCGAATTGGGAGTATGTCGAATTTTAGGCATATTAACATTTTTCATGCCAATTTTTCTACGAACATGCCTAGGATGTTCATGTGGTTTTCCCCAGGTGTTATTACTACCAAAGATTTAATCCTTCATAGCATTATGAAAGTGTGAGGTTGATTTAAAAAATAATAAAATTCTCTCAAATGTCTTTTCTTATTACAATAATTACAATTATAAATCTTAGGTGAGACATATGAGAAGATGTATTGGGAGAAACCTTATCAAAGTGTTAAGCCCTTTTTAATGTAAAAAAAAAATCCTTGTGATGTTCTTTTGAATATTTTGAATAGTTTTTTAAATATGTACATTGGATTCTTCACAAATTTGATATTCCTTCTTCAAATTGTCCAATTAGATGGTCAAATCATGTATTTCTTTTTTCAATTTGGACAAATTCATCATATTTTTTAGGTACCTCCTTTTGGTCTTTTAATTCATTAAGAAAATCTAAAAGGCCAATAAAGTCAACATCAAGGGATTTAAGTTTAGAAAAGAGGGAATGACCATGAGCTTCTAAGGCTTGGAAAAAATATTTTCTTCTTTTACAAAAAGAAGCTCATTAAAAATTAGTTTTCTCATTTTCAAGGGTATTGATATATTCTAATAAAATATTCTTTTTAATGAACAACCGTGAGAAGGTATGATCTTTATTCTTCTTAGCAATATTTTCTTCTTTAAATCTCTTTAGCTTAGAAGATTGAATCACATTGTCTTTTAATCATCTTTTGGATTCTATAAAAAGCTTTTTGTAAGAATCTTGAAGATGATCTTCTTTATTATCACTAACACAAGAATAAAAAATAGTTTTGCTAGAGTGATTCAAGAAGTCAGACGGTGTGACATGTCCAGGAAAAACATGACCTTTCTTTATTCTCATCATTTCACATATTTGGTAATTCACATAAGAGTCCATAATCACACACTTGATCTACCTCTAGGTGATAAAACCTAGCAAATATAGGTCTAGCTCTGATACTAGTGTAGAGTGCATGTGCCCCAAATCCAGATGGACGAAAGGTACCCAATTAAAATCTCTTGTCAAGATATGACAAGGTTCTCTTTTCACGTTGAAGTTAAGGTAACAAAACACAAGGCCTAAGATCCATGTGAATTTTACAATATAGCACAAGGCCTAAGGTTCTCTTCAATATTTAGCTGACGTAATCTAAATGCAGAAAGATAGACAATATAGCACAACACCACTACGTATGAGAAAAAACCCATAACGAAAAAAAATCTTGGGCTGATAGAACGACAAATGTACTATGGTAGAGTTTTACAACTAGAAGAAATAAACTTACAACCACACAACGCTATAGCGACTAGACACTCTTTCCCACCATATCCTTCGTAGAGAGCACCAATAGCTAGAGAACGCTACATAATCGCGACCGATTTTGGTCCGCAACCAATGTTGTTGATTCCTACCCAACAAAAATCTTTGTTTAACGTTTGAAGTAATTTTTTTATGTTCCAAGTCTTGGATCAAAGGTGATAAGCCTTCAATGAGGATAGTACCACTTTTTAGGTGTGCGATGAACTTAAGATGAAAGTCTATTTGAAAAATAATGGCATAACTCACAATATATATTTTTAAGATAAATGAAATCTAAAAATAACACAAGAAAAATTACAAAGAGATTTGTTCAAGGTATACAAATATTTTGAAGCAAACAAGTTAACTCTAACATATTATTAGATTTCACAAGTATTTAAACTTAAAATATCAGAAGAATATATTAAAGAGAAAAAAATATTTAAAACTTGGAAGAATACAAGTTTTAACACTAAAAGAAGTTATCAATCAAAGGTTTTTCTCTCCTAAAATGATTCCTGTGGCAAGAAGGATTTAACAAAAATATTTTGTCCACAAAGAAATCACAAAATCGCACTTACATTCACACCTAAAAAATGAACTCCAAAATATTTACTTATACACACAAGCTTTCAAGAGAAGCTTTGGGGGAAAATAGGTAAGCTGTAAACTTACATGACATGACATAATGTAAAAACTAAAAAACATATGGTCAAATCTATAGTTTGCTAAATTTTTAAGAAATATGTGCACAATCTAGTGCAAAAATTAACTTTTGATCCAGGCTTACACATTTTGTCGGAGCTTCGTTGTAAAGAGCATTTGTCTCGTTGTGGTGAACCTGTAGTGAAAATGCAAGACAATCCAAAGAAGAAAAACTATGGAACATGGAACGATTACAATGAAGAAAAGTCTCGCTGCGGAGGTCCTACGAAAAACCTCGACAACCACTTTATAAAATGCAAAGGATAAGATTTTCAAAACAGTTTTATTTGTATTTTATAAAAAAGTCCAAAAATCCATATCAACATATAAATACACACTAAAAAGTATTTTCTATAAAATGAATTTGTGTGAGAAAATTGTGCATGAGTCTGCGTGGCTGTTTACCTTCTTAATATTGATATAAAAAGTATATGCATGAAGGTGAGGATGTCCATTGAATGATTTTCATGAAGCTTTGCCAGAACGGCCTCAAGGATAATACTCAAAGTATATTTTGGTAAACAAAATATGACAATTTAGTCCTATTGGGGCACATGAGTATAATACATGCTCTTATAATCTCGCCCTTTGTCTATTTCGTGATAAAATATACGAAAACAAAGATTACAAATATTGTATGAAAGTCTATCAACCTATGACATATAGACACAAGTTTGAATAAATACATAAGATAAACCTATACTAAAAATCTTTAAAGATAAGATTTCTGAAAATATCTTGCACATGTTAAGCTAATACATTCTAAACACAAAATATAGAAATTTTAAGTAAAGCACCGTGCCATCCTAGTTAGTTCATAAATCATACTAAATATTTGCAAATTTTAGTCATATTCTCAAACCGTGTGTCTGATGACTACACGATCAGTTTTTACGAATTGCATTGGTTCCGTGCGAAGTGTTCGTGCCCCTTACAAGACCGTTTGGGGGTTGTTTTGGGTTTTCCCCATCTAGCGGAAAGTTTTTAAGTCTAAATCTAAATATTTGCAAATTTTAGTTATATTCTCAAACTGGGCATTGATTCGTATCAAATATTGCATATTTCCGCTCGTTATCATTATGCATTCTAGCGCTTTTACGGTCCTTAATGCCTATATTTATGCTCATTAACCAGACAACCTTGGATTTGTATATATACATGCTTCGTAGGGGTTAATTTTTCTTTTGTAGGTATTGGAACGCTAAAAGTGAGGAACCGTTGCATTTCGGAGAAGTTTCATTCCTGGACGCTACTTCAAGGACTTTTTAGTCAATTCAAATTTCTTCTCTAGCTCTTGGAAATTCCAAGGATGTGTAGTTCGTCGAGTCAGCATCGCGTGGCCATAAACGGTGCGTCATTTGGAGTTCGGACGAAGAAGTTATGGTCGTTTCCATTTGCAACCGCTTCCCCCCTCTTCATGGACCAAGGGATACTAAAAACAGAGTGCCGGTCGACCGGGCTTGGACCCCGGTCGACCGCGATTTTAGATTTGGCCTACGAATTGAGATAGTGGGCTGGGAATTATTCGATCGATCGATCGATCGACGGTCTTTGATCGATTGATTGATCATTCCAGATATTTTGCAATTCGTTCCTTTTCTTTTCTTTTTCCATTATTTCTTTTGTAACTTACTATATAAATCAATTTTGGTTTCATTTTCAGGGAGAGAGTTAGATATTATTAGAAGGTAGATAGTTTAGGTTAGGGTTTTGAGGGTGAGAACTCATTTTTCTTCCTCATTTGGTGTGACAACATTTGGGTTTGTCATTTGAACTATTCATCTCCCCTTCCATTTAATTTAAGTTGTATTTCCTTTATTTCCATTGTTGTAGTTTAATTTACATGATTTCTTAATTAGATTTACTTGCTTTTTAGTGTAGGTTTATAGCGTTTATTTACCGCTTTTCATTTACCGCATTTTTATTATGCTTTTTAGCTAATTTAGTCTAGGTTATGTTTGAATGGAACTCACTCGGATTGATGCGTTGCTTTGCTTTGGTGATGGTGTTTACAGGTCTATTTTGGGTGCGTTGTCCTAGTTATTATGCCTAGGATATTTGACGGGGCATATCATGTATGTCCCGTGCTTATGTCCTTGCGTGTGTAATTTTCGGGGTATTTGTTGACACCAAAATCGGATTAGGCTTTTATGCGGATTTAGGGGCGTGACAAACCTTGGTTCAATTAACTGGCGAAACGACACGCATTTGTAATAACTCGTCGACCCATGTGACCATTTTATTCTAATTATCTCGGGTGAGGGATATTCGACGCAACCTATAGTTTTAACTTGCTTTATTAGTCTAGCTTTATTTTCCCTCACCTAGATTAAATATTTTCCTTCTATGCATCTTTTCCTTTTTAGTTTGTAGTCACCTTTTTCCCTTTTATTTAGGAGTATTAAATCCCATAAATTCTAGCGACTCGTCTCTCTGGATTTTCGATACTCGACTTTCCTCTAGACTTGTATCGCAAATGTAGTCGTAATTTAGGTTTGTTTGTATTATCGCGGTGAAATGAAAACAACGACTGTGTCCTTACACGAACACACCTCTTACACGGTGATCAAAATGGCGCCGTTGCCGGGGATTAGTTTGTTTTAAACTTTATTTGATTTAGTATTTCATAATATTTTCTTTCTATTTGTATTTTTTTGTCTAACCTTTTTGCAGGACTTCCACATTTGATTACTTAGAAACGCTTGAATTTTTCCCGCGTGCACCTACTTTGTGGAATTCGCCACTTCGAGCCATTTTTGGGGTAAGCATGTATTATTCCAATTCTTTCGGTAATCATTACGATAATTCTCAAAATTCTCGCAAACCTTTAACTTTTGGTCAATACTTAGAATCCTAAAAAATTGCAACATCTAAAATGACTTTGGGCGAGTATTACAAAAGTCAAGCTTTAGAGTGCGTTTATTTTGATGATGATGATGATGATGATGATAATTATTTTGGGCCTTTAACTCCTTATAATAGGAATTTTGAAACGAATTGCATAATTTTCAAAATTCCTATAATAATGAGTTTTCGTTTAAGTCCGATGGTAATTTTTAAAGTTTCCATTTTCAAGGATCTGCACCTCGACCTATGAAATTCGGTGAGGGATTGCGTATGCTTGAGAATGAGAAAATTAAAAACCGTTATCGGGAAGAAAATCGTCTGTGGGAACATGAATTAGATTTATTATTTGAATCCGACGACGATTTTGCTTCCGAGACTTTCGAAGTCGAAGAATGTTTTGAACCAAATGAAGACTTTGTGCCTACTTTGGAACAAACCATTCTTGACTTTACCCATCGCGTAATAGATATTGAAAGTGAGGATGAAAATGACGTAATATCTATTTGCAATGAAATGATTTCTTCTTTGGCCCCCAAAAAATAGCATTTCATTGAAAATTATATTATTTCCTTCAAAACTCAATCTTCATGCGATGATGATTCATCTCATGAGTTTGAATTTCTTTCCTCCCCATTTTCATTTTCTGTTATCACACCGTCACAAGTACCCCGATGATTCGATTTCAAACTTTAATGTTTTAAACCTTTTCGTCGTTGAGGAGTACTTGCTCGAGTCGCCCTCCACGATCGCGTCTTTGCCTTTGTGTGCACCACCTCCCATTCCAATTTCAAAATCAATGGGAGGATATTCGTCTTTTTTCGGTCCCCACATGTTTTTGTCACCCGTTCAATCCAAATCCCCCATCGTCCCTCCAAAACTTTTAATTGAAGATGGTTCCTTTCTTCCGCCTTACACATGCCTTCCGTTGTTCAAATAGAATCCATATTTTTTGAAAGGCATGCTTGTGTGTGAGGGTACACTGGTTATCCTCCAAATTCAAATCGTTTTTGCGGTGGACCCTCAGCTATTTAGACTTCTAGTGTACAGTTAGTGTGAAGCCTAAATAGTAGGTTGTATATAGTTAGCTTTTTATTCGTTCTTTCTTTTTATTTTTTATTTCCATTTTAATTTTGTCTAATGTAATTAGTTGACTTTTTGTTATTTGTTTTTGCTATGCTCGATACTAACTTGTTTTATAGATTCTTTGGACTTGTTCTTATGGGGACCGCTCCAATTTTGGCTAATATCACTATTTTCCTCTCTTAACTTGGTTCTTAATTCACATTGAGGACAATGTCAGGTTTTAAGTTAGGGGGTGTGGGATATTCTATCCATTTCTTTATTTAGTCCATGTTTTTGCTCACATGTTAGTTATTTAGTATGCTTTTCTTAGAAAAATTCAAAAATTTCAAAAATATTTTCATTCTTTTTTCTCCTTTTTTGGGCTTTTTGCCTTTATTTCCGATGATAAATTTTAATAAATGCCCGATCTAATAGACAACCCAATAATGCATGTTCTCGATTTTAGAAGTTATTAGACTTTAGTCTCACTTATTGATATTATGAATAACTTCATGAGTTAAACTTTAATCCCATGAGTACATGCGCTTTTATTGTTCTCTTGATTTGGTTTAAGATTTTTATAACTCGTTATTCTTTTGTTGCATTGTATATACTTACACCGAGTAAGCTTTGTACCTTTCATCATTTATGAGTTTATACACTATTCTTTTCTCTTTGAAAACGTTGAATTCGTCGGTAATCTCTCTATTCTTTCATTTGATCGTTCATTAATTGAGTTCATACTAGAAATGTGTTACTTGATCATGATTTTCATATATTGTTTTGACTCGAGAATTGCGTAAACTTTGTGAAATGATCATAGGCCATCTTTGTTATATCACCCGTATTAGCCTTGACCTCACCTTATATGTTTTCCCTCGTTAACCCCTTTGAGCCTTAATATAGCCCTTCGTTTCATAACCCAAATCCCATAACCAACTCTGAATTAGAGTTTTATCCCATACATACACCTTCCATACCTTTGTTTGGAATGTTACTTGGGATTGAATGATGTTATTTTCTTGTGGTTGCAATTTGGGCATATGAGAGTGAGAAAAGTAAAGAAAAGAAACAAGTGAAAAAGTGAAGAAAAAGAGAAAGCAAAAAGCAAAAGAAAACAAAAAGAGAAAAATGAGAAAAAGAAGAAAAGAAAGAGAAAGAGAAAGTTGTATATGTTGTGTATATAGTTCAATAAGCTTTGATTACTCTCCCCGATGATATATCTAATGCCTTTTTGGAACTTATTTTCCAATTTTGATATTGCCCGCATTTTCCCATTATCCCGAGTTTTCATCCCGAACACTTTGAAGCCATACATACATATCCTTGGATTCGTACCCTAGCCAAACCTACATTACAACCCTATTAAAGTCCTATGTAATCTTAAGTAGATATAATTCAAAAGTTTAAATAGTTTTGATAAACTGTGAAAATGCATTTCGCCTCCTTTAATGAGCGGTATCTTTCATTGAGATTACAATTTTTCAGTTTATATAGAGCGTTCTTCATTTGTGATATGTGTGCGGCCTAGTTTCAATTTACATTTACTCTTTATGCCCGCATGTTCCGTGTGTTACCTCCCTATTTCGAGTGAATTCGCTTGATGAGTGTAATGCCCGGGAGGATTGAATATATGCTTACTTTAATGTTTATCCGATTTATATAAGTTTTTCCAAATCACACTTTGTATGTGCTCGCTCCCCCTCCCACATTTTAAGGTTTCAATTCTATGAGGTGCATTCTATAATGTTAATGATTTGGACTTTTGTTTGAATTCTTTCAATGTCCTAATAATGCGTATGAAATCTTTTTCGCCATTGTTGAGCTTGTCGCATGTTGGGTTGGGCATATTTTGAGGAAACCATATGATGTTTGTGGGTGTCATCCCTGAAAATCCTCACGAGACGACACTCGTCCACTAGGGTAACCTAGGGGTTTTTCGGCGTATTGCATACCCTAAATGCAATCGTGCTCCCTACAAAAGTGGCATTTATATTTTGATGCATATATACGTCTTGTACTGCCTTTTATGGACTGGTTTTGTTTGTTTCATTACTAGGGACTAGCAATATTTATATTTTCTCCCGTTATCTTTATGTATTCTAGCTCTTTTACGGTCCTTAATGCCTGTATTTATGCTCATTAACCAGAAATCCTTGGATTTGGATATATACATGCTTTGCAGGGGTGAATTATGCTTTTTTAAGTATTGGAATGCTAAAAGTGAGGATCTATTGCATTTCGGAGAAGTTCCGTCGTTGGATGCTACTTAAAGGGCATTTTAGTCAATTCACATTTCTTTTCTAGCTCTTTTAAATTCCAAGAATGCGTAGTTTGTTGAGTCAACGTCGCGTGGTTGCAAACCGTGCATCATTTAGAGTTCGGACGAAGAAGTTATGGCCGTTTTCGTTTGCAACTGCTTCCCCCCTCTTCATGGACCAAGGGCTGCCAAAAACAGAGTGCTGGTTGACCGGGCTTGGGCCCCCGGTAGACCGCGGTTTCAGATTTGGCCTACGAATTGAGACAGTGGGTTGGGACCTGTTCGATCGATCGATCGATGGTTTTGATCGATCGATCGATTGATCGATCATACCAAATATTTTGCAATTCGTTCCTTTTCTTTTCTTTTTCCTTTATTTCTTTTGTAACTTACTATATAGATCAATTTTTGTTTCATTTTTCAGGGAGAGAGTTAGATATTATTAGAAGGTAGATTGTTTAGGTTAGGGTTTGGAGGGTGAGAGCTCATTTTTCTTCCTCATTTGGTGTGACAACATTTGGGTTTGTAATTTGAACTATTCATCTTCCCTTCCATTTAATTTAAGTTGTATTTCCTTTATTTCCATTGTTATAGTTTAATTTACATGCTTTCATAATTAGATTTACATGCTTTGATTTACTTACTTTCTAGTGTAGGTTTATAGCGTTTATTTACCACTTTTCATTTACCGCGCTTTCTAGCTAATTTAGTCTAGGTTGTGTTTGAATGGAACTCACTCGGGTTGATGCGTTGCTTTGCTTTGGTGATGGTGTTTACGAGTCTATTTTGGGTGTGTTGTCCTAGTTATTACGCCTAGGAGATTTGACGGGGCATATCATGTATGTCCCGTGCTTATGTCCTTGCGTGTGAAATTTACGGGGTTTTTGTTGACGCCAAAATCAGATTAGGCTTTTATGTGGATTTAGGGGCGTGACAACCCTTGGTTCAATTAACTGTCGAAACGAGACACATTTGTAATAACTCGTCGACCCATGTGACCATTTTATACTAATTAACTCGGGTGAGGGATATTTGACGCAACCTATAGTTTTTACTCGCTTTATTAGTCTAGATTTATTTTGCCTTGCCTAGATTAAATATTTCCCTTTTATGCATCTTTTCCTTTTTAGTTTGTAGTCACATTTTTCCCTTTTATGTAGGAAGATTAAATCCCATAAATTCTAGCAACTTGTCTCTGTGGATTTTCGATACCCGACTTACCGCTAGACTTGTATCGCAAGTGTTGCCGCAATTTAGGTGTGTTTGTATTATCGCGGTGAAACGAAAACAACGACTGTGTCCTTACACGAACACACCTTTCACACGGTGATCAGGCATCCCATGGCTACGCGATTAGTTCTTACGAGTTACATTCGTCCCGTGTGAGTTGTGAGTACTCTAATGGGGCCCTTTGGGGTATATTTTGGATTTCCTCCTCTATTGGCATGTTTTTAAGCCTAAGTCTCGATATTTGTAAATTTTAGTCATATTCTCAAACCAGGAGTTCCGTGACTACGCGTTCAATTCTTACGAGTTACATTAATCTTGTGCGAGGTGTTCGTTCCCTTGCGAGGCCGTTTGGGGTTGTTTTGAGTTTCCACCCTCTAGCGGCATATTTTTAAGCCTAAGTATATATATTTACAAATTTATTCATATTCTCAAACCGTGAGTCATATGACTACGCGGTCAGTTCCTACTAGTTATATTGGTCGCGTGCGAGGTGTTCGTGACTCTCACGGGCCGTTTGGGGGTTATTTTGGGTTTTCGCCCTCTATCGACATGTTTCTAAGTATAAGTCTATATATTTGTAAAATTTAATCGTATTCTCAAACTACGAGATCGTGACTACGTAGTCAATTTCTACGAGTTAAATTGGTCCCGTGCGAGGTGTTCATGCCCCTTATGGGGCCGTTTGAGACTGTTTTGGGTTTTCGCACTTTAGCGGCATGTTTTTAAATCTCACCCTATATATTTAAAAAATTTAGTCATATTCTCAGGCCAAGAGTTCCATGACTATGCGGTCAGTTTCTATGAATTCAATGGTCACATGCGAGCTATCCGTGTCTCTTACGGGGACGTTTGGGGTTGTTTTAGATTTTTGCCCTCTAACGGCTTGTTTTAAGTGTAAGTCTATATATTTGCAATTTTTTAGTCATATTCTCAAATGGGGTGTCCCGTGGCCATGCGGTTAGTTCCTATGAGTCGCATTGGTCCCCTACAATGTGTTTGTGCCCTTTACAGGGTCGTGTGGGGGTTGTTTTGGGTTTTTGCACTTTAGTGGATTCTTTTTAATCCTAAGTCTAGATATTTAAAAAAATTTAGTCATATTATCGAACTGGGACTCTCGTGACTACACGTTCAGTTTTTACGAGTTACATTGGTTCCGTATGAGGTGTTAGTACCCCTTACGGGGTCGTTCATTGTTTTTTTTGGATTTTCTCCCTTTAGCGGCATACTTTTAAGCCTAAGTCTAAATATTTAAAAAATTTAGTCATATTATCAACAGGCATCCCGTGACTACGCGATCAGTTTGTACGAGTTACATCAATATCGTAGGAGGTGTTCGTGCTTCTTACAGGGATGTTTGGGGCTGTTTTGGGGTTTAGTGGCATGTTTTTAAGCAATGCTAATGTAATGAACAACTTAAACAGAAAAGATATGATGGACATGATATAAAAGTGATTCATTATTATAAAGTATGTATATAAGTTATAGAAATGACATTATCCTAGTGTTATACGCCATATTGAGATATTCACTACATTTCTTGAATATTGTAATACCTCGTGAAATTAAACATTTAGGTTGATCAAGTCTAAATATAAAATTATATGGAATATTTAAAGCAATCAACTATCATTCTCATCATGGAGAGATAAAACGAAACCATAACACAAATAATGTGGAAGAGATGTGAAGATCCTCAATGTAAACCCATAATAGAAATACATATAGTCTATGAAATGTATACATTTAGGTATCAACAATAACATCTCTACGCAAATCCTAAAAGAGTCTCTAAATTAAACAAGCTAAGTCAGTATCAATGTACAAACTAGGAAGTCTCCAAAATAAATTAAGACTAAAAAGGTAAAAGAAAAGGATAACTAAATAAAGTAAAGACCCACAATGTCTTTGAAGTTGATATCCTGGTGAGAGAGATAAATGGCAATGTCCGCTGGAACAAGGAAGCTATATCGGAGAACCAGTCCTAGCACCTGATTTCCATGAAAGAGATGGGTAAAAACCCTAGTGAGTAACATTGCAACTCAACTCAAAGCGATTATGTAAATAGAAGTTAAAACCACAATTTATTATTTTTAATGAACGACCAAACCCATAAAGGAAACCTTGTAAATTATTAAGATTATTTAGCCCTTTAGTTAATTACTCGTTCTCATTATTTAATACCTCGTAGCCAACATGCTCCCCTTTGTCTCAACCATCTCAAAAACATGTGGTACGTCAATTTTTAAATAATCACATAAACCTCGATAACCCTTTATAAAGCGCGGGAACAACACATCTCATTAAATCATAAACAACATTTTCCACACACCGACGTGTCACACCCCACTAAATTCTGGCGTTGGGCGTCAGTAAATAAATACCACTCTTAGCATGAGACAGAAATGGGACATAAAATTAATCCACAAGATAAATAATAATCAATCCCAAAAAAATAAACAATCCAACTAAGCGATAAAAGATCCATCTCCATGCTAAACTCAAAATAAATCTAATCTCTAATAATTGAATATTCTCCAACAGAATCTTGAAATTGAATATGAATAAATCTAATCTCCAACAAAATAAATCTAATCTCTAATAAGAAATTGAATATTCTCCAACAGAATCTTGTGAAATAACCAAATAAAACCCATACAACTTTGGAACCGAAAGGCCCAACCACAACCATAAACCGTGTCTCAAAATATATACGAAGGAATGGAAAACTAAACAAAATCAATACACATAAAGTAGAGAAACACCAACTGCACCTCCAAGAAAAATCTCTGAAATTCTATGCGGCTTATCCAAATACTATTTCCTAAAAAGTTAGTCAACGCACAAAGGTTAGAGCCCCAAGCATAAATACACACTACTCCCCTCAAATAAGGTCCTTGAATCTAGACAGTAGCATTATACGCAATAAATATCACAATAGAATATTTTAAATTAAACGAGATAATTAAACGCGATAATTATAAATTACTAACTACCCATAAAGATCCCCATTTATAAAGGCACACCAATATGATTTTAATTTCCCAAGTCCCCCGATACTAATTTTATTTAATTAGCCCCAACTACCAAAATTTCTCAATTATTTATGTTCTTACTTCAATAATTATTAGGTATGGCGGTCCTCCCGCCGCGGGTGATGATTCACCAAAATTCTTTATAGCGGTCCTCCCGTCACGGGTGATAATTCACCCAAAATGTCACACTTCCCCTTGCCAATAACCAGCCGAATCCGTTTAAACGGTCGATCCCCAGATATATGACAAGGTTCCAACTCACGACACGACATAAATCATCCAAGATGACCCGTTTAAATTGTCGATAACTGACACATTATGTTGCCACCAATTTTAGTACCCGTTTTTATCTTAGGCACTAACTCTCAATTCTCAATTTATAAATTACCCCACCCTTTTAATCGATGTGAGATCCTCAAAATGTCCATTACTCCCATACCTAAGGTTACCAAGTTATCAATACGTCCTACCCTATATATAGGATGGATTTCTAACACAAACCTCAACCTAGTCTCATACCTAGGCTAGCGTAACGACGATAAAACATCAAAAATCAGCCCACCCCCAAAATAATAAACACGCTATAATCTGCCCTCACTAGTCCCATACCTAGAAGGCGTAAATCATATAAAGGCCTACCCACTAGTCCCATACCTAGGGGCATCCTGAAATAGAGGGAGAGCAAAAATACCCAACAACTCGTCATCACAATGGCAATATAATAATACCAACAAGTCATCCAAACAATCATAATTAATCAACGTATAAAACTACACATTCTATTCCAATTCAATTAAATCTTAATTTAATTATCACATCATCAAAATACCAAATTAATCTCATTTAATTATTTAAGTTAAATACACCGATATTTTATCATTAAAACATTAAAATTCCAATTTCATTATCTCTACATAAACTATGTTAGTTATACTCCCCCAAATTCATTTATTTCAAAACTAAGATTTTTCTACATGCAACCTACACCAACAAACCCAAAATCACTCATGAATCCTACGTACCCAAGGGTTGTGAATATTAATCATATTAAAGAATTTCATAAAAAACAACCCCAAATCTTTAATGCCCACTTTCTCTAATTAGGTTTCTATTTGACTTTTAAGGAAAAAATATGTGATTACAATTTAGGCAACACGTAAAATGCATAATACCAAAAGAAAGGAATAGATTATTCATGCCTGAGATTGACTTGAATTAAAATCTGAATAGAAGGTTGAACTCATCTTGAGAAAACACAAATGAGTCTTCCAAACTTGTGAAAAGTAGGGGCTAGAGGTTGAAGATGAGAGAAATATTTTTAGGAAAAGCTTTATGGAGAAAGTTTGAGAGAAAAGTGATTTATGAATTCCCAGCCCCGTTTTCTTTTAGTATATAAAGGGTTTAAGAGTTGGAAAGCAATTAGGAGTCTAATCCATCCAACCACTGCCTGTCGTTCGAACGAGCACGCTTGTCGTTTGAACGATAATGCGACGTCGTTCGAACGACAGGGCATGTCATTCGAACGAGCCCCATAATTCCCAGAATCAAATCTTTTAAAATTCGACTTAATTATCTGATAAAAATATTTTAGCTGAATCAAATACGCACCTGCCAGTTAAAAGTTTAAATAAAACCTTATAACCTTTTTATAAGAGACCCGAATTAATTCCTGATTGAAAATTTTACTAATAAAACCAAGTTAAATTCTTAAAGGCCATTAACTCCAAGATTTTATTTACTCCAAATTAATTAAAGTCAATTAATTAAAACACGGGGTGTTACATACTTCCCCACTAGTAAAGAATTTCGTCCTCGAAATTAGACGAAGCACACACATCAACGCTTAAATCTCGCAAAAGAAAATAAGTCTCACATATGCCTGCTCGTAAAATGCCATAATTGGGCGCCCATACACCCAATTCTACGCGCACCTACTCCACGAACAAAAAAATAGTATATATTGCCTATATACATACGCATAACTTTAAAAATAACGGTGTACCACACGCTCTCACAAATCCCCACTCGATCCTTTCTCCGAAAGTCATCAAAATGCTAACATTCTCAATTTAAATCCCAACACAAAAAAAAAATCGATTCATATGATACATAACATTTGTACTAAAATCTCCAAAATAATTATCGTCTCCATAATTCATTCCAAGGAATCTCACATCAAGCTTTCTAATTTTTAAACTCAATGCCTAGAACGTCCTTAGTACAAAACTGCATATCTCCAAGAAACATATCTAACACGTATACTAGGCCCTCTTCCTTAAGGAGTACGAAACAACAAAGGGAATCAAAGATCGGCAGCATGGAAGCTAAACGGACTCATAACCTATGAGACCTAAGACCATGCTCTGATACCATCTGTCACAACCCGCCTAATTCTGGTGTCGGCCGCCACCAAAACTAAGTCAGGCGTGAGTAAATAAATACCATTCTTAGCACGAGACAGATATGAGACATATAAATTAATCCACAAGATAAATAATAATTGTAAGAGGGTAGTTTAGATAAGATGGAGGCGTAACCCCTTTTAAGTATGGTGATGACAAGGTTAGTTAGAAAAACACTAGTGATTTAGCCACAAGACACAAAGAGCAGTTTGGAATGTATGGAACCCATCTTATACTCACAAATCTCTCGTGTATAACTCACAATATAATAAAGAACTTCAGAAATAACTTAGCTAGAGGGAGTGAGAAGTAAGCACCCTAGATACACCTTGGTAGGAAGGCAAAACATACTAAAGCTCTCAAGGATCTCTGTTATGTATTAAAAGCTTCGTAATAAATGACAAAAATGGTGGGTGGCAGAACTCTCCGGTTCTTTTAATAAATCTCTCTCGTAAATAAATTTCTCTAGTAATAACTTTTGAACTCTCAAAAAGATCATCCTTTCCTCAGAGGTGGTTGGGGTTCTTAAATAACCCCCCACACCACCCCCGAGGCAACTCAGTCATTAAAGACTATGAAAGACATCCCTCATACTTTATGTCACAACATTAAATGTCTAATGCACTAGTTGTCTCCTACGTCATAAACATTAAATGCCAAGACATGCCTTTTGCCTAACCACTGTGTGTCAGGGGGTTGTAGTCGCAGAGGTGGCTCACCAACTATCTGACAGCCCTAAATACCATGGTGGTTTACTCAAGTGCATGTCTGATATTGTTTAGAAGGCTAGTTACATCACCCACAGTAGATGTGATATTTAAGTAGAGGGTTGTTTGGTCCATAACTCAATGCCCGATGGAACTCCAAGCTGCTCCGCTTGAGGTTCCACGGTCAGGGTCCTTCGGTGTTTTACCAGGTGTATCTAAGATGGTCAGGACAAGCCCCAACGGTGCCCCACTACTCAATCCTCCAAACCAAGTCCCTCTAAAGTTCCCACGGTGAGGTTGTTCGATAGAGCATGAAAGCTCTCCCAGGCCTTGCCAAGCCTGGTCTCTCGCGAGTATCGTTCGACCTCACACCCATTCATTATTCTCGTTACAACATTACAGTCATTACAACTCGTAGTCAATATAAACAAATCTATAATATGGCAAAGTAACAATAAGCTAAAGTACGAGTTGCCACGCCAAGCTGCCACGCTTGAGTTGCCTCACCAAGATGCCACGCTTGAGTTGCCACACTGATCTTATCCTCAGAACACTGTTGCTAATTGATGGATTATCCCTAATCCCAGGATTACCTTCAGGCCCCCTCTACATTTGCCCCTTCGTGGAGGGATTTGTTGTGGGAACAAGAAGTGCCTCCACGAAAACTTCTTAATCCGAGGAACCTTCTCTGTCTGGCCTGCTGCTTTTTCCTAATGCTGAGTCTCAACCGTTTCAGCTTGAATATTTGAAATTCTCCCGAAGGACCTGCTAATATTCTTGCAGTAATGTTCGAAAAAGCGAAAAATTCTCCCCGATGTAACTGAGTCATAACTAAACAACGTTTGAGCTTCTGTCGAGGGGACATCGTGTCTTTTTTTTTTTGAACCGTTGGGACACCTTCCTTGTTGGGGGGTTTATTGGATATGTCAGAGAAAATCTTGGTGCCCAAAACTCAATCTTGCTAAGGAAGGTAACGGTGGCTATTCCCTAGGTGTCATTTCATTAATTGATGGAAGTTCCCCAGGTGTCACTTCATTAAATGACGTAGCGTTGTCTTTTCCATGTCAGAACACTTCCCGAAGTGCCATGTGTACATTTGAAATGATTGCAGGCGGCCACACACGTGCAATGGTGGGAAACTTAAATGACGAACTTTAAAAATTAAACGGCCAAATCACTTAAAACCATTCTTTTTCTTACTTTGCCACTACCTGCTTCAAATTTCCTTCGTTTTTTTTAGAGAGAGAGAGAAAGAGCTTCCATTGTTGATCGTCTGAAACCTCTATTGATGTTCGAGCTTGTGCCGTCTTGTTCTTGCTCTCCTCTTCTACGCCACCTCCTGTGGTTGCTCTTCCGCCATTGTCGTGCTCAGGCTCCTCTGACTCAAGGTTGTTTTTTGTTTGCTCTAACACTCTGTCATGGCATCTCAAAGTTACCCAACCATCTCTTCAACCAGTGCGCCGCCTGCTACTGCTGTTGCCACCACTACTGGTGCTTCTGCCTTGGACGCTGTCCGTCGTGAACAGTTAAGGTTTTATCGTCGCTCTCCCATTTTTGGCGAAGATGATAGCTTTGCTGCTGCTTGCAAGACTGTCAACTTTGAATGCAAGTTTGAGACCTTAGTGCTGGGTGACGAGGATGAAGAACCCTCGAAGTGGGGCTTTCTTCCTCCAGAGGGGACTCTCCGGTTTCGTCTGGAGCGAGGGGACTTCCAATGGTCCCAAATTGACTTCGAAGCACCAGGTGGTTCTCCTGCCCATTTTGCTGCTTGGAACTCTCACATGGTGAGTTCCCATGGTGATATTTTGAGTAAGATTGGACTTCAACGGGCCAAATGGTTTGGTGAGTTTACTCTCTCCAAAAATAATGCTGCTCTCCCCATTCTTGTTTCTCGTTGGAACGTGATGACTCACACATTCATTGCTGCGTGGGGCGAGTTCACGATAACCCTAGAAGATGTCTGCGAGCTTCTGGGGCTCGAAGCAACAGGTCATGAGCCTTATACCGATGAGCCTCTCGACGCCCAAGAGACTGCTGACCGTTTGGCGTTGGACCGAATATGCCGAAGTTGCATCGTTTCTTCAAACAAAGCTACCTTCACTCCGCTAATTAACTATTTCTTCAAGGGTTCTAGTGAAGGTAGTTCTTCAATTTCAACGGATGCCCCTGGCCAAGGTACTTCGTTAGAGCTCCCTGCTTACATCCTTGTGATTCTTTCCCGTTTTCTTTTGACGGGAAAACCAAACGATCAGCCCCGAAGGGACCTTATCAACATATCCCTTCGTTTGGCCCGGGGCATCAAACTTCCTTTGGCTGCAATTGCCCTAGGGTCCCTCTACACCTGGCTTGACAGAACGTTGTTCGACATGGAACGATCACTTGGCCGTTATAACCTGGCCAATTTTGCTAACAGCGTCCTTCTAACCAGCTTTCTTTACGTGCGCTTTCCTGTTGTAGCGGCCAAGGCCAACCGTCCTCCTTCTGGGGAAACCATTCTGCCCCCACGCTCTTATATTTATCACAAGAGGCAGAGCCGAAAAGAGTTGATCGCCTCAATTGATCGTTTTGAGGACTTTGTTATGAGGCCTTACGGAAAGGATGCCTTTGTTCATACTTGTGATTTCTTTCAGCACGAATCCAGGGTGGTTCAGGTGGGGGTAGACATTGAAGATCCTCAGTTAGCCGTGGTGCTTCTCCTTTCTCCGGGGTATCTGCCTTCCTACACCGAGTGGGGATATTCCAGAGAACATTATAACCCCAATCGGTGTAGTCATCAATTTGGGTTTGATCAGGGGGCTCCTCGCTCAGTTTTCCAATCCTCAAACCCAAAGGATAGCTTTAGCGAGGCATATTCCTTATTTTCCTCCACTGCTGCGTGGGGGATAAGTGAATCAATGGCTGGGAGAGTCACCATTCCCTCCAACAAGAGGCAAGGGAATGTGACCAGTCTATTTGCCACGAAGTTCTGGCCGAAACAACTGGCTAACATTGCTGAATTCATAGATGGCGAGCCTGTGTACCCTCCAGTTCTTTCATTTTCTGCGTTGGAGCTGGGACTCAAAGGCAACTCCGTTCTGGGGATTGAGTTCCCTCTAAGCAAAACCCCTAAGAGGCCTTCCGAAGAGCTTCCTCCGTTATGCCCCATGACCCCTCCTGCCATACCCAAAGCGAAAAGTGCTGGGGTATCCAGGAAGACTGCTCCTTCGACTGGAGCTACTGCTGATGAAGGGTCTTCGCAGCCGTCGACCAAGAAGGCCAAGAGTGGGGTGGCTTCCACGAAAAAAACAAAGTCCAAATCCCAGACTCCTGTGGCAGCCCTTCCCATAGCCTCCGTTCCTCCTCCCATGTCTCCTGAAAGGGCCGAGAGGTTAAGGAGGGAGGCGCGGGCTGAAGTAGATCGGGTGAATGCAGAGTTTCAACGGAGCGCTGTCGTCGTTCCTCCCTCGGTTGCCTTCCCCACGATCGTCGTCGATCCCACTGAGCCAGCTGCAAGGAGGAGGAAAAGTTCGAAGGTTACTCAAGCCACTGGCAGTGACGTGACAAGGCTAAGGAGGAAGACTTTAGGCACCAAGTCCCAGCGAAAGCAAGCTCCCATGGTGCAAGCTCCTCATTCTTCTTCCCAATCTGAGTTATGTACACTTATCTTGTTCTCTTTTCCTCTTTGGTTAGAGCAAGCCGGATTTGCTTATATATATTGTTCTTAACTACTTTGGTGCAGGGACTTAAAGAAATGGGGCCTCGTTCTCCTAGCCCCCCAAGTCCCCCCATTAGCCGTTTCGTGGGCGGTCGCTGTGGGGACATCTCATCCGATACGACCTCACCCCGTTCGCCAATGACCGTCGTTCAATCTTACGCCCGTCGTTCAATCTCACGACGGGCGAGGGAGGAAGTTGTGGAGGGTGAGGTTATAGAGCCCATGGATGTCTCTTCGCCACCAGAGACAACACAATCTGAGATGCCTACTCCAGTCCCCTGTGGCTCACTGGCTTCCTTTGAGGCTGTTCTCCCCATCGTTCTGGTTGCTGCAGGTGATCCTGAGGTAATTATTTCATATTTAAATTTGTCTGATCTGGCATTCCTTCTCTTTCACCCTATTCTGTGTGCTGAATTTAGGATGTTGGTTGCCCTAGGTCGAAGTATCCTCGCTGCTAGCAAACATTCTTCGTCCAACGGTGCTGGCGAGACCTCTGACCACAGTGCCCCTTTTCAACGTTCTGACTGAGGTAAGTTATTCTTGGATACATTTCACCCTTTTTTTTATATTTGTTCCTCTTTACTAACATTGGCTTTTATATTGCAGCTTTCTCCTGATCTTTCACCACTGTCATCTACTCCCGATGAACCCCTTGCTCTTGCTTTGGTACCTTATGTGGGCGAGGGAACTATGCCGATGGTTGAGGTTTCTGGGGCCAGAGATCCCGTTGAGGCTGATGAGGTAACAAGTCCCCTCCCAACGGTTCCTGCCACTTTAACCTCCGTGATGACTCCCACTCCTGCCCCTGTTGTGATTCAGGTACTTTCTTAATTCTCTGCATAAACTCCTTCTTATAATAGTGACTTAACAACGAAAACGTTTGTTAAGATTTTTATATAATTTCCACCTTATAACGGTGACTTAACAATGAAAACACTTGTTAAGATTTTTATATAATCTCCACCTTATAACGGTGACTTAACAACGAAAACGCTTGTTAAGATTTTTATATAGTCTCCACCTTATAACGGTGACTTAACAACGAAAACGTTTGTTAAGATTTTTATATAATGTCCACCTTATAACGGTCACTTAACAATGAAAACACTTGTTAAGATTTTTATATAATCTCCATCTTATAACGGTGACTTAACAATGAAAACACTTGTTAAGATTTTTATATAATCTTCACCTTATAACGGTGATTTAACAATGAAAACACTATAATCTCACTGTTTCTTATATCTCTTCTGAGGTTACTCAGGAGGATTCCTCACCAGCTCTTTCACTTATGGGCACACCACGTCAGGAACCTGCTGTTTCGGAAGAATCTGACCATGCTGACCAAGGTTCCACGACTGGTGTTGAGGCAGAAAGTGAATCTGGGTGCGAATTGCCTCTCCCTGACTTAACTCCTCCAGCCTTTTACCTAATGGTGCTTCACAATTCTCCCCAAATGCCTGTGAGCCATCGCTTCGTGATTGAGCAGTTGGTGAACCATCACCCCGAGACCTTCACCGTGGACTGCCTACGGTCCAATATTCCCGTGATGAGTCATCGACTGCAAGGCATGGCGATCGTTGTTGCTGAGATTGCCAATACTCCCACTTCCAGTGTTACTCGAGCCCTCATTAATCAGTTTCTGGGTTTTCTGAAGGAATTGGGTCGTGACGGTTTCCGTTTCGACTGGCTTATAGCGTATTTGAAAAATTTGAAGAGTCAGCAGCTGATCAGCCAGAGGGAACTATTGAGGAAGCACCAGGAGGACCAACGGGCTGAGGAAGTTAAGTTAGTTGAGCTGGCACCTCTTTTGGAATCAGCGGATGAAGAAATAAAGAATGCCGAAGAGGCTCTGTGTTTGGCCAAGCTGAAACGGGAGAGACTTCTTATTGAACGCGCACAGGTGCAAATCAGGCTAGAGGTTGTTGTCAACGCTCAAAGCTCCTTTGCGTCAGCTTCTTCGGGCCTTCATGGGGATTTTTTCTCTTCCCCGGACCTATGGTTCCTTTTAGGGTAGCAAACTCTTGTATATATTTTCCTTCTTCGTCCATTTATGTAATTCTTGGGCAATAGTTCCCAATTTTTAGTAATGCTCTCTTGTTTATTGAATGAAAGAATGTATATTTTCTCGTTTTATCTTTGAGTTATGACTGCTTTCATATCGGTGTCTATACTTCACGTCATCAATAAAACTTGTATATTCATAATCAAAGACTAGATACATCGATGGTACAAACTTAATTGTTTACACATGATAGACTTTCAACCATTTATTATTAATTTTGAATGGCTTGCCTTCCTCCAACTTAGAAATTAAGCAATAACCTGAATCATGAGCTTCCTTCACGACGAAAGGTCCCTCCCAATTGGCTGCGAATTTTGGCAGAGGAAGTCCCCTAATGTGTTTCACTGCTGCTTTCAAAACGAGATCTCCCTCTACGAACCTCCTTGGTCTTACTAGGTTGTCATATGCCCTAGAGAGCTGCCTTGTATACATTTAAAAATGTTGCATTGCATTGTCTCTGTGTTCATCCAATGCCTCCAGCTGCACATTCCTGTTCTGAGGGAGCATGCTACTTCGCAAGGCGTATCGAGCAGAGGGAACCTCCAACTCCACTGGAAGGATTGCCTCAGCCCCGTAGATAAGGGAGAACGGAGTGTACCCTGTGGGCTTCCTCTTCGTCGTTCGAACAAATTCGGCAGAGTCTTTCTCCATCGTTGGCCAATAATATCCCAACGGCATCAGCTGATCATATAACTTGGCCCATCTTATGTGATCTGGGTCATGGGCTTGTTTGAGTACCTCAGTTGCCTCTTCTTTCGTGATGCAACGCAATGGCTTGTTGAAGTACCCCCCTCGATAAAGCTGCCCCTCTTGGATATAGAAACCTTGGGGCCCTTCGCTTCAGTCCCATCGCATCCACTTTCTCCGTTGGGACAGTTCCATCTTGAATGAAGTCGATATAGGGCTGCCTCCAGTCTGTTTGGGCTTCTATGAAATGGCACTCAGCTGCTTCAAAAAATAGCTGACACTTATCACAATTCCGTTGTAGTTCTGCCGCATCCTGTTTCATTCTAGGCCAAAAATATCCCCCTCTTTGAATTCTTCTATAGAGAGGTATCTCAGTTGTTTCGCAATGCTCCTCATGTGTTCTCTTCAACCTCCGATCTGCTTCCTCTGGCCCAATGCATCTTGATAACCATCCCCCTGCATTCCTGTAGTAAAGATTTCCCTGGTTTGTAAAGTATTGGGCTAACTCTCTTAGTCCCATAACTCCTTCCCCAGATTCTAGTTGCTTCCTGATCTCTCCTCTCCAATCCGCGTCTCCCTCCATCGGTAGTATTGACTGTACCATCGAAGGAGCTGTCCTTCGTTGGATCGTAACGATAGTCGTATCGCTCCTCATGACCATCTTTTGAGCAATAGTGGCATAAGCGTCTGGATGACGGTTCATCGTTCTGGGATATCTTCTGATTTTGGTCCGGTGGAACTGGCTGAGGAGCCTTTGAATGATCGTTCTGTATGGTGCCAAACTCATGTGCTTCAATGCATATTCTCCGTTAACTTGCTGAATTACTAAGTTCGAGTCACCCTTGATGCAGAGAGAACGAATTCCCCTTCGAAGAGCCTCCAGCAACCCTAGCACCAACGCTTCGTATTCTGCTTCGTTATTGGAGCAAGGGAAATCTAGTTTGTAGGAAAGGCAAATCTCCTCCGTTCCTTTTGAAAGGATGACCCCTGCCCCTCCTTTTTTCTCTGCCGAAGACCCATCAAACTACATCGTCCATTCCTCATCGGTTGCATCCAGATAGTTGGCTTGCAAGTCGTCTCCCGGAATGTCTTCTTTAGGTAGTTCAAACGTTCCTGATGGAAATATTGCCAACAGATCGGCATACGCCTGGATCTTGATGGCACGAGGAATCACACACTTTAAATCATATTCGGAGAGAATAAGGAACCACCTAGCTGCCCTGCCAATCAAGATAGTTCTAGCCAACAAATACTTAATAGGATCACATCTAGTTACAATATGAATTGTAAAAGACAGCATATAATGTCTAAGTTTTTGTGCTACAAAGACTAAGGCCAAACAATGCCTTTCTAGGCTGCTATATCTAATCTCTGGCCCATGTATGATCCTGCTGAGGTAATACACCGGCCGTTCTTGCCCGTCAATCTCTTGTGCCAGTAAAGCTCCAACGGACCTTGTAGTTGAGGTGAGGTACAGCTGCAACGGTACTCCTGCCTGCGGAGGAACCATGATTTGTGGTGAAACGAGCAGCTTCTTCAACTCATCGAGAGACTCCTGGTGGTCCTTTTCCCATCTGAACTTTGTGTTTTTTCGCAGCAGCTGCATCAACGGGTGTGTTACCTCGGCCAATCCTGGTACAAATCTTCTGAGGTAGGAGACTTTTCCGATGAAGCTTTTTAGCTCCTTCGCCGTTCTTGGGCACGGCATTTCTAAGATCGCGCGTTATTTATCCTGGTCCATCTGCACCCCTTGTCGATCAACCACAAAGCCTAGAAACTTCCCGCATGTTACTCCAAAGACGCACTTCAATGGGTTCATCCTTAATTTATACTTCCTACATCGAGTAAACACCTTCTTTAAGTCGTTTAGGTGGGACTCCTCCTTCTTCGATTTGATGACCAAATCGTCCACATAGAATTCTACAAATTTGTGGAAGAAATCATGAAAAATGGCCATCATTGTTCTTTGATAAGTAGCTCCCGCGTTCTTAAGTCCAAACGGCATTACTTTGTACATGAAATTGCCCAACGGGGTTCTGAATGTCGTTTTCTCTGCGTCCGCGGGGTCCATCTTGATTTGGTTGTACCCTACGTACCCATCCATGAAGCTATACATCTCATGCCCAGCCGTGGCATCTATCAGGCTATCAATGGAGGGTAGAGGGAACTCATCTTTGGGGCAAGCCCTATTCAGATCTCTAAAATCCACACAGATCCTTATTTGTCTCTTGTCCTTCTTCCCTACTGGCACAATGCTAGATAGCCACAGGGGATGCTGTATTGGTTTGATGAATCTTGCTGCCAACAAACGCTGAACCTCTTCCTTAATCTTCAAGTCCAACTCAGGTTTATAAGTCCTTGTTGCCTGTTTCACCGGGATGGCTGAAGGTATCACGTTTAGCTTGTGGCAGCTCACTTCCTCATCCAGCCCTTCCATTTCGGTATACTTCCATGCAAAGACATCTATGAACTCCAGAATTAGCCCAACCAGGGCTTCTCGCTTCTCCTTAGCGAGATCCTTCGGGATGAAGATGGGCCTTGGGTCTTCCCCTTCTCCTGCTAAGTTCAACTGCTCCAACTCTTGTGTCTGGGGCCTTGGTTGATTTGTCATGTAGTCTGGTTCTTCGGCGACCTCCTCCACGAACTCCTGTATGTTGGAGTTGTCTATCACCATACACTGTCCCTGCTGATCCACCAAGAAACACTCATATAACGGGTCAGCCCCATCCTCGGTCTCTTCGGCCGCCCGCTCACATCGTTATAAACGGTATACCACCTTCCCCTCCTCAGTGACCACCTTCTTGCATTACCTGTTGGTAGCTGTTTCCACGGCCTTCCTCTTCCTTTCTCTTGAAGCCTCAGCGATCCTTCCCCCTGAAAAGCGACTCGGCACGCTTTGCCGCTGGGCCTCATGCTCCATAGGATCCACTCCAAGCCTTACTTTGTTTTTGAGCTGCCTTGTGGTACTTTGAGATGGAGGGATCACCTGATGGGTTTCTTCGGTCCTTACCCCTTTGTTACTCGTGGCTTCTTTACTTTGCTCGTTCAGAGGCCCCATTCTATCTTTGATCGAGGGAACCCATGCCCCCTCCATTCTTCTCGTTAGGACTCGAGCGTCCTCTTCCAACTTCTTATAAAAGGCCGCATCTACAAAGTGAGCTTCCTCGATAGCAAAAGGCCTTTTTGTAGCCCTAATGGTCACTTATGTTCCTTTGACATTCGCCTTGGCGCATTGATGATATGTTGAAGGAACTAAGCCTTGATTGTGCATCCACACTCTTCCTATAAGTAAATGATAGGAAGTTGCACTTTCTATTACATGGAACTTGATGTGGGAACTCAGATTTCCCATTACAATTCCCACATTCACATACCCAATGGATTTGGAAGATTGGTTGTCATACCCTGAAATTACCAGAGGCATGGGGACCAACCTTTCTTCTGGGATATCAGCTGCGTGGAAGGAGTTGATCGGCATAATGTTGATGGAAGCGCCCCCATCCATAAGAGTTCTTGCAAAACTAACCCCATTGATACTGGCCGCCACATACAAGGTCCTATTATGAGGGAACCTTACAGCTCTATCTGCATCGCTGAAGGTCACCTCTGATAGGAACTTTTTCACCAGCCTCGCCATGGGTCCCCTCCATTTCAACGAGGGAACCGCGTCCTTCCTCGCGATGTCTAGGATCGCCTGAGTTATTTCCAGTCTGCTCTCCTTTGGTATCCCCACTTGATCGAAGAACCAAGCGAATTTTGGGGATTTTGAAACTGCGCTGTACTCAACGACTGCCTCTATTTCCTCGCCCTCAACGTTGTATACGTCTTCCACGTCTTTAGCGCTTGCTTCATCATAGGCTAAAACTACGTTAGCCATTCCTGTGGTGCAACGTTCCAGAGTTTCTTCGAATTCCCTTTGCCTCATTGTTGACCTTCCTTCTCCTCTTTCCGCCTCATCGTCGTAGGCCGTCACCAAGTTGGCCCCATGTGCTGGAAGCGGGTTGTTGTTAACGTTTTGTGGGGGGATCTCCACCGTCCCTGCCTTCATGTAATTGTCAATGATTCTTCTTAGTGTGAAGCAGCTCTCTGTCGGGTGCTGGATCTTTCGATGAACCTGACAATACCTAGGATCCGCCTTCGTTGCGTCATCGGGTTCCTCCGAAGGAACACCTTCTGGCAGGTAGGCCGTTCCACCTTGGACCATGGCTTTATAACAACTCACCGCCTCTTCTATCGTGCATGGTAACGGTGGTGGGTCTTCTCTATCCCTTCCGAACTTCCTTTTGTTGTCCTTCGTCGCCCTACCCCCATCTGCTCCTTCGGTGTATCCCACCCGTGGGGGTTGAGGCCTTCCTCCCCCAGGTTGTATCGGCTATCTGAATATCATAGGCGCTGCCACCGGGTTTGGTCGTACGACTAATGAGATGTTCCTTGCAGATTTTAAGAACGCCGAAAAAGTTCCCTCACGCGTCTCATTGATGAGATGGCAGATGTACTCCGGGAGTAGTCCTTCGGCACAGATTTGTAATAGTTTGGATTCCTTGGCCTCCTCTCTCACGTCCAGAGACCTTTCCCTGAACCTCCGAACGTACGCCACCACGTCTTCTCCTGGTCGTTGCTTCTCTCTCCCTAGTTGGGTCAGAGTGAATTCATCCTCTGCTAGAAAGAACTTTTGGACAAACAGCACATGCATCTCTTCCCACGTGGAAACACTTTTAGGGGCCAAATGAGAATACCACGTGTATGCTTTATCGGTTAGGGATTTGGAAAACTCCCTCAACCTGAGTTTCTTGTTGTTGCAATGCGCCCCTAGGTGCTCAATGAAACGTTTAATGTGCTCTTTCGGATTCCCACCCTTCCCTGTGTATTTTTCAAAGATGGGGGGAATATAATCCCTCGGGTAAGGCTCATCGTTGTATTCCTGAGGATAAGGTGTCCTAAAGTCATCATAGACTGAAGCTACCTCGCCTATAGACTGTGAGGAAGCCTGCACAAACTTTAACATCTCCTTTTGCATTTCTCTCCTCATTTCCTCCATGGACGATGGGGCAACAACCAATGGGGGTGTTGGCTGAATGACCGTAACAGTTGGAGCCATCGTTACGGCTGGCGCCATTGATACTCCGGAGATTCCCATTGCCGGATTCACGATGGAGGGTATGCTTGCCGAGGCTGCTCCCGTTGTACCTGCGCCCGGTGGAACCGTTGGAGCTGCCCCTGGTGTTACGAAGGAATTGGCCTCAAGTCCTCCCAGCACCGTTGAAGCTGCAGGAGTTTGCAAAAACTCATAGAACTTGCTCATGAGGAGGGTCATCTGGGCAGGTCCCAGCCCAGCGCTCGTGGAAGCCTGCGTCACTCCTTGAGCGCCCGTTGTTGTCTGAACTGGGGGCACTTCTATTCGAGGAGCTCCGCTCCTTAAAGCCTCCAATTCTACCGCTGCTTGCTCTTCACTGTGTTGGATATCATCAAAGTTAAGCCTTCGATTAACGTTATCTTGCGCCATACTCCTTCCTTAGAAGAATGCCTCCCCAGCAGAGTCGCCAAATGTAAGAGGGTAGTTTAGATAAGATGGAGGCGTAACCCCTTTTAAGTATGGTGATGACAAGGTTAGTTAGAAAAACACTAGTGATTTAGCCACAAGACACAAAGAGCAGTTTGGAATGTATGGAACCCATCTTATACTCACAAATCTCTCGTGTATAACTCACAATATAATAAAGAACTTCAGAATTAACTTAGCTAGAGGGAGAGAGAAGTAAGCACCCTAGATACACCTTGGTAGGCAGGCAAAACATACTAAAGCTCTCAAGGATCTCTGTTATGTATTAAAAGCTTCGTAATAAATGACAAAAATGGTGGGTGGCAGAACTCTCCGGTTCTTTAAATAAATCTCTCTCGTAAATAAATTTCTCTAGTAATAACTTTTGAATTCTAAAAAAGATCATCCTTTCCTCAGAGGTGGTTGGGGTCCTTAAATAGCCCCCCACACCACCCCCGAGGCAACTCAGTCATTAAAGACTATGAAAGACATCCCTCATACTTTATGTCACAACATTAAATGTCTAATGCACTAGTTGTCTCCTACGTCATAAACATTAAATGCCAAGACATGCCCTTTGCCTAACCACTGTGTGTCAGGGGGTTGTAGTCGCAGAGGTGGCTCACCAACTATCTGACAGCCCCAAATACCACGGTGGTTTACTCAAGTGCATGTCTGACATTGTTTAGAAGGCTAGTTACATCACCCACAGTAGATGTGATATTTAAGTAGAGGGTTGTTTGGTCCATAACTCAATGCCCGATGGAACTCCAAGCTGCTCCGCTTGAGGTTCCACGGTCAGGGTCCTTCGGTGTTTTACCAGGTGTATCTAAGATGGTCAGGACAAGCCCCAACGGTGCCCCACTTCTCAATCCTCCAAACCAAGTCCCTCTAAAGTTCCCACGGTGAGGTTGTTCGATAGAGCATGAAAGCTCTCCCAGGCCCTGCCAAGCCTGGTCTCTCGCGAGTATCGTTCGACCTCACACCCATTCATTATTCTCGTTACAACATTACAGTCATTATAACTCGTAGTCAATATAAACAAATCTATAATATGGCAAAGTAACAATAAGCTAAAGTACGAGTTGCCACGTCAAGCTACCACGCTTGAGTTGCCTCACCAAGATGCCACGCTTGAGTTGTCACGCTGATCTTATCCTCAGAACACTGTTGCTAATTGGTGGATTATCCCTAATCCCAGGATTACCTTCAGGCCCCCTCTACAATAATCAATCCCAAAAAAATAAACCATCCAACTAAGCGATAAGATATCCATCTCCATGCTAAACTCAAAATAAATCTAATCTCTAATAATATGAAATTGAATATTCTCCAACTGAATCTGCTGAAATAACCAAAGAAAACCCATACAACTTTGGAACCGAAAGGCCCAATCACAACCATAAACCGTGCCTCAAAATATTTACGAAGGAATGAAAAACGAAACTAAATCAATACGCATAAAGTAGAGCAACTCCAACTATACCTCCAAGAAAAATCTCCAAAATTCTATGCGGCTTATCCAAATACTATTTCCTGGAAAATTAGTCAACGCACGAGGTCAGAGCCCCGAGCATGAATACACACTACTCCCTTCAACTAGGATCCTTGAATCCAGACAGTAGCATTATACGCAATAAATATCACAATAGAATATTTTAAATTAAATGAGATAATAAAATGCGATAATTATAAATTACTAACTACTCGTAGAGATCCCCATTTATAAAGGCACACCAATATGATTTTAATTTCCCAAATCCCCCGATGCTAATTTTATATAATTAGCCCTAACTACCAAAATTTCTCAATTATTCATGTTCTTACTTCAATAATTATTAGGTATGGCGGTCCTCCCGCCGCGGGTGATGATTCAGCAAAATTCGTTATAGCGGTCCTCCCGCCACGGGTGATAATTCACCCAAAATGTCACACTTTCCCTTGTCAATATCCATCTGAATCCGTTTAAACTATTGATCCCAAGCAATATGACAAGGTTCCAACTCACGACACGACATAAATCGTCCAAGCTGACCCGTTTAAATTTTCAATAACTGACACATTATGTTGCCACCAATTTTAATACCCGTTTTTATCTTAGGCATTAACTCTCAATTCTCAATTTATAAATTACCCCACCCTTTTAATCGATGTGAGATCCTCAAAATGTCCCTTAGTCCCATACCTAAGGTTCCCAAGTTATCAATACGTCCTACCCTATATATAGGATGAATTTGTAACACAAACCTCAACCTAGTCTCATACCTAGGCCAGCGTAACGATGATAAAACATCAAAAATCAGCCCACCCCCAAAATGATAAACACGCTATAATCTACCCTCACTAGCCCCATACCTGGAAGGCATAAATCATATAAAGGCCTACCCATTAGTTCCATACCTAGGAGCATCCTGAAATAGAGGGAGAGCAAAAATACCCAACAACCCGTCGTCACAATGGCAATATAATAATACCAACAAGTCACCCAAACAATCATAACTAATCAACGTATAAAACTACGCTTTCTAGTCCAATTCAATTAAATTTTAATTTAATTATCACATCATCAAAATACCCAATTAATCTCATTTAATTATTTAAGTTAAATACACTGATATTTCATCATTAAAACATCAAACTTCCAATTTCATTATCTCTATATAAACTACGTGAGTTATACGCCCCAAATTCATTTATTTCAAAACTAAGGTTTTTCTACATGAAACCTACACCAACAAACCCAAAATCACTCATGAATCCTACGTACCCAAGGGTTATGAATATTAATCATATTAAAGAATTTCATAAAAAGCAGCCCCAAGTCTTTAATGTCCACTTTCTCTAATTAGGTTTCTATTTAACTTTAAGGAAAAAACATGTGATTACAGTTTAGGCAACACGTAAAACGCATAATACCAAAGGAAAGGAATAGAGTATTCATGCCTGATATTGACTTGAATTAAAATCTGAATAGAAGGTTGAACTCCTCTTGAGAAAACACAAATGAGTCTTCCAAACTTGTGAAAAGTAGGGGCTAGAGGTTGAAGATGAGAGAAATATGTTTAGGAAAAGCTTTCTGGAGAAAGTTTGAGAGAAAAGTGATTTATGAAGTCCCAACCCCATTTCCTTTTAGTATTTAAAGGGTTTAAGAGTTGGAAAGCAATTATGAGTCTAATCCATCCAACCACCGCCTGTCGTTTGAATGACAATGCGACGTCGTTCGAACGACAGGGCATGTCGTTCGAACGAGCCCCCGAATTGCCAAAATTAAATCTTTTAAAATCCGACTTAATTATCTGATAAAAATATGTTAGCTGAATCAAATACGCACCTGTCAGTTAAAAGTTTAAAAAAAAATCTTATAACCTTTTAATAAAAGACCTGAATTATTTCCCGATTGAAAAATTTACTAATAAAACCAAGTTAAATTCTTAAAGGACATTAACTCCAAGATTTTATTTACTCCAAATTAATTAAAGTCAATTAATTAAAACACGGGGTGTTACACGACGCCACCTGGCATTCGCATGGTCAGCAATTCACATATCATAAACATCACGTTTCACACCCTAACACCACCTGGTATTCGTATGGCCGATAATTCACATATCCAAATATTGGGGTGTCCCTCCATAGTGACCACCCTTTCATTTCCATTCCACTTGTTCATTTAACATTAACATTTTAACACGTCGTTATTCACTCTGAGCAATCTACCCAAAACCTAATTACCCCCACCCTCGAATCATATCAATTTAGAATCATTATACATTTTAGACCATTTCATAAGGAGCTAAGAAGGATTAGTATCATTACATATCACTTTTAGTAAAGTAAAATAATTAAATTAGGGTATATTAGTTTAATTGAGGTTTTGATTCATCACAACTATTCTTATCTACACCCCATGCATGGGATGTCTTATTGAAGTGAAATCCAAGCAAGGAACTCCCCTATACACTTCTGCTTAGATAGGGTAGTTGTTAAAACAATTTAATTAAGGTTTGTTATGCGAGAGTAAGAGAATGATTTAAATATGAATCTTCCAACTGATCCAACAATACTATTGTACCGCCAAATCAACAACCAATAATTTTCCGTACTCTTTCTATTGCCTACATAACGAAATGTATATCAACAATAACATGGCCTTAAACATGGGCTTATATTGTGTCCTTGCAAAAAAAAGGGACATGTAACTATTCTACAATATATGTATTACATCATAAGGGGGTACTTCCATACTTCAAGTGACCCAAGTCATTCATGATATTATTGCATAAATTCACACAACATGAATAGTGTCCGCGAGATAAATGTCATTTAATAAGGACAAGCGTGTCAAAAGTACTACTCCTAACGCGCTAGGTATAACCTTGTTAAGAATGAAAAATTTCAAGGATTCAATAAGTCTAAATTTAAGTTTGTATCATAATATCAAAGTCTCAATCCTCAAATTTTTTAAAACAAATCCACAAGTTAAATATCAATTTTCTCAGTTTTTATTACCAAATAGTTGTGTAATGACTTGGGAGAAAATAATACCCCTTTGATTTACTTTTCCTTAAAATCAGTGTCTATTTTCCTTTTGTTAAACCCACCATCGAGCTTTTATGAGAGAATAAAGAAGGATATTCCTCCTAAATTTTTGAGTTGTGACCCCACATCGTCATCAATTCTCAACATAAATCATTTGTCACCTTCTCTCTCTTCCTTGTTTTACATAAGAGAATAATTCCAAGGGAGGAAAATCCCTTGCTGCCAACCACCTAATACCCTTTGCCCTACTTGCTAAATATGAGTACCGCCTCTAATCTCCCGCGTCAGCTATAACACTCTCTATATAGTCATTTCATGCGTCGTAATACCCTAACCCCCATATTCTTAAAATACCACACTATCCAAGACTAATCACCTCCCTTTCTATTTATTTTTCTTTTCGTGGCCCAAAACAGTAGTCAAACACTTAGATTAATTTATAATTTTGAAATCAAATTCATTAGTCACTAAATTTATATTCTACTCCTTTAACCTTGTGAATGTATTCAATTTAACACAGTGGTCCCTAAATCACTTAAAATTTCACAAAATTATATTTGGTTCTCCTTATTATTAGTAGATTATTATGAATTAAATTCTCAAAATTACTTGGGTATTGCAAATATATACTCCATATTCATTTAGTTTATTATGGAACAAATCAAGAGATGTTTGTCATTAGAACTCCCCCTTCATCTAATCTTTCTCCGCCTTTTTGTCATGGAATTGACAAAGGAATAGAAATATTAAATAAAATAAGTGTGCTAACAAGGATCATAAAATGAGTTATTTCAATCAAAATTAAACAAAGATAGAATATGCAATTCAAGGAATTAAGTCCAAAATCCACTAAAAATATAGCAAACTAACGTGATAAAGCTAAAGTATGTAACACATATACTAGTAAAAGTGCAACATAGATAGATAGAGTGAAGCATGTGTGCAAATCAACAAGTATATATAACATGGGTGGGTAGGTAAAAATAATAGATTGAATAACAAGCCTAAATGTTCCGCGGTGAGCTAAGTAAAAGCACACGAAACGATGATGAGACAAAATCACAAAATAAATATTCATTATAACGATGTGATTAACCATAGACCATATATAAAATGTCATACAAATTCCATAATAAGTATCCAAAGAAGCTTAGAAGAGCTTCATCAAAATTCGTACTCCCACCTACTGAGTACACAACCATAATATCCAAAAAGTGACATAACCAAGTCACCAAAAACAACAATATCCAAACTAATAAAATAACCCAAAATCTCAAAGACTGTATAAGCAAACCAATCACCAAAAAAATCATCGCTACCACTCATTCCTTTTCCTCGTCATCATTTTCACCAAAGTCTTATAGATATCGTCTAACTATAAGTAACTATGTCTTAAGATCATTTACATCTCGTTACATCTCGTCACATGGCATCCAACTGAATGAATACTGAGGTCTAAAACATAGTTTGTCCCTCCTGAAATAAGGTGATATGATCTGATTTCCAGTTCGAATCAATTCAATTAGGTGTAGACAATTTTTATTGCCTGGTGTTTCGGGTTTTATTGGCGACTTTTCCTGATGTGATCAATTCCCAATTCAAGTGGGAGAGGGGTTTTCTATGAAAATCCCACAGCCTCCATCGGCATTTTAAAATTGTGATGTGATTAATTCCTCATGTTAGCTTGATCTGCCACCCCCCCAATCTGATCGTTTAATCACGGTATCAAAAAAAAATTAAATTCTTAAGTGATAGTTTATTAAAATTAAATGCGAGTGTTTTTGGTCCTTCCATCAAGGAATTTCTCCATAAGCAGGTTTTATTTTATTAGATGAACCGATAGTATACACTTAGACACAACTTTTGATATCCTTCCCATCGGAGTCACTGCCATTAAGAGTTGGTCCAAAATTCATCGGCTATTTATTATGTTAAACAAAAGGTTCGTGAACTACCCGGATAGAATAATGAGAGATAAAACTTTGTCTACTTCAAGGTGATGTGATATAAGCTCCCATCGAGAAATCTCACACCATAAAGAAACTAGGATGTCCAACGGGATTAGTTTTTTATTGTCGGATAAGGGATGCCACTTTAAAACTTAATCAAATTAATTATCTTGAAGTAGACAAAGTTTTAGTGTGTGTGTGTGTGAGAGAGAGAGAAAGAAAGAGAGAGAGTTTTTGTGAGCGAGTGTGGTGTTAGTGTGTGTGTGTGAGAGAGAAAGAAAGTATGCGTGTGAGAGATAAATGGAGGGTGTGTATGTGTGTGAATGTGTGCGTGAGAGAGAAAGAGAGTGTGCATGTGAAATTATGCGTGTATGTGTGTGTACGTGTGTGTTATGAGAGAGAGTGTATGTATGAGATTTTATGTGGGAGGGTAGTTTTATCTCACCAAAAAAGTATGCTAGAATTATCGGGAATATAGGGTTCCCCCCATTTTAGAGGAGAAAAGAAAATTTCAATTTTGTGGGAATTCTAAATTCCAAGAATTATATGTTTCCCCTAAATTTCCAACCAAACATTGTAATCTACATGAGAGGAATTATAAATTCCAGGAATCCTAAATTCCCTTTCCAAACCTTGAAATAAATGAGCCCTAAGTTCATTTAAAACCCTCATTGAAATGGCTTGAATTTGATTAGTTATTCCTCTTGAATCCTTGCTTTGAATTATGTATCTAAATCTTAAGATTTGATAATTAAGTTGGGTTATTTAAGGGAGAGGTTATGGAGAAAATAAGGTTTCTTTAGAGAGGGAGTGTATTTTAAGACAAAACTGATGTGAATAAAGAAAATTTTGTGATTTACGAGTCTTTAAACAAAGTCCCACCAGAAGACCCTGCGGCCTAGCCGCGAGGGGGCCATAACCCTGTACACTCACGGTCGCAGGGTGAAATGTCCGCGATCATAGTGGGGAACCTGCAATGGTGCCCAGATAGACTACCATTATGACCAAATAATCTTCTTTGTATTACTCTTGCTCATACAAATTCAGTGCTACAAGTGAGAGCATCAGAAGTTTCTTCGATAGGATCCCTCATTGTTGTTCAATAGATCCATAGAATGCTTGGTAGTTTCTCTCTCCATAAACCTTTATCTTTCTCCAACCTCTTCGTTAGAATTGAAGATGGTTCTGGAGGGAACTTCCACCTGCCCATTCGCTCGAGGATGTCGTGGATAGAAATATTGTGTGCAGATTCCATATTATAAGCATAATTTTCTAAAAGATGGTTTTTCAAACTGCCTTCCACTACTTGGGGTGATTATTTTTAGAAGACCAAAATGACAGGTGATGTTCTTCCAAATTAAGTTAATTATTTTTCTCTTTGTGTTGGTAACCTAAGGATCTACTTCTACGTACTTAGTGAAGTCGTCTATGGAAACCATGCCTAAACTTAGCCTGACCTTTGTTAAGTGGTATCACACTAGGTTCACCCCTATTTTAAAAAAGGCCATCAACTCAATATCCGGATTAGGTTTTGAGTTGGTTGCTTTGGAATACTTACAAACCTCTAACACTTAACGCATCGATGAACCATGTCCTTAGCTTATCTCTTAAATTCGATGCAAAAGTATCCATGCCTCAATTATTTGTAGTCCAAGATCTTATATATTGAATAAGCACTTTAAGCGACTACATGTATGTCCTTGAGAACATATTATGATTTATGGGACATTAAACACCTATACAGAGCTGCGTTGTAACCATTCTTGTAGGGAATTCCGTGATCGAGGTAATATCAACTAGAAAAAGACATTGGGTGGCGATATTAGAGCTTGGTTTTAGGTAACACCACTTTGAGGCAACTTGTGATGGGAGTGGTCCAATATAAGCTATGTTCTTGAATTATTGTGTTGATTTGGAGCTAATGGATGCTTGGCTGATCTAAGGTCTCTATCGAGATCTTAAGGTCAACTTTATTTGAGGATGACACACTCGCTAAATGATCTGACTTTGAATTCTCTTATCTTGTAAAACATTTTATGGTGAACTTGGGGATGCGTTGGATGGGGTGTTAAACCAACTCGAGGTAGTTACCCATTCATTCCCCATTTGCACAATATATCCTATTAATCTAGTCGACCACTAACTAGGAGTCATTGATTGAAAGCACCCGTTTTGATCTTAAATGGATTAAAATGCAAAGGCCTCTCATCATATCATTGTACTTTCTTTTATTATTTTATGCTGAGAATTTAAATCGGAGTGCGAGTGAGATTGTACATTTTTCTAGAATTTCCAAATCTAGCCATGTTCCACAACCTAAGCTGTTAGATGAACCATATACATCGAGAATCCATTTTGTGATGTTAGGATCCGCATTTTGATATAAATAAAGATCGGTCTCATTGGGAACCTACGTTGAAGGTGCATCAACGCTCTCTAGTTTCCCACTTCATACCCCAAATTATTGAACTCTACGATAAAGTCAGTTAGGGTCTACCCTTTGATGACAGTCCTTGGTTGGTACTTAATATCAATATCCTCACTCCCAATGGACGATTGTACCAATCTTCCTAAGTTATAAGAATTGTGAACAACATCTCATAGGTTAGTCCATAATGATTACAATGTAAGGGGTCGGCAAATGAGGCCTCAAACATCTAGTTATAGTCATTAAGAAAAAATAAAGCTTCACAACCCTAGGGTACCTAATTTTTTCACCTTGGAAGGCTCTACTGACGTAGTATACTAAGATTTAAACTCCAAGTTCTTCCTTAATAAGGGCATAAGTCACTATAGTTAATGAAATATCCAAGTAAATGAAAAGTCCTTCCCCGTCAATGTTTCCATATATAAGAGTTAAGAGCCATGATACTTCTTGATATTCTCAAAGGCTTCTTCAACCTATAAAGTCCACCAAAATGACTATTGAGAAATTTGATGAAAGGTAGTTACTTATTTATATCCTTCACTAATTAACCGATTGAGAGTTTCAACTATTCCTACTAAGCACTACACCTCTTTAACTATTATGGGTGATTGCATGTCCAATAGATATTGTATCTTCATCGGGTTGACTTTGATGCCAAGTATGGTGACTATAAACTCATGGAAATTTTCCCCTGGAAATTCAAAGACATATTTCTGTGGACTTAGGCTCATCTTGTTTGCACGAGGACAAATAAGGTCTCTCGGATATGTTGCACGTGGTCTGGGACATCTAGGCTTTTCACAAAACATATCTTCAACATAAAAAAACCATAATTTTCCTACATATTCCGTGAAAATAGCATTCATCGCCCTTTGATAAGTAACATCGGTGTTTTTACGGCCAAATGGTATAACCTTGTAGCAATATATGCCCTTGTCAGTGACAAAATAATTATTTTTCTCATTGTGAGATGCCATCTTAATTTAGTTATAACTAGAGTAGGCGTCCATGATGGTAAACAACTCATGGAGGTATTTGACAAGAGTGTCTACTTTTGGGAGAGGATAACTATCCTTGGGGCATGCTTTGTTCAGTCGTTAATATCCACGTGCATCCTCTATTTCTTTTTGGGCATAGGGACCAACACAACATTTGACAAACACTTAAGGAATCGAGCTCTGTACGTTGAGAAGAGATCATTATTAAAGAAGACGAACCCTTGAGTAGACCTTTTAGTGAGGCACAAAAGACCTCAAGATCAATATATTGGGAATTTATAACCTCCACCTCAAAACCTCAAGGTCTTGTGTCATGATAACACAGTCCCCACCGATAAACGTGGTATCTTAAGGACCTCAGTAAGTTATTATCATCGAGTCTTGGGGCTTTGTTGGTAATGGGAGCTCAGTAAAAGTTGGGATGGGTGTTTTCTCTTTTTGCTTATCAGGGGAAGCAATTAAGTTGTAAATCTCCTCCGGATTCAAAACCTTAGGAGAAGAATTTTTGTAATCCATTATCTTTTAGAATACTTGAGGGAAAGAAGAATTGAGAATTAAAGTTCTCCAAAAAGAAAAAGGCAATAAGGTTTGAAAATTTGGGAATGTAAAAAAGTGTGAATAAAATTCAAGGCCAAAGGTTTGTACTTATAATCTTAAAAGGTAACCGTCATTATTCCCCCCAAGTAGTCCATCCATTTAATTACCCTAACTCCTCACTTACTCTACTGTAAAGACTGAATTTACCACTAAGTCTTACTTACAACAAAATCCTCACGTAAATTACTATGATACCCATTTAGTTATTTCACTAACTGCTGTCTCTTCCATGTTACGAAAGATGCAGTATGGTCTACTAATGATACCAAGTGAGATCTCCAATTTCGAATTCCTCAAGAAGTGATCCACACTTAAAGTCGAGGTCAAAAGTGGGGTTTGAAACCCTCGCCTACATTGCTCCAGACCCTAACGATAAGGCAAGAGCCTCAACGAACATATGCTGGTCTTAGGAGATCCATAGCAGGCCTCACATGAGGCACAATGGTCCCGTCAAACCCCAGCAGTCAGTGTTGTGGTCCGAATAGAAACTTAGAGGCCTCTCCATCTTCATGAAATAGGTCAACAAGCTAGTCAAAATCTGGGAAGGGCTCATTAGCCTTCCCTAAGGTCCCAATCAATGATTCAAGCTACAAAATCACTCCAAAAGAGTTTAAGTTTAGGCACGGCAAGAAGATATTTACCTCAAGAAATCTCCTCATACCTCATCAGGAAGAAGACCCATTGGTCCATGGTCGAAACATCTCCGACAACTTTTTTGTCAACCTCGGGAATAGGATTGCTCACAAACAATCAAGCTAAGCTCTCTCAGCCATTTTGACGGGTTAGTGAAAAAGTAACACTTTTTCACCAACCCCCCTCACTTTATGTAGTTTTTCTCAATGCATTAAATGGCACTTAATTCTCCCCACTACCAACTTGCAACTCCTTCCACCAACACTCCACCTATCTACTGTAGTGACTAAACATCACATATCACTAATCCAATCAACTCGCTATATAATGGACACTTGGGGGAAGTAACAGGGGATCGAAGTCAAGTCATCTCCAAGTAACGTAGAGAGACACATAAATATTTCATATTTTTTAAGGGAAAAGACCACTTATTTCCCTCAGATTGTATTCAAGGCATTATACCCAACTGTCTTAGATATAATAATATAATCTCGTGAGTCCAAAGTGAGTTAGAATCGACTTGAGTGAGTTACTCCTTTAAAGTCCTTTGCTCATTACAAAGACCTTTGACTAACCCAAACCACCTTAAGGCAGTCACACTTGTATTATTTATCATTACACGGAGTACACATGAAAGAACCACATTCATAGTGGATGTAGGTACCTCAATAAAAGTGTTGAACCACTTCATATCTTGTGTCATTATTATTATTATTAACTTAAGAAAACCTCCTCCTATACAATGGAAGGTAGGACCATCTTAAGAAGGCTCGTAAGTGGATTGAAGGTTGCTAACTGTGGCATATCTATGTTATGGATCAAATACCACAGGTCAAAGAAATAACGAATTTGTGTTTGAATGACGAGACGTCAAAGTCAAATTTTAAAGTTTTACATGCCCAAATGAAGGTGGTGTGTGTGGGCAGTTGTGTTAGAGAAGAGGCCAAAGAGAGACTAGAAAATGTATAAAAAATAAAATGATGACCCTTTAAACCTTATAGGAGAAGGGTTGAAAGGCGGATATGAAGAGTTGAAATAAGTGACATATCGAACCAAATCTCTCAAAACTCGAATATATCCATCAGAGAATTCTATAAGGCAAAAGGTAGTATAAAGAAATGCCCAGTTGAGAATAGTTAAAGGAGGTGACGTCTCCTCATAATGCTTAGGAACATGTTTATTCCTTTTAATGAACTCAGAAGAAGTATTCTTTAGAATACTCCTTGTGGGAATAGTTAATGAAGAAGTAAGTGAAAGGCGTATAATGGAAAATTCTGATCCTCTTTAATTAAAACATAGTGGGAGCAGTAACCTTTTCTAATCCTACAAGTGAAAGGCCTTCCATCTTTAGTATATTCTCCTCGTAAGAGTCCACTTTTTCTTTTGTATATAATTAACTAACCAAATTCCACTATGATGATCTTGACCATTGATTGAAATATTATCCTTAAAAATCATAATTTTTAGACAATTGACTCTTAACTGGGATGGTGAGATACTACAAAAAAAATTTAGTAAAAATGCTACATATAAAATCACTCACCAAAAGAAAAAATAGTGGGTCATATGTACATATGGTGACGGAAAGCTTTAGAACTACTAAGAATTTGATCTTTATGGGTGATATCAATTTTAATAATGTCCCTAACTTAGAATGCAATGTACCACAAGAATTGATGAAATGATCCCTAGACACTTTCAGCATATAACTGATCGTACCAAAAATGTCTAGCAATGAAATAAAGAAAGCTGCTGAAAACAAAAAAGCTATAGTCAGTATTAGAACTTCGCAAGTTAGCAACCCTTCTTTCTCCATTTAAGTTCAACATTGGAAATTGCCGTAGGGATAAGCCAAGATACAGTTTATATAGAATAAAGCTACACAGACCCATTTTGGTACCCTTTTTTCATACCCGGTGCATAAAAATGCTATACCTTGTTGTGAGTCCCGCCAGAGCACTAGGTACAACCCTTTATCAGCCTTGTCTTATTAGGCGAGTATCAAAATGGATATAAAAAAAGAGTCCATGTAGTCGTACTCTTATATATACTACCAGTAGTAGTGGCAAAATGTGGCCCAAATAATAAAACAGTTCATATTAGCCCAAGCATCTAAATATGGAGCCCATATTTAAAAGTTGTGAGTTAAATATGGGGCCCATATTTCAAAGCTATGAGTTAAATATGGAGCCCATATTTCAAAACAAGAAATCAAATATGGAGCCCAATTTTAAAAAATAAAATCAAATATAATACTCATTTTAAAAAGTTATGAGTAAAATATGAGTTTTTTTTATATATACCTCGAATTGTAATACTTAATTTAGTAAAAAAATAATGGATTGGTCCAACCCATATTTGGTCTGCCCATATTTGCCCCAGCCCACATTTAACCCAACCCATATTTGGTGGCCCAACCCACATTTAGCGCAACCCATATTTGACCCGCCCAAATTAGGCCCAACCCATAATTTTACCAGTGCTAACTACCAGTGTCTTACGTTTTACAGGAGACCTACACAACCCACAACGCAGACTGACTTCATTGTCCAAGTCTTCATAGTATTTTTCTTCCAACTTAAGTACCATCTCTCTTTTGTCACCACAACATGGGCAATTTTGACTGACTTATATTTATTTATAAACTTTTGTACATTTTCATTGATAAATGACTATAGTTTCAATACTGAAGTTATCAATCAATAACGAAAGGGTATATATATATATATATATATATATATATATAGAGGCAGGCTCCTGTGCACACTAAGTTTGCACACTAACTTTGCACATTACCTTTTAAAAGTGGGCAAACTTAGTGCTGGCGCACACCAATTTTCATTGATAATATGATGGTGTTTGTGTCCTTTATAAATTACAGGAATACATAATGCAATGGAATGAAATTGCCAAAAGAAGGAAAAAGGACAACTAGTATGTCTTCAACTAATAGATAAATAATAAGGTTACTCACTCCACACAAATCTTCCCCTACTCCAAAATACTTTGGTCTTGTTTGATTGACATGAATTTTTTTCCATGAAAAATAATCGTTTTGAATCATGTTTTGCTTTTGTAATAACTTGATTACAAATAGTTTAAAGAAGCACAACATTCATTCACATGACAAGTGTTGCATCTTAACCCTCATTTTTGGCGAAAAACATCTCTTATCCACCCACTGAAAAATTCATTCACATAACAAGTGTTTGATTGACATGGAAAATAGAAAAAACATCTCATATTTTTCTCCATTTTTCATGTTTGCAATCAAACGCACTCTTACAGTAATACTTTTGCGGGGGATTTGTGAAACTGTATGTAGAGTGGGGGAGGATTTGAGGGAGCAGAAATAAAAATTAAAGCTACACAATATGAGATTCTTTTAGAATTACAAAGGATTATTATGGACATCAATAATACACACAGGTTAACCACAAAAATGCAATATTGGAGAAATCATGAGATCTGAAACTAGAATTCTTCATATTGCAACAAATATATCTATCCTTCATGGCTTTCTGATGGATATCGTCCATAGAAGATCAGAATCTGATTGAACGCTTACTTTCTCTCCTTTCACAATATTCGAAGTACTGATTAAACCACCGAATCTCATTTCAGTATCAGCTGAATGAACAAAAATCAGTTAAAAGTGGATCAGATTTGGTAAGTAAATTGCAGAACTAATATGATGTCTAAAGATCATTGATTGAACATGTCACTATTAATTTAGTATCGTATAATCCAGCACCCAAACACCTCCGGTTAGTCCCCTCTTATGGACAAACTACAAGTTCACTTGGTGGGAGTGGACAGAGGGAAATTAAACCAGACTTATTTTAACTAATGGTGAACATATATATATATATATATATATATATATATATATTAATAATAATGCTCCTGTGCGGACTAGTCCGCATTTTAAGAAAACGGACCGGACACGTGTCACCTAACGGCGCACCTAGAAATTATTGCCTAAATTATAGGCACACTTTCTCTCTTTTCTGGGCTCACCGCCAGGTGACACATGTCCGGTCCGGACTGATATATATATATATAGGGAGGGGCTATCCCCACACCCCTCCTATCTTCCCCCACACCCTTTGGGGAACAAATAATATTTGTGTCCTTATATAAATAAAAAAAACTGTTTTTTATTAAAAACAACTGCTCATAAAACGTAAAATCTTATCTATTTTTTTATTATTAAAAAACTGTTTATCAAACGTAAAATTTATTTTCTTAAAAAACAGTTTTCTTATAAAAGTGTTTTTTTTTTCTTTACAAATTTTATTTTGAGTGATGCTATGAGTACCAAACAAATCCCCCAAATCTCCCTCAAAAAACATTAATGAGTTGTGCCCTGACGGGACTCATACTACAAGATATAACACTTAATGCTATTTGGGGGAGTTGTTTGAGACACAAAGCATTTTCCTTTTATTTTGGTTAAAAAACAGTTTTTTTTTTTGTCTCGACTATTTAAAAAAAATATGATCCGCGACAGCATTATGTATATGCGGTCAGACCTTTAATATGTTGGTCCCCGCCAGCGGTATGTATGCCTATACATAATGCTGCCGCAGACCATTTTTTTTAAATAGTAAAAAGATTATTTTTAAAATAATTTATATATAAAAGACTATTTTAACAACTAAAACAATTTATTTATGTAATAAAATTGTCTTTTACATTATATAAACATTGTTTTAGTTTTTATAAACAATTTTTAAAAATAGTTAATTTTTTTAAGACAACGAAAATAGTTGTTTGATTTTTTAAAACAGTTATAAAAAGAGTTTTTTTTTATAAACAATTAATTTATACAATTTAAAAAAAGCATTCTTCTTCAATAAACAATTTTTTTAACTGTTTATTAAAGAAAACTGTTTTTTAAAAAAATTGTATAAATTAACTGTTTATTAAAGCATTTTTTTATAATCAAAACAGTTTTTTTATAATCAAAACAGTTTTTAAACTGTCTATTTTAAAGATCATTTTTAAAAAAGTATAAAAAAAACAGTTTTTAATCAAAAATATTTTTTTTTTAAAACACTTTTCTAAGAAAACAAATTTTACGTTTTATGGACAATTTTTTAATAAAAAAAATAGATAAGATTTTATGTTTTGTAAACAATTTTTCTTTTTATAAAAAAACAGTTTTTTTATTGAAAATATAATTATATATTTTTATTAAATGTATTTATTTTAATTGGTAGTGAAAAAATATAACATTTAAATTATATAAACATAAGAGCAAAAATGCCATTTGTCACCCAAAAGATGTGGGGGAAAATGGGAAGGGTGAATATAAGGGTACAAATATCATTTGTTACCCAAAGGTGTGGGAGAAAATGGGAGGGGTGTGGGGATAGCCCCCTCCCTATATATATACACTAGCGGATGCCCGTGCCCGAGGGCACGGCGATAAATTTGCTCCCGTAATAAAATTCAGGCTATAATAACCAGCCTTTTTTTAAAAAAAAAACTTTTAAAAAAAAATATTTTTATAAAAATATATTTAAAAAAAATATTTAATTTTTTTTAAAAAAAATATATATTATTAAAAAAATAATAAAATAATATTGTATATATGTATGCATGCATACATGCATGTGTATGCATGTAAGCATGCAACACATAAAATGCCATGAATGTTTATTATGCATGTCTATCATACATAAGTTATTATTCATAACACCATTATCCCATATTATATAGATATAACGCATTCTTCATAATGGTCATCGCTCTCAAACCGAATTTTGATTTTTCTAGTCTCTAACATAGGATAGTTCCCAAAACCGCGTATTTTGATTAAATTTAATTTTTATTCTTCTTAAATATTTGAAGAATCCTGAACTTATGAAGAATCTAAAAAATGGCTAGTATCAAAAATCTTTTGACAGGCATGATTAATGTGATGATTTTTTAATCCAGTGGTCGAATTAATGAATTATGAATCTGAATTGAAATTATCGACAAGTGTACAAATTATCACTCTTACACCGCTGTAAGTTTATGGTTCCCCAACGCACTCATATTTTACATTTTGAGATTTTTGGAATTGCCTTGCCATGAGTCATAAATAAACTACCACAACACATACCAAAGCTTCATCACAAAAACTAATGGTAGCAGGAGTTGCATCTGTACTACTCCAAGCACAAATGGATATAAACATCAATACACAGGAAATACCCAGGTAAGCGTTTACTGCTTCTTTGTTAGACTTTTTGTTCTTTCCTCTAACTGTGGATTGTAAGATTTACATATAAAAGTCTCAATACTTGATGTCAATAGTTTACACAACCCAACCCAATCGCAAGTGCAGACCTACCCCATCCCGACGGGGGGCGGCCGCACCCACAGATTTTTCGGAAAATTTCTGAGTATTTGTAAAAAAAAAATTTAGACCTATTTATAAGATTTTAAAGATATGGGTGCAACTGTCAAAATAACCTAAACTATTAAAACCTAAAAAACACGGAAGAGAGAACCAACCAACCCGCCTCTTTTAATTTCACTTCTCATCTCTTCTCCCTCTTTTAATTTCTGTGAGGCTCGCTCGTCTCCTCCCTCCCTCCTGTGCGACCACCAGGCTGTCCGCCCTCTCCTCCCTAATCTCTTCTCCCTCCTCTGCTGCTGCCGCCGAAGCAAAGCAGAGCAGCAGCCCTTCTTCACGCTGGACTGGACCACGAAGCAGAAGCAACCAAGCCAAGACAAGACAAGACAAACACACACACACACACCTGTTTGAGTATGTTTTTTTTTAAGAGATCTCATCTCATACTCATTAGTTACTTTTTTTTAGTTGCTAGTTGTTAATAGATCTGATTAGTTTTTAGTTGTTAATTTTTTGTTGTTATGCTAAAAAATTTTGAGTATGCTAAAATAGTTTTAGTTTAGTTGTTATGGTGAAATTTTATTTAGTTGAAATTTTAATTAGTTGTTAATAGTATGCTGAAATTTTAATTAGTTGTTAGTATGCTGAAATTTTAATTAGTATGCTGAAATTTGTTGCTGAAATTTTAATTTGTCCCCAAAATTAGTTGTTGCTGAATTTTGTATTAAACTTTAATTTTAATTAGTAACTAAAAATTAAATTTGAAATAATATTTGTATGAACTTTGGTTGTTAAAAAAATGTTGGTTTATTACGTAGGGGCTAAAAACTAGTGAATATTAATCACAAGATTTTTAGGTTCAAAAATTGCAAAACATGTCAAACTAACCCCAAAAAAATTCGCCTCGGGGGCCCCCACACCCCCGGCATTTGTCAAAAATTCCCGCACCCACAGGCTGAAAATCTTGGGTCCACCGCTGCCCAATCCCATTCATAATGGCTCTAATGTTATTCGTGAAACATCTAAACATATAAAAATATTAAAACACACACAATAGGTGCTGGCGAAATGGCAGTAGTATGCTGCTGGAACAGACGCTAGGGTATATAAAGGAATTAAGACATTAAATTCAGAAAAATAAGATCAAGTATAAAATGATATTATCACATGATGTCGAATACTTACCAAGGTCCCACTGGAGCCCAGTGGTTGTAGTACTTCCAGACGGAATACCAATGGGAATGAGTCCACAATGTGGACCTTCAACAGAGGACTGGATATGGATCTCATGATGGTGGGTACTAGGAAGAAGATGGATGAGGCAATCTTCGGATAGAAGAATTATCCTTGTGGTTGAGAAACAACATAGAACATTGATATTTCCAACCTCATGGTCAAACCTTCCACCTAGTGCTCCAGCAACAAGAATGCACAACTATAATGTAAAATAACAATGTCAACATTATTGATAACTAACTACAAAGAGGAAAATATATCCAATAATGATAGCAAACCAGTTTAATAGGAGCCTGATGAAATTTTTCACAAGTTGCAGTATATATGTAACAAGAGGTATTTTTTTCTTTTTACTATAATAGTTTGAAACTTATTTCCCAAACTTCTTGTTCTAGAAATGTCTTTCACCATAACAATGACGCTTTAAAATAATAAACTAAAAAATAACTGCATAAAAACATCAATTACAATGACATTTTATAAACACAGGGTTGTAAAATAGTTTTGAACAACTCTATTTTAGTTAAAGATAAACTTTATATAACAACCTAGACAGGGAAGAATAAAGCTAAAGCTTACTCGAATACATATCATGGATTGCAAATAGAGAAATTCCCACCTAAAACAGCTGAAAAATTACAAGCAACTTACATTAGGCTTCTCCAGGTTTGATGTGTTGTCTTGAAGAAATGCAACACATTTATGTAAATCTGTGGTGTCTTGGTCATGAGAATCATTCAATATCTTCGTTCCCTGAATAAGCAAGCACAAAAATCATATATGCTTATCAAACCCCATAAATATAATATTGGAAAGCAATTTAGATTTGTTAAACGAGATAGAATCTAGCGTGAATATCCGAATAGTGAATGATCCATGGAGTCACAAAAGATGAAGGCCGAACATTAGCTGTAAACACCCCCTTGAAGTGGGATCTTTCTCCCCTATTTCTATTTTCATATTTATAAAGGGAACGTCAAGGTTGTCAAAATGTATATCGGAGCCGTATCGTTTTCTCAAAAAAATGTGTATCGTGCATCGTATCGTATCGTAAGATACATTTTGATTTTCAATAATTATATAAATAATTTTATATACATTAAAATACGTGTGTATAGTATCTAAAAATAATATAGAAAACACAATAATTATTTAGCAATCTCAGCCTTTTATTTTTCCCTTCACCAACTTGCGTGCAATGATCATACACCAAATCTTTTTGTCTTAGCATTCTATATTAATATTAAAAAATAAGGAATCAGTAATTTAACCCATTAACCGAAATATAATAATATTCTCATAAGTCACTATGGTCTGTTTTCTATTAAACACAATAATTTATACAATAATTATAGCCACTAAGACCAATTATACTTATTATATAATAATATAGTGACTTTGCACAGGACACTAATAAATAAATTTGTTGGGAATAAGAAACAAGGGAAGAAAATAATAAATGAAAAAAAGAGAGGAGGTTGCGATCAATGGAAATCAACCCTCACCTAAATCGAAGAAGAAGAAGAAATAGAGAGGAGTATGTAATTTGGTTCATAATTAGAAACCCTAGCAAAGCTGTAATGGTTTGCAAGTTCTTCTCCTTGTTTTTTAAAACCCTCGTAACTTTGCTAAATCAAATCCCAAGTCCCAAATCCCAAATCCCTTTTACAAACTCCCTCAACTTATTCTATTTTTTTGGGGTTAAAAAAGCAAAGTGTCGTTGTTTAGCTGAAAAACAAAAAAAGTATGTATCAACGATACAATACGATGCGTCCGATACATATGTATCGACCGATACTTACTTATTTATCGCCGATAATTGCAAAAAACGATACATTCACTGATACAACACGTTTTGCACCCGATACGATACGATACGATACGTCCGATACGTATCGTGTATCGGCCGATATTGACAACATTGGGGAACGTATCAAATGGTATCAAAGACAATTGCAGTGAACCCATCTACCAAAGCCCCATTAAAGCAAAAGCTCAATTCCAAGAAAAATTCTACTCTAAAACTAATATATATGCAAAAAAACACCCTAAACAAAAACTATTGTCACTAACCAACCCAGCAACCCTGTACATGAAAACTAATCTACAGGACAATAACTAACCCCACTACTTGTCCACATAGATAACTGACAACCGTAATCTTGAACTAGATAAATTATAATAAGTTTATCTCATAATTTCCTTGGTTTTATTTCAAAAAGGGTACGTAACTACATATGAACCGCGGACATGGATACAGGTGTCGTGCCCGACATGACAAGCACACACAAACACAGCAAAATCTCAAAAAATTAGGATACGACAAAGCAAAGACATGATGACAAATAAATATATTTTTATAATTATAATTATATAATTAGTTTCATCTACTTTGCACTTTAAAAACAAAAATTTGTGGTCAAATAAATTTATCAAAATTAAAATGCTTAAATATATCATTGTAAGTCAAATATATGCAAGAAAAACTAGCGACTAACTTCATCCTTTTAACTTTTGTCATGAAAATCGTAAGTCAGAATCCCACTCCAACACAAATTTGTTCCACCATGCCTGCGCATATCCCTCCAAATTAGTCCTCCTCACTAGCTTGACACACTTGGGCCTGAAATATTTCTATAGTCCTACGCTTTTCCCATCATATATAATCAATCAACAAAGGTATCAGGAGTAGTTTTTCCATTGTATGTTGCAGAATCCACCCGATATTGTCATGCACGGCCTTTTCGATAAGGCGCAACAATAAATTCAAGTCATAGCCTCACATCTTTGTGGATCCCCTTCTAATTCATCAATCGCCACGTTTATAGCTGGCCTTTGGCCCATTTTGATAATGGTGAGTAGCTGCCCCGTCTTGTTCGGAACAATTTGGCAAAGATTTTCCTTTGTCGGAGGCATAATTGGGCACTCATTAATCTTGCGGCCCTTTTCTTTGCCACAAAAATCATACCCTCTAGCTAACAAAAACATATGGGGAGTCATTATCATACCTTCTAACGTGGTGTAAATAGTCATGCCAGTCACCCATCTGACAGTCGTCGTAATAGAGGGAATAATGAGTGAAAAGAGTTTCGCACCCACCCCAAAATTGTCAGATTTCAAACCGCAGCCCATCCTTTCCATATTCCCCGAATCAAATGGTTCCAGGCATAGTTGTTCTACGCAATTGATCACATGGTATGTATAATTGTGGTAGTCACCAGGAGTCAACTCATAAGAAAGCACATCAATAGGTCTCTTCAACTTTTTTGAGGCAAGGCGCCTTTGATTAGGAAGACTTCCATAAGAGGTTTCATTGGTGGTTTTCCTTTAGCATTCTCCTCACAGGCTTCACGTTCAACGATCTACGCATTGTACTTGCACAATAGAGGTAATATCACGTTGATCTTCCTCGTCGGCTTCGAAGCAGTTGCTTGCCCCGTTGTGTTACAACAAGGAGTGCCCCATCACTCCGCTGCTTTGGTGATGGCGGCCCCTTTTGGCCCGCCTTGATATGTCTATCTTGGCGCTGATTTCGTTACCAAGAGATAACAACTGAGTAGCAAGGGGATCATGGCCTCTTAAATGGAAGCTAAGGTTTCGTCCACCTTACTGGATTACATCAATCGGTGGCCTTCTAGTAAGATTACACTTGCTCTTACTGGAATTTTGAGAGTGAAGGATACTTAGATAGCAATGTGATGTAAATACGCAACGAAAACTTTATAAGAGGAATCAACTCTCAATATCACTCATTTTTCCCTTAAAAGTGAGTAGTACAAGTGGCCAATGTATGGGCAATTGATCACTAGGGTTCCAATTTTACTAAATAACTAATAAGGCGACCTAATTATACAAGGAAATAAAAGAAAACTCCTCCTTGATTTAGAATTAAGAAAAAACATGGTCTCTCTCTCTCTCCCCCTCTCTCACTGATTTGGTCAAAACTCGGACGTAACTTAGGGTGCACCACACATCAATGACACTTTCATTTCCTATCTTGAACCTTCAGAAATTATTTAATAACTGGGATTCAATCAAAATTTAACGTTTTTGTAACGTAACACAATCATTAGCACAAAAGAAATCTCTCAAAATCAAGCTTAAAGTCTCAAAATATATTTTGTGATCTGAAAGGGGGTTAGTTGATTACATCACGTATAAAGGAACCTTGGCCACCGAGGAATTAACCCTTCCCTAAGAGGTAAAATATCAAAGTAATATTCCCTTCTACAATACCTAATATCAAAATAATAATAATAATATTTAAGGGAAAAGAACCACCATGAGACAATATATAATAATTATACATAACCTCAAGCTATTTATCCACATCATACTTCCCCAAAAAGAGTTCGTTCACAAACTCGTAGTGGGATATCATCCGATTCCAAATGGACAAAATGTGCAAGATCGGGACCAGCTCTTTGTCAGCTGTGACTAACACCGGCGTCCAGTATTCAAAAAGACGCGTCTGGGTGGCGCCAAGGCGTGATGGACCCCCTTTGTCAGGCTGTGGCTTCGCCCCTGCATAGGAATCCCCATATTCAAGCAACGTGCTGCTATCAAGGGTTCATCCCCACAACAACAAAAAGTAAATAAATAAGTTCATTCACCCCCAGCAGACTATTACAACTGAAACCACGGCCAAGAGAGGCTGGTTCGAGAGGGGATATAACACCATACCCTTTGGTGTTTAATGACCTTTTGAGCACTGTACTAGAGGAAGAAATGAACCCATTTGGTGTCGAATCACATGGCATCCAAGTCACTCAGCGTATTGTCCACGACAATATTATGAAATCCGCGCAAAAAGTGTAGTGTTATTAGACAATTTCAAAGAATATAATAGAATAAGAATATTCTAAAGTTAATTAGTGTGGCTAATCATGTATTTTTATTCTTTTACAGTTACTTGGATCCCAAAGCCTCTTGCTTTATCTATAATTATATATTTCCAATCCGTTGTAATGTGGCATTAAATAATTATTGAGAAATCCTTTTGGCTTAAAATTCATTCTCTACATCTACCAATAACTAACTTTTAAATATTCTTGGGCTATTCTTTTATATGCTACAAAAAGGGAAAGGGTACCACCGCTTTGATTACATCAGCCACACATTACAAGTGTATAGATATTGAAGGCATATAGTACCGACACATTTATCATTTCAGAATACTCAAGCTTAACTTTCTATAAAGTAGGACCATATATGTCAATGAGTTTCAAAACCATTACTTTGCTTAGGAGTCATTAAGGTAGACATATATTGGGAAAACTCTAGTCGGAGGATGACTCGGAGCGAGAGAAAATTTAAGTAACTTAATATGTGGAAAAGAAACTTTTTGCGGTGGCTCTGAAGAGAATGAGAATAACATTACTTCAAGATGGAATCCTGAGATTGTATTTTCTTTTAATTGGCATTCTTCTCGTTAGTTAATGCTGGAAAGTCCTGGGAAAATTAGGACTTGGACTTTCATCCAAAATCAAATTTTCAGATTATCCAAACCTTCTATGTGACTAGTGGAGTCTCTTTTTAAACAAATGAACAACTTTATATGTCTGTTCTATTTATAAATAGGAAATAATATACTCTTTCTCCATTAATCGAGCTCCTATTAGTCAGTATAATTTTATTAAATAATTTTGTAAACCAAGGCACTCCTTCTTTCCCTAAGCACTTCTAAACCTCAATTGGGATACCATCTAGTCCTAAAGCCCTCCATGTTTTCATTTTTTTTTAGAGCAATCCTAAACTCTGCAAAAAAAATATATTTTCTCGAGTTTCCCTAAGTTCCTTTATATCTAATCTACTCTCATTATCTTCATTCAATAACCTCTTGAAGTAGTTTTTCCATCTTTGCATAATCTCATCATCATTGACTATAACTCTCGTATCATCACTTTAAATACACTTCACGTTATTTTTGTCCCTAAGTTTAGCAAGCTTATAAATACTTTTTTCCCCTTCTTGTTTTCTTAATTTGAATAAATATCATCATACGCTTTTAAATTAGCATCTCTTACCATTTTTTAACTTCCTTTTTAGCCCATTCATATTTCTCAAAACTTTCTTCGTCCCTATTTTTTGTCATGTTTTATGGCACTTCCTTTTAATTTTTGCTCTATTTTGTACTTCTTCATTCCACCACCAAATTTCTTTAGATTATGCCCCCTACCTTCTGATTCTCCAAGAATTTCTTTCGATATACTCCTAACCCTAATGCATGTGGCCATCTTATCCCACATTATGTTAGTCAACTCTTTGGTATTCTATGACGCTTCAATTATTATTTTATCTTTAAATAGTTCTACTGCATCTCCTTTTAAATTCCACCACCTAGTTCGTGAGTTAGTCTTCTCTTTTCGCACTCGTCATGATTGATTTTCAAAATTTACATCCAACACCATTATCCTATGTTGTGAGGTTAAGCTCTCCCGGGACAGTCTCATTTCTTAATAATGAAAAAGTATTTGGCTCTTATATGTTCCACTTTTATAAGTTATCAAGTATTCACGCCTCTTTTTAAAACATTTATTTACTAGTACAAAATCATAACCATCGCAAAATCTAAAATAGACTCTCCATCGTCATTCCTATCACTAAAACCACATCCTCCATTCACTATCTCATATCCTACACGTTCTTCTCCTACATGTCCATTAATATCTCTCCCTATATAGATTTCCTCACCTACGGATATTTCTTGAATCAGTTCATCTATTTATTCCCAAAATTGTACTTTAGTGTGCTCATTTAATCCTACTTGGGATGCATAAGCATTAACAATATTAATTATACTTTCACTTAATACCCGTTTTATAAGCATAAATCTATCACATTTCCTAATAATAGTTACGATATCATCCTTAATGTTCTTATCTACTATTATTCCAATTTCGTTCCTATTTTTATGTTTTCCTATATAATATAATTTAAACCTTGTATACTCTATTTCTCTAACTTTCTCACTGACCCATTTAATTTCTTGTAAACAAGCTATGTTAACTTTCTTTCTTATCATGGTATCCACTAACTTCATCCATTTCCCTATCATAGTCCCTATGTTCCAAGTCGCTAACCTATGTCTATTATCCTGGACTAGCTTCTTTACCCGTACATGTCCAAATTATTGTAGACCCTTATCCATTTATGATCGCACTCGAGTGCCGATGCGACACCACTTGCCTATTTTTTGATACACTTGGTGGCAGGCACAATACCTCTTATCTATTTTTCGAGACACTAGTGACAAGTGCAGCGCATCGCTTAAGGCAGGGGAATGCCCTAGTATTAGCGTATATATTCATAGAATTCATGTTCATAAGGATCTGACAAAGTTTTACGTTGGTTGTCAGCTACCTAACGTAACCTTCCTCCTTTATCCAGACTTGGAACAGGCAATGTCAGAGACATTGAATTTTTTTCAACATCATTCTTTAACCAAACCACTATAAACTCTCTAATTTGAACAGTTACTAGATCCAGTAGACTTCAATAGCTATATTCTCCTCATTTTTAGCCAATGATTTGGCAACTATAGGTGAGGCCACATCACACCTTTCATTTGCTATTACACTACTTGACTTATTACCTTCCAAATCAACCTCACCACCTATAACTTTATCCACTACTATGGAAAGTCATAAAATATTAAACCATCTCTAGTGTGTGTAGCAATTTTAGGAGAAAATTCAAAGTTATATTATCGCTAAGTCCCACTTGTATCATCCTCAATGATTGTGTTTGGTTGTAAGTCAACAATCTCCACTAAAGCAGTGTTATCCAAAGGGCCTAACTTTGTCGAGTGAACCACCTAGATTTGTGAGGACATGTCTTCAATAGCATTCATATCCAAACAAATCTGAGATTTTTTAGGTTAAGGTCTTCATCTAGCTTATTCCCATTCAAATGCAAATTACCAATGTCCGTCTGAGTTCCATCCTGAACTCTTTAGTCGTGGTTTGAGCATCCAGCGCATCACTAAACTCATCTCTTAGCATCTCACAAGAGTTACAGACGTGTTTGGGAAAATTTAATGAGGAGTTTGTTTTTTCCAAGCTCAATGGCAAGAAGCAATGTCCTATTGTAAGGTATATAATTCTGATATCAATCTAAAGACCCAAAGGCTTAGCTTAATGGTCATGCCCATGTGTCCCTTCTAGAAGGTCATGGGTTCAATCCCCAGCCAGGACCAATAAGATCCCCATCTTTCCTTCCTTCCCCCTATTGTTTGGTAGATAGGAAAAGTGGAATGGAATTCAACCCAGCAGGTAAGGTAATTGTTTAGGATGTCCTTAAGTCACTACCCAGGGCCAATAAGATCCCCATCTTTCCTTCCTTCCCCCTGCTCCCACCCACCCATGAAAAAAAATGTCCCCGTACACAAAACAATCACTCAAAATCCTACTCCCCTGAAGATCATATAAACAACAGAGAAAAATTTGAAAGACAATTTTTCTCGACTCATTCAGTGCAGAGCTTTCCGCCTCTAACCAAATACGAGCGAATGATTCTTAAGCTCTCCAATACAGATTATAACCACTTTGGTTCCTGAAGTTACATTTATCTAAAGGTACAATTATTTCACAATAAGTAGGGCTTACACGAATTAACGCCAAATTAACTACAAAAAAAGATATGCGGAAATAAATAAGGATATTTAGACGATCCAGATTGATTCTGAAAGAAAAAAATGTAATTAGCTTACCAGGTTTGAATAGAAATCTGCAACTTCTGTTCTCACTGAATCCATATCTCCTTTTATTACATCTGGCTTGTACCTGAGTAATTTGAGGTAAGTAGTATTAAATATGCAATCTACTTGTAAGTTTGTTTGTCAGCAACCAAATGCAGCATTTATTTAAACAACAGCAATTAGAATGTGAATAAAAAAGAATGACCTGTTTCGAACGGCGAATGGTTGTTCATTAGGGAAAAGAAGAGGCAACTCGTCAAAAAGACGATTAGCTCCACCATCTGCACACACACGAACTTGTGCTGCTCTACACAATAACACGCATCATTATTACTACAACCATCAAATAAACTCAAACCCTACAAAAAACACAGATTTTTATTTTACCGTGCTTCCATAGGAGAGGAGTGAACCGAGGAAGGCGTTGGTTAAGGACGACGAGTGCGTACGTTAGAGCGGGGCCGTTGTCGGTCGGAATCGTTGGCAGGAGGAAGCTTGAAGAATGAGTCATTCGTTCCATTGCTAACTTGCGCCTTCGGAAACAAGAGAGATGCTGACTCTTTTATTTTTCTGGTTTAGAATCTCTGTGATGAAAAATGTGTCCAGTCGCAATGGTCAAAGGCAAGGGCTGCATTATTACCGCAATTAATATACATTTCCTGCCAACCGACGGGGACATCAATTCACACCACAAGTCTTGGAACTTACGGCTCTTTTGAAGATGATGTAAAAATATAATTTTTAAATTTATTTTTTTATTTTTTATAAATATTGACGTTCATTTAATAATTTTTTTTTTTTAAATAAATAAAAACATAAGTAAGGATGTATTTCGTTTTATTTCTGTTACGTCTATTGTTTAATAAATACAAAAGTACAGAATCATTAATAATAATATAATTACAGAAATAAAACGAAATTACAAAAATGAAATACTTACTTGTATTTGCAGAAATAATATTAGAATAGAAAAAGTAATTCGAGCGCTCTTTAGAACAGTCTCCTTAAGACAAATCTATTCCCTCCACAAGGTGCCAAAGAAAATGAATAATTGTCTCCCAAAATAGAACGGATTTCCAAATTAATCAAGCAGCACAACAATGATTAATTTCTTCGAACACAATTCTGTGTTTATACTCAACCAGACCAAAGAATGATATGCAGGAATGTATGCAGTAGCAGTAGAAAAGTTTGTATTTTTCTGGAAAAAGATGCAGCATAAATTCGGAATTATTGGAGGGCAATTTTTTCAGTAGTCAATTATGTAGGGAAAATGTTTAATTTATAGCTTTTGTGTTGACTCTTGAAACAGTCAACCGAAATTAACTGTCAAAAATAGTTAATCAGTTAAACGAAATTAACTGTTGACTGTTGGCAATAACTGCCAACAGTTTATTAATTAATTAATTAATTTCGTAATTAATTAATAATCAAAGCCCAAAAAGTTGAATAAATTCTGCCCAAAAATGTAGGAGATTTTTATAAGCCCGACCCGAGCCCGAGCCCGTCGGACGGACGGACGCGCGCGCGTGTGAACTTTTGACCGAAAGTCAACCCGTGCATAGCTTAGGTCATCGCCCCTTCAAAGAATTGGGATACCCCAAGGCATTCAAGCGTTAGTCCATACTTGGGGTGTTATTAACTCATCAAATTTCCACTACTCTTCCAATGTGGGACAAGAGTTAAAACACACTCGATTCATTAACTTTCATTGCTTTGTGAGTCACTTTGGGGACATATTTATCATTCATAACTTATTAAAATTGGACGTATGAATATACTACGTTAATCTCCTTGTGGAGGTGAACGCGTTCGTATATGGTCCCACGATTTTCGTAGTGTGGGTCCCACCTAAATTTGAGCTCAAAGTTGCTCAAAATTCTATCCAGAAAATTCTGGACAGCTTTCTAAAACCCAATTCAAGTCCAATTTTCCAACATTTTCAGATTAAAAAAAAAATACATTTTCAGAAAAATAGTTAGTGTTGCATCACTGTTTGTTAATGTATTTGGAAGACATAAAAAAATGGTTCAGTACTTGTGTTAATAAAATATACTTAAATACTTATGTTAACATAAAAAAAGACAATCGGAGAGTGATAGAGAGAAGATGAGAGCCATTTTGGAGAGCGAGAAAGAAACTGGGAGGTGAAATAAAAAAGTGAGAGAGAGATGTGAGGTTGTTTTTTGTTCTAGCCCTAAAAAAGAGTCCAGCGGTTAATATTAGTTGTGTTAAGACAGATCTAAGGGTTGATATTATTTTAGGTGAATCTAAAGATAAGGAATAAAATATTTTTTTAAAAGGACATATATCAAATAGTTTCTCGAATTTTTTTAGGGCATATACTAAATAGTCTCTTGAACTTCTTTTAATACATGCATGGTCCAAGCGTTTTTATTTTGCACCAAAAAGTCCTTCGGCGCGGACCTTTATAGATAAGAGAATAAGGGACTTTTTGGTACAAAATAAAAGGCTTGGACTAAATATGTATTAAAAAATATTTGATGGACTTTGGGGTATTTGATCCTTTTTTTAATACACGTTTAGTCCAACTCTTTTTATTTTGCATCAAAAAATCCTTCACCGTGCGAAAAAGGTTTTACCATGACGCCGGCGCGGACCTTTAAAGATAAGAGAATAAATGACTTTTTGGTATAAAATAAAAGGCTTGGACTAAGTGTGTATTAAAAAATATTTGAGGGATTTTTTGGTATTTGATCCTTTTTAAAGGGTTAATTTTCGGCAATAATAATTGGAAAAAAAAATCGGAATATATTTCGGAAATTCGGATCGGCAAAAATTTCGAAAATTCGGATCGACAAAAATCGGAAATTTGGAATTTGAAAAAATTTTCGATTCGATTTTTTTCGGAAAAATTGGAAATCGGAATGCAAAAATTTATTCCGAAATCGGATCGAAATTTGGAAAATCGATAATTCGGAAAAAAAAAAACACAACCCTAAGTATGTATATAATATAATTCACAATAAAATTATATACATGCATGAATTGATAATGTTATTTAATACATTTGTACTATATGTATATTTTATATTATTATTATATATATGTATAAACATGTATAAAACTATATATAAGTATCATGTATGTATTGATAATATTATTTAACCAATAGATCTCAGTATATTATAGAATTGAATAATACATACATGTACGTAGTTTTGTGTAACTGTACATATATAATTTTTATTTATTGTAATTACACACATATTAATGTATGGTATATGTAAATTATATATTAAGATATAAATGCATAACAATATAGAGGATGAACGATTGTGGGTTGAAAATCGGAAAACAAACATTATTTTGTTATTTTTTAAAACTTTGATTTTAACACAAAAATATTATAATTCAGTATTTAAAAATATGTGTATCAAATGCAAATTCTTGCCAGAATTGTATTTAAACACTCAAAATACAATTATAATTCATAACCAAATAGGCACTTAAAGTTGAGAAAAGTTTTATTTCACAATCTTTTCCCACCTTTTCTACAATACTAAAACCTTAGATTGTTTTTTTAAGGATGGGTGGTGGTAAATGCACATCCAGATTCAGCACCACATATTATAAAAAGTGAGTTAGATTGTGACACCCATACTATACTTGAGAAAAAGAAAAAAGAAATCATAAAAGAAATCAAATGTCAAATTTCATCTTAACCAAACCCCAACTCTGGCTCTTCTTCTTCTTCAGTAGAACCCTATCGAACTCCATTAACACCAACCCCAAGTGACCTTTATTTTAGCTCATATTTTCCTGTAAAAATATCATAGAACTGTATAGAAGTTGTTGTTACCCAAAAAAAAGGCATTTAAAAGTATATTTAAAGTCAGTGGATCACCCACCAAAGAGGTTCAATAATGACAAGCAATCAGGGAAATCAAACTCGAAGAAAACACCTAGAACATGTCATTTAGAAGTATATAATCACAACAGCGTGATTATTTAATATTATCAAGCTTTTTATATCAAAATGGAGGGAAAAAATTGACGTTGCAGCTTCATTCGGCAGTACAATGTCGAAAATGATGATGGGTTACGCGTTATACTGTCGAATAAAGCTGATATAAAGTGAAATCTTTCATTTGACACTGTAGTACCGAGATATAACATCGCATTCGTCCGACTAATGTCGATACGACGGCTCGGCAGAATAATAACGAAAAACACCTGTTATATCGGTAACATGATGCCTAATGGAATAAAGTTTTCCTTTATTTTCAATTGCAAAATTTAATATTTATTAGGTAATATCAACCTATCTAAGACGACCTCATGTTTGATGATGACACAATTTGGGATGAAATCAATGAAATTTTATCCAATAGTCATGCTAATAGCATGAAAAAGTCTTATTCGACACCCGATGAGTGTGCTAATGACGTACAAAACGTAAACACGTCCAATGACAATGCATTTAATGAAATTTTCGTTATAAACGAAGCAGTACCAACAGTGGTTGATCACTCAATAGAGTTCACCACGGATGAAGTAAGTTCTTTATATTATGTTTGTTATTTTATTAAATCTTTCATTCGACATTGTAGTAGCGAGATATAACACCACATTCGTCAAACTAATGTCGATACGACAAACTATCACCGGCTAGGCAGAACAATGACGAAAAACACCTATTATATCGATAACATGATGTCTAATGGAATAAAGTTTTCCTTTATTTTCAATTACAAATTTTAATATTTATTATGTAATATCAACCTATCTAGGAAGACCTCCTGTTTGATGATGACACAATTTGGGATGAAATCAATCAAATTTTCTTCGATGGTCATGTTAATAGCATGGGAAAGTCTTATTCGACACCCGATGAGTGTGCTAATGACATACCAAATATAAACACCTCCAATGACAATGCATTCAATGAAATTTTTGCTATGAACGAGGTAGTAGAAACAATGGTCAGATGAAGTAAGTTCTTTATATTATGTAATAAGTTTGTTATTTTATGTTTGTCATATTATGTTTTCTAAAACATCCCGATTTCTGTATGTAGATATTTTCTGACCAAACCGCATTGATGCATTGGGTCCAAGATCACGATCGAAAGATGAGGGTGGTAATTTCTACATTAAAGCAAGAGAATCCATCATAGGGACGAAATGGGAGGTTGATTATGGGTTGCGAAAGGGGATGAGTGTCACGACCCTAACCCAATAGTAGTAGGGAATGAGTGTCTTGACAGGCCACCAAGGCATTCAATGTTATGGACTTAAAATATTTCTTAGAATAAATGCAACGGAAATACATTCACATAGTCATGAATCGTAAACTATTGACAAATGGAATTACGTTATCAGAGCTTTCTAAAAGGGAACTTCGTATATATTAAAGTATGAACGGATTATAACTTATGCCAAAATTAAAAACTTATTACTAAAAAGTAAAACATGATCTATCTCCTAAAAACAAACGTTATATTTAAAATTATAACAAAAGAGCTCCTCAAGCTAGATCTTCAACATAGTCCTTCTACACTCCATCCTCCCGTCTAATTATTTCCTGAAAAATCGTTATTTATACAACGTCAGCTAAAAGCTGAATAAGATTTAATCTCCCGACATTCCAAGATTTTCAGAATATAGATACCTATTCAAGTCAAAAGAGAAGGCATATACATATATGGATAGGAACTTGCAGTATATAGATATATATTTTGAAATGATAGTATATATATCACAATTGGATAGCTCAGAATAAGAAGAATGCAATAATTCAAATGTGATATCTTCTTCTTTCAATCATATCATTTTAATGGCCAAGTACACTCTAATACCGTATTTTCCTACCGTATTATACCCCAGTAGTTGAGGGTCAATCGAACATGTTCGTTACAACGCCTTATTTAGGGCACACCAGCGATAACCCAGCTGGGAAGGTCAGTCAGTAAAGAGGTCCCTTTGGCCGAATCTTATTTTCAATATTCAATCTCATTTTCAATACTCATTTCAATCAGTATGTCTATATATAGAGATATAAACATATCACAAATGAATCTATCATCGGTATCAGATGCATTTTGAGAATAAAAGCATTTCACAAAATACATAGTTTGCATAATATCATATAATTTAAATGTGCAAGAAATGACATAGAGTACTCACCTAAAATAGAGGCTCGAAAATATAGATATTGAGTCTTGGATCACACGTTAATCTAATAAATACAATAAATGTTTAATTATGTATTCTAAATAAAGCCCAATTGTAAATATTGTGTTTTAATCCTAAAATATCTTGCTGAAAAAGGTTACTAAAACCATTTTCTCAATTTTTAATATTCATTCATCGCATTTAAAGAATTTCAATTCATAGTTCTTCCTAATCAGTCGGTTCCCAGTAGAGATGGAGGGTCACAGGGGCACCACTTAAATACCATCTCAACTAGACAGAATGTCACCGGGACTGACTTTGGAATTACTTAAATGAGATTCCATAATACGAGCAATTGCTTACAAAAATCATTTTAAAAAGAGTATATATATATTTTTCAAACAAGTTGACATATTTTGAAAATAAAATCAATTTAGATTGTTTCCAAATTTTAAGTTTTGATTAGTAAAGTCTTTAGTGTATTTTACCAGCATAACTACTAAGTAAAGCTATAAAATACGAAATTAAAACTACAAAAATGAATTATAACATTTAAATAAAATCATACCTACGAAATGAATTCTTTCTTCGAAATTATAGAACTCCTTCTTAAGATATTTCCCAAGCTTTCTATCACTCTTTCTTACTATAATTCTCAAGGAATTGGTGTGAGTTTCAAATGAACCCTAAGGCCCTATTTATAGGTTTCCAAAAGTTTTACGGTGTTGACATGTGTCTAGGTGATCAAGCATTACGGTGGCAAGTCATCGTTTGGGTGTCGCATTCCGGGGTGGTCTTGTAGTCTAACATCACCAAATGATGACAAGTGTTTTAGCTTTCTATCTGAAGATGACATGTGTAAGGTGGAGGTGACCAGCACATGGTGGAAAGGTGATAAAGGTATAAGGGTCATTTCACACATGAAGGGTATTTTGGTAATTTCACACTATATATTTTCAATATTTCTTAGAGGTCCTTGAAAATATTTTATTTACAAAATGGCCCTTTTTGTATTTTTATTTTAGTCCCTAAAGTTTCATAAAATTATATTTTCTACCACAAAACTTATTATATACCTTAAGATATGTCATAAGACTTTGATTTCATCCTATTTACGATTGATTCTTCATATTTAAAAATGGAGTTTGTTATATTGATAGCCAATAACATCACATATCTAATAATACAACATTTATAAGATAGTAAGTAACACATGAGTGTAAAAACAAATTATATACATATGAGCACATAAAAGTGGGGTCATTACATCCTACCCTCCTTATGAAAAGTTTGGTCCCAAAACTTGACTCATATTAATTTACAAACAAGTATGGATATCTCTCATTTATTTCATCTTCCCGCTCCCACGTTGCTTCTTCAACTGAATGATTTCGCCATAATACTTTGACCAGTGGAATTATCTTGGTCCGTAATATTTGATCTTTATGGTCCAAAATTTCTACCGGATGTTCAATGTATGACAAGTCTTCTCTAACTTGAAGAGGTTTGTGACTTAAGATATGTGTTGGATCTGGGACATATTTCTTTACCATTGATACGTGAAACACATTATGTACACTAGAGAGTTCAGGTGGTAAGGCTATTCTATACGCAACAACTCCTATCTTTTCAAGGATTTCAAAAGGTCCTATGTATCTTGGGCTCAACTTCCCTTTCTTCCCGAATCGTATTACTCCCTTTGAAGGCGATACTCGTAAGAACACATAATCTCCTTTTTGAAATTCTAACTGTCGGTGTCGATTGTCAAAATAACTCTTTTGACGGCTTTGAGCAATTCGAAGTCGGTCTTGTATTAATTTCACTTTCTCTGTTGTGATCTGAATCAATTCTGGTCTCAACAGTTTTCTTTCTCCAACTTCTACCCAACATGCAGGAGAACGACACCTTCTACCGTATAGTGCTTCATATGGAGCCATTTGAATAGTTTCTTGATGACTATTATTATAGGCAAACTCCACTAATGGTAAATGATCATCCCAATTCCCCTTCAAATCAAGTACACATGCCCTAAGCATATCCTCTAAGGTTTGAATGGTTCTCTCAGATTGTTCATCTGTTTGAGGATGAAAAGCGGTGCTAAAATTCAATTTTGTTCCCATGGCTGCTTGTAGGCTTTTCCAAAAGCGAGAAACGAATCTAGGGTTACGATCAGAAATAATTGAAATTGGGGTTCCATGAAGCCTAACAATTTCCCGCACATATAACTTGGCTAACTTTTCTAATGAATGGGTAATTTTAATGGCAAGAAAATGATCAGATTTAGTTAACCTATCAATAATTACCCAAATAGAATCATTACCATTTGAACTCTTTGGTAAACCTATCACAAAATCCATGGTAATATGTTCCCATTTCCATTCAGGGATAGGTAGAGGTTGTAATAATCCTGATGGTTTCTGATGTTCAGCTTTTACTTGTTGACAAACCAAACAGTGAGATACAAATTCTGCTATCTCCCTTTTCATATTATTCCACCAAAACACTTCTCGAAGATCTCTATACATCTTGGTATTTCCAGGATGAAATGTAAATCTCGAGCAATGAGTTTCCTCCAAAATTTGTCTCTTTAGTTGGGCATCACGTGGAACACACACTCTATTTCCAAACCTCAATATATCATCCCGTATCGCAAATTCAAATCTCTTCCCTTCAATAACCTCTTCTCTGATCTTCTTCAGTTGTGGGTCATTTACTTGTACAATTTTGATCCTTTCCATCAACGTGGGTTGTACTTGTAAGGTTGCGATTATTCCTCCTTTGCTATAATTACGTACATCTATTTCCATACTTCTCAAATCCGCTAACAAAGGTTCCTGATTTGTAATGAGACATTCTAAATTTGTTGTAGACTTCCTACTTAAAGCATCAGCTACTACATTTGCTTTCCCTGGGTGATAATGAATATTTAAATCATAATCATTCATCAATTCTAACCACTTCCTTTGTCTCATGTTCAATTCTTTCTGAGTAAATATATATTTCAAACTCTTATGATCGGTATAAATCTCACAAGTCTCACCATATAAATAGTGTCTCCAAATCTTAAGAGCAAAAATTATAGCAGCTAATTCTAAGCCATGGGTTGTATAATTATGTTCATGTGGTTTTAATTGTCTCAAGGCATAAGCTACTACTTTTCCATTTTGCATTAGCACACATCCCAAACCATTTTTTGAAGCATCACTATAAATCACCAATCCTCCTGTCCCTGAAGGAATAGTCAAAATTGGGGAAGTTACTAATCGATTCTTAAGTTCGTGGAAACTATTCTCAACTTCCTCAGACCATTCATATTTTACCTTCTTTTGTGTTAACCTGGATAGAGGTTTGGCAATGCTAGAAAATCCTTCAACAAATATTCGATAATAACCTGCTAATCCAAGGAAACCACGAATCTCTGTTACATTAGTTGGTCTAGGCCAATCTAGTATAGCCTCGATCTTTTGAGGGTCAACCGACAGTCCCTCTTTGAAAATGACATGTCCTAGAAAAGAAACGCTAGGCAACCAAAACTCACCCTTCTTTAATTTTGCATATAATTTCTCCTTCCTAAGGATTTGTAATACTATCTCTAAATGGTTCTCGTGTTCTTCAATACTCTTGGAATAAATAAGGATGTCATCAATGAAAACAACCACACATTGATCCAAATATTTTCTAAACACTTTATTCATCATATCCATAAAAACGGCTGGTGCATTAGTAAGTCCAAACGGCATCACAAGAAATTCATAGTGATCATATCTAGTGCGAAAAGCTGATTTCGAAATATCATCTTCCTTAATCTTCAATTGGTGATATCCTGACCTAAGGTCAATCTTAGAAAATACTTGCGCACCTTGTAGTTGTTCAAACAAATCATCTATACGAGGTAAGGGGTATTTATTCTTAATGGTTACCTTGTTCAGTTCACGATAATCTATACATAACCTCATCGTCCCATCCTTCTTTTTAACAAATAATACCGGAGCACCCCAAGGGGATATACCTGGTCTAATAAAACCCTTGTCTAATAGATCTTGTAATTGAACTTTTAATTCCCTTAATTCTAAAGGTGCCATGCGATAAGGTGATTTTGAGATTGGTATGGCTCCAGGAAGAAGGTCAATCGTAAACTCTATTTCTCTACTAGGAGGTAGACTGGGTAAATCATCCGAAAAAACATCTGGAAAATATTTTGCTATAGGGATCTCTTCTAAACTAGGATCCTTCATTTGCAAATCAATAACACTTGCAAGAAATCCTTGACATCCTTTCTTAAGAAAACTATAGGCTTGCATTGCAGAGACAATACACATGGGAGATAGGACGCCAGTTCCTTCAAAACTGAATTTTGGTTGGTTAGGAATTTGGAAAGTAACTATCTTCTCAAAACAATCTACATTAGCATGATATGATGCTAACCAATCCATCCCCAAAATGACTTCAAAATCTCTTATGTCTAAAACTATCAAATCGACATATAGTTTATGACTACTAATATCTATAGGGTAAGATTTATATACTAATGTACCCGTCAATAAATCACCAGGAGGAGTAGAAACGTGTATGTTATGATTCAAGGGTTCGGGAATATTAGGAAAACGATTAATGAAACGTAAAGACATAAATGAATGGGTAGAACCAGGATCTATTAAAACTTGAAAAGGCTGTGCACATATAGAAAGTATACCTGACACTACTGCATTAGAAGCCCTTGCATCAGAATGATAAGAAATTCTACCTTGTCTGCCATGATCTTTATTATCATTAAAAGTCTTCGTTGGCACCTTCCCTTTATTAGGGCAATCTCTCATTTTATTCCCCTTTTGGCGACACCCAAAGCAATTTCATGTTTCCAAGTAACATGGTTGCCCTCTATGAATATTACCATATCGTTGGCATCTATCAACATTAAAGGGTTTATTCACAAAAGGTCGCCCTGTATTAGGTATCGTCCTAAAGGGTTTATTATTGGGGTTCTTTCCTCTTTGTTCCCCAATCTTCCTCTTCCCTTCTCTAATCTGATTATATTCTTCACTGTCCTTCTCAGCTATCGTTGCTCTAGTCACCACGTCAGTATATGATGTCAACTTCAGGATGGAAATTCGACTACGAATGTTTAACTTAACCCACGTTCAAACTTCTTGGCCTTTAAAGTATCGGTTATCACAACATGAGGTGAAAAACGGGATAACTCGATAAACTTTGCCTCGTATTGACTAACCGTCATATTTCCTTGAACTAAACTCATGAAGTCGGCTGCTTTTTGGTCTTGTACCATTTCAGGAAAGTATTTCTCGTAGAATATCACTAGGAAATCATTCCAACATATGCGATTATTCCTTTCCTCGTATATTCTCTTAGTCATTCTCCACCAATGTTCGGCTTCACCTTCTAACATAAACGTTCCAAATGATACTCTTTGTTCATTAGTACACTTAAGAACATCGAGTATCTTTTCTATTTGCATCACCCAACTTTCTGCTTCAGTGGGGTTAGGAGTACCTTTAAAAGGTGGAGGAATCAACTTCTTGAACTGTTCAATAGTACATTTACTTAGTTCAGGATTCCTTGGTACTCCATTATTTACCTGATGCTCCACAATCTTTGCTAGACTTTCGATCGCCTTGTATGCACCTTCTAGTCCTTCAATACTCGAATCACTAGTTCCCATAGATGATCTTCTCTTGGTCATTTTCTACAGTCATGGCAAAATGTAAGATCTACTATACTATATCAAGATTGAAAACTAAAATACCAGTTATAAATAATATAACACATAGGGAAGGTTATCACATAAATCAGATATTTAATATTATCTCCTAAGGATTGAAACACGAAATCTATAACGTTCGAAACCTATGTTCAATAGTCTACGGGTTCTTAACCTATGCTCTGATACCACTTATGTCACGACCCCAACCCAATAGTAGTAGGGAATGAGTGTCTTGACATGCCACCAAGGCATTCAATGTTATGGACTTAAAATATTTCTTAGAATAAATGCAACGGAAATACATTCACATGGTCATGAATCGTAAACTATTAAAAAATGGAATTACGTTATCAGAGCTTTCTAAAAGGGAACATCGTATATATTAAAGTATGAACGGATTATAACTTATGCCAAAATTAAAATCTTATTACTAAAGAGTAAAACATGCTCTATCTCCTAAAAACAAACGTTATATTTAAAATTATAACAAAAGAGCTCCTCAAGCTAGATCTTCAACATAGTCCTTCTACACTCCATCCTCCCGTCTAATTATTTCCTGAAAAATCGTTATTTATACAACGTCAGCTAAAAGCTGAATAAGATTTAATCTCCCGACATTCCAAGATTTTCAGAATATAGATACCTATTCAAGTCAAAAGAGAAGGCATATACATATATGGATAGGAACTTGCAGTATATAGATATATATTTTGAAATGATAGTATATATATCACAATTGGATAGCTCAGAATAAGAAGAATGCAATAATTCAAATGTGATATCTTCTTCTTTCAATCATATCATTTTAATGGCCAAGTACACTCTAATACCGTATTTTTCTACCGTATTATACCCCAGTAGTTGAGGGTCAATCGAACATGTTCGTTACAACGCCTTATTTAGGGCACACCAGCGATAACCCAGCTGGGAAGGTCAGTCAGTAAAGAGGTCCCTTTGGTCGAATCTTATTTTCAATATTCAATCTCATTTTCAATACTCATTTCAATCAGTATGTCTATATATAGAGATATAAACATATCACAAATGAATCTATAATCGGTATCAGATGCATTTTGAGAATAAAAGCATTTCACAAAATACATAGTTTGCATAATATCATATAATTTAAATGTGCAAGAAATGACATAGAGTACTCACCTAAAATAGAGGCTCGAAAATATAGATATTGAGTCTTGGATCACACGTTAATCTAACAAATACAATAAATGTTTAATTATGTATTCTAAATAAAGCCCAATTCTAAATATTGCGTTTTAATCCTAAAATATCTTGCTGAAAAAGGTTACTAAAACCATTTTCTCAATTTTTAATATTCATTCATCGCATTTAAAGAATTTTAATTCACAGTTCTTCCTAATCAGTCGGTTCCCAGTAGAGATGGAGGGTCACAGGGGCACCACTTAAATACCATCTCATCTAGACAGAACATTTCCGGATTTATTCCCAGTAGAGATGGAGGGTCACAGGGGCACCACTTAAATACCATCTCAACTAGACAAAATTTCACCGGGACTGACTTTGGAATTACTTAAATGAGATTCCATAATACGAGCAATTGCTTACAAAAATAATTTTAAAAAGAGTATATATATATTTTTCAAACATGTTGACATATTTTGAAAATAAAATCAATTTAGATTGTTTCCAAATTTTAAGTTTTTATTAGTAAAGTCTTTAGTGTATTTTACTAGCATAACTACTAAGTAAAGCTATAAAATACGAAATTAAAACTACAAAAATGAATTATAACATTTAAATAAAATCATACCTACGAAATGAATTCTTTCTTCGAAATTATAGAACTCCTTCTTAAGATATTTCCCAAGCTTTCTATCACTCTTTCTTACTATAATTCTCAAGGAATTGGTGTGAGTTTCAAATGAACCCTAAGGCCCTATTTATAGGTTTCCAAAAGTTTTACGGTGTTGACATGTGTCTAGGTGATCAAGCATTACGGTGACAAGTCATCGTTTGGGTGTCGCATTCCGGGGTGGTCTTGCAGTCTAACATCACCAAATGATGACAAGTGTTTTAGCTTTCTCTCTGAAGATAACATGTGTAAGGTGGAGGTGACCAGCACGTGGTGGAAAGGTGATAAGGGTATAAGGGTCATTTCACACATGAAGGGTATTTTGGTAATTTCACACTATATATTTTCCATATTTCTTTGAGGTCCTTGAAAATATTTTATTTACAAAATGGCCCTTTTTGTATTTTTATTTCAGTCCCTAAAGTTTCATAAAATTATATTTTCTACCACAAAACTTATTATATACCTTAAGATATGTCATAAGACTTCGATTTCATCCTATTTACGATTGATTCTTCATATTTAAAAATGGAGTTTGTTATATTGATAGCCAATAACATCACATATCTAATAATACAACATTTATAAGATAGTAAGTAACACATGAGTGTAAAAACAAACTATATACATATGAGCACATAAAAGTGGGGTCATTACAATGAGTCTATCAATTGCATTAGAAGAAAGGGACTGAACCACCAAAATCACAAAGGCCCAAGGATGATAGAGACTCATGTACAAGAAAGTGTAATTTCCCATTTTCCCTAAAGGGTGTACCACCATCAAAAGGAAAGTGGAAGGTTAGGGTGGTTACTGGCCTCCACAACCATGAGATTGCCAAGATATTAGTCGAACATCCATATACCGGGAGATTAATCCGTGAGGAATATACACTTGCCAAAGATTTAATTGCAAAGGGAGTTAAGCCAAGATAAGTTTTGAAGACTATAAAGGAGAGATTCGTGAATAACTTGTCAACCATACGCACAATTTACAATGTTAATACCTCATATAACTTTAAGGATATACAAGGGAGGACCATGATTCAACAACTCCTCGAGATTATTTCGAATGACCACTATGTCTATTGGACAAATAACGACCCCAAAATATCGATGAGTTAGAGAATATATTTCTTTCTCACCCCAAGTCCGTTATGCTTGCAAAGTGTTTTCCCATACTTATTTTGGTGGATTGCATATACAATACCAGTCGATTTAACATGCCGCTATTTGTGATGGTTGGCATGACATCAACGGGTAAGATATTTTGCATTACATTTTCTCTCTTGTCCTCAAAGAAGGAAGAACGATTTGCATAGGTTTCATCATGTTTGAGGATGCTTTATGATCCTACAAACATGACTCAAGTAATGATTACATACCATCAACAAAGTTGCATTAATGCCATTCATAGAGTTTTCCCTCGAGTTCTAACGATGCTTTGCCTCCACATTAAGAAGAATGTGGAAATGAATTATAAGAAGTTTGGCATAGCGATGGATGACTGGAAAGCCCTTATGCAGGAGTGATCTTATGTAGTTGAGCAGGAGACACCGATTTAATTTCTTAATGTGTGGGCCCGGTTAAAATTCAGCGCATGACATTCCATCATCTGGTCAACTACATTAAAAAGACTTGGTTTTCGGTTCACAAAGAGTTAGGTCTACTATGGATGATGAGATTAAGCAACATGGAAATTGCACTACCAATAGAGCAGAGGGTGTTCATGCTGAGCTGAAAAAGATGATTAAATCATCTAATTGCTCATTTGTCAAGGTTTGGAAGGAAGTTCACGCACTTTTGGCAGCTCAAGTGACATAGATAGAGGTTGATTTTGTGATATCTCATAGTCTCAATCGGCACATGCACAACACTCCATAATTAAAGCAATCATGGGGGGAGAGTTTCACAATATGTACTTGACTTAATTGTGAGGGAAATAAATCTAATTAGAACTATGCGTGTTAATGAGCATGCGTGTGGTCATGTAGTGCGTTCAGTATTTGACTTACTGCGCGCTCATGATATTGCGTTATTCGATGCCCAATGAGCAATAACTATCCCTCTAGGTGTGATAGATGAACACTTGCAAAAGCTTAACATTGAGCCGAATTTGCACCGAAGATGATTTCTTTTAAAAAGAGATGTTGGAGTCGACAATGGATGAACGTAGGGTACTTTTCTTTAAGCTCAATGATCTTAATAGTCCAGTCGTTAGAGTTTTATATGAGCCAAATTCAATTAATACTAAGGCTTGGCCACGTGGTAAAATGACGATGAAGGAGAAAAAGCACACAACATCAACCAAGCCTGATTCATATGCTTGGGAAATCTCTAAGTCACTCAATGACTTGGTTACGGAGGCTACACCCCATTCAAAGAAAATGAAATTAGGTACGGCTTATGTTGTCAAATGCAACTTGAGACAGATGCATGAATTTTTTCAACCTTCTGTGGAAAATATAACGGACATCAAGGGTGACAAAAATTATGGGTATAGTTATAACACTTGGATTTAGTTGTGGTGGGCTAAGAAATGATCAATTAAAAGCATTCGGAGGGACCATATTCAGTAATTAACTACCCATAAAAACTTTTGGTTTACTTTGTTTTTGGGAGGCATTAGGACGTGATTTGTGATTTTGGCGGCCTTGCAACGTGAAAGATCACCATACGGTGTGCAGGGCTTTAGTTTGCTATACCTGAGATAGCATACTTTGCCGCACAAGTATACAACTGTGTCATTGTGGCACTAAGTAAATTTTTGTGCCACACATTCGTCCCTTTTCATAACCCTCTACCTTAAGATAAAAGGAAAATTATAACGATGTTAAACGTCGCTAACGTGCACTATGTGCATGTTCAACTTAAGGAAAATAGGCAATCCTATCGGTATCATGTATTTGGAATGACCATCATTAACATCAAGAAGAAGGATGGAGACTACTCTTGAGTGACCTGATTAGCCTTTGGAACTCCATGTGCCCGGTTCATGTGGGTACACTGGATATGCCAATCGATTTCGATCATAGATGAATGATGGAGGATGTTTTTGTGTGTACTTATGACTCGATGGTGATGATATTTTGATTACATTTTTTAGGAGGATGAACTTCTAATGGGGAGGATGTTGGATTTAACTTGTATTTGTTGGAAACTTAACTTGTGAATTTATGGGTGAAAATTGTAAAAGGGGGATTAACTTGTGAATTTATGGTTTTAACTTGTATTTTTTGGGGACTCGACTTGTGAATTTGGGGAATGTCAAGTTGAATGATGAATCAAAAATGAATGTTGAATTATCTATTTGAATTAACTGTTGGTTAAATGTTGAATTATTTAATATAACCTACTTTCGGTACCCTAGTGCTGAGAAAATAGAACACCTTATGCACCATACTGTCAAGTGATTTTCGGCACCTCCAAAATCATCAATATATTATTCATAGCACCACGTGATATAAATTAAGGGTGCACACGATTCGGTTTGGTTCGATTTTGATACTAAATCGAGAATCGAACCGGGATGGGTCGGTTCCAAATTTTTAAAACCGAAACTGAACCTACAGTTGTATAGAACTGAACCGATCCAAACCGAACCAACGGTTCCTGGATTAATTCAGATCGGTTTTCGGTTCCAAATTAAAATTTTAAACTTAGTGAAATCTTAAGATTAGTGTATCTTGAAAATAATTTTTTTAAGGTCAAAATTAATTTTGATCCCCAATAACATAAGTTAGAAACTCGGGTAATCCCAAAAATATAAATTACAAGTGTTATATACATATATATTTATTTATTTTATAAAATATACCGTAGCGGTTTGGGTAGCGGATCGGTTCGGGTTGGATTTACAGTGGAACTGAGAATCGAACCGAAGATATCGGTATTATTTTTTTGGAACCGGAATCGAACCAATAGTCTAAAAATTGAACCAACCCAATACACCCGGTTCGGTTCGATTTATCGATTTTCTCGGTTCTGTTGTTCACCCCCAATATAAATTACCCATATTCGATCCCAAAAGGCCAAAAGCCTTATTTCGGCCTCTAACCACTAACCATACATACGTAACTCGGCATATAACCACCGGGGGATACCATTCAATAACAAGATGCCAAATAAAAAGATGAGTATGGAAACAGTTGGCATATGGATGCCGATACAGTGGAAATTTATCGAATAATTAATTAAACTTCGGTTATCTGTTGTCAAACCAATATTATTATTTTGAAAAATTTACTCGGAAGTTTTATACCGAACAACATCATTCGACAACAAAATAAAGAATGCGGTTACAAATATTAGCAATAAATGATCGACTCAATTCCATTCTGCACCAAGGTGTCAACTGGTATGACTGGTTGGAAAACACTCGGTATTGGGGTGCCAAGTTTTGCCTCACTTGTTGGTGGTATTCTACCGAATAAACTGGTTATGTCTCATTTTTGTCAAATCAACTTGTTATACCATTATAAATGAAATTAACCATAATTCATTAAGTAGTTATAAATGCCAAACATTAAACATAACACATACGTGAAATTAACCATCATTCAAATAATATCTTTCAAATTCCATGAAATATCATCAATTTTCCAATATATTGTTAAACAAACCTAACACAAAACAAACAAACCTATCAAAACCAACAAACCTACCACAAACTACACAAAACAACCACCAATAATAAAATTCAACAACACATATGGGTATGGAACTACTTGGGTCATTGTTTCTTTCGTTTATTTCTTTTCCCCGATGACTCTAGCTTCTCTTCGACTTCCATATTGTCATGCCCACTTAAAACTCGTCTTGAATGTTACAAGGCAATGTTGGATAGACTTCTTATTTCCCTTAGTAGATAATATTTGATATATGTCTTCTTCCAACTCCAATTATCCTCTCTAGGCAATTGACTATGGCCAGAGATTAATTTGCAGCAGTCATCTATAATACAATATATATATATATATATATATATATATATATATATATATATATATATATATATATATATATATATATATATATATATATATATATATATGCTAATCAATTTTATGAATATAATTAAATAATCGTACAAGCTTGTCGGATGATGATGCTTATTATTTCTTCTTTGTTCCAAGTCGGCGTTGAGGATGTTGGATAATTGGGTGGGAAATTGATAAGAACCATTAAATATAACCCAACTTTCACTCCCATGGATCATCACCTACAGGTACGAATCAATTCCTATCGGCTAGTGAGTTGTCCACCCAATTATCTTGGCACCGTTTTCTGAGGTTTTCAAATTTAAACTTGTACCAAGTATGGGTACTACCTCATTTTTCAATTGTCAATTCCATCGATGGGCGTGGGATTATTTGGACACGAGAAAATTGCCTTAACACATGCTCAGGATAATACGGCTCGACGACGTCGTAGTATATTAGTAAGCCTATATTACATGCAACCTCGTGGACTGGGTAAACAACTTTATTGTTCTTCTACGGATCCCATATGACCTACATTATAAGAATGTACAGTGTTAGAGTGACTATTTAAAAACTACATCAAACACATCCTAGAACGCTATTATATTTACTCACATTGGCGTACGTAAGGTCATCCAGTTATTCCTATAGCTGAATTAGTTAATGATCAGGATATTACCAATCGTTCATGATTTCCATCTACATAACTGTGATTAGGTCTCGTTACATTCTATGTTAAGAATCTCGCGTCCAGTGTTGAAATGGTCATATATCTAGACCTGAAGTAGTGATAAGTAATCGTTAACTTGCTTTACATCCACCTTAGATGCCAAGCCCAACTGCCGATATAGATGAGCAAGCACGTTAGAACCCCAAGAAGTCCCCTAGACGCTAGATAAGTCTCTCAAACTTTAAAAATATTGAATTGATATCTTATGGTCTATCTTGTCAGGTAGAACCGTATAACCCAGTAAAAATAGTAGATGCCCCCTTGCATTTTGTTCAATCTCTTGTATTATTGGGTTCTCCTTCAATGCTTTTCCATTATAATTTGATTTTAACCAATCTAATTGCACAACCTAACTATCACGACACTATGACAATACATCATCGATACTAACACCCAAACACTCAATCACCATTAACAAAGTGACACCCTTTGTAGTCAAAACTGGTTCTTCACCTCCATATACGGGGATGTCCCATTATCGAAATCCAAAGAATATGAAACACACTATCTAACGTTATTGTCATCTCACCAAAAGGCAGATGGAACATGTTTGTCTCCAGCTTCTATATCTCTGTAAAATCACTTACAAATACATAGTCGATGAATCGATGAGTTACCTCTGATAGTTAGTCCAATCCCACTGCACCATTTTTAAGGTTCTAAAAAATGCGGGGAGTGATCGAGGCGTGGAGGCCAAGCCTTAAGCCTTAGAAGCCTAGGCGGGCCTTAGGCGTGAAAAGGCGTTTAGGCCTTTTTAATATATTTTAATATTTTTTAACCATAACAAGGCTATTAAAATACTAAAATTGTACATATCATAAAAATATGCCTGAATATTTGTAAATTAAAATACCATTTGATTATTTTAGATCTGATAATGGTCCGATTTGTAAAAAAATCTTTAAAAGGCGATATCGTTTCACTAAAGCATTGTTGTTTTTAGAGAAAAAGTGCGCCTTAAGGGTTTTACCAAGCATAAGGTGTAAAAAGCTTAAGGCGAGGTGTTTCTCCCAAGCCTCAAGCCTAGGCGGGATTTTTAGAACAGTGATTTTTATGTAATGATGTTGGGTTTTCAAGAAAACACGATTCTACATAATGAAATATGTAGAATTATATTAGAAGAAAAACTATAAGAAATTATGAATTCAACTACACGACAGTGAAAAAATACTTACAATTCCATGCCATATAGCATATGTTATATGGTGATTGAAATGCTTTAAAATCTCCCCATCCTTTTGGCCCACTGCCATTTTCGACTAACTTTCCCCTACCTTTCTCCATGGCTTGTGATTTTATATTCTTACCCTTCTCTATAAGCGCCTCCTCTACTTGTATAGGTTGACTACAACCCTCACCATTATGCTCACTTTCCTGATCTACCTGCTCATGTTCACTCTTTCCCTTGCTCTCATGCTCACTCTCTTCACTCTCATCCTTCTCTTCACTCTCACCATTCTTTTCATTCTCATTTTCACTCTCACCTTTCCCTTCACTCTCACCCTTATTTTCACTAAGTTTAACTTCATTCTCGACCCTATCTTCCACACCCTGACTTTCACTACTCCCACTTGCCACATATATTATACCAGGTATATCCTCATTATAACCACCTACATTTTCCTTATTTTTGTTTTTCCTAGAAACACTAACAGTTTATTCCTATCATTTTCGATCTCAAGTCGTCGGTGGTTTCCTCCTTATACCTTGTGAGTTGGAATTTGTAGGCACGACCTTATCTGGTTTATACACCCTAGCCATGATTTAATTTGCAATACATATGTAATGTGTTAGGAACAATTTATATTGATTGACTCAGTAGGAGGGTACTAAAAAAAGTAACAACTATCGACAGGAAATCATTGATTCGACGGTAAGGTGTCAAGTCAACAATAATGTCTCAAATGTTTTCAGACAATTTAGTGGTAATCGACCGAATTGAAGTTAACATAGTATAAGTCAATCTCGATATCATAGTGTCGATAATTTTATACATAGTCTACCTTATAGTGCTAAGATATGTCATCATTTCGGCACTGTGGTGAGTAGCTTGCAGTTATAGAGGTGCACACCAAAAGAATGCATTTTACATTAAAAAATTACTGTATGTACCTAGAGCTTGCATCCATGGTCGTTTTTTTATTCAAAACATATACAAAGGTATATCTTAGTTTTTTTTATCTTCAAATGTTATATTAACAATCCATACATTATACAATTAGGGGTTCTTAGGTTCAAATGATAACTACTAGTTGTAAGTACCGACCTTTTCAGATGTGTGGAGAGTTTGGTTGATGAGAAGCTTATTTTTATTGTTCTTCTTGCTTATTTTGGTTCTTGTATCTCTAGGGTTTGATGGATTTTGTTCTTGAGAGAAAGGTTAGAGAGAGAAAGAGCGGGGAAAAATGAGTTTTTTTAACAAAAACAAGTTATATACCTTTGACCATGTGGGTGCTTGATTTTGTGGTGAAAGGTATAACTTTCGGTGACTTATATGGACTTTTGGGTAGGTGGTGACGGGTATAAGTTATAGAGGTGCTTTAGCACCGCCTTTTAAGGATCAAACCTTCACATGCCAAACTCTCTATAATGTATGTTTTTTACAACTAGCATTCATTTGTATTATGGGTTCACTTAATTCCCTTTAATTTTTTAGGCTTCGAATGCTGAATGTTGAATGTTGAAGGCTAGATGTTGAAAAGTACATTTATTTTTAATCTGAATAAGCATGTGAATATATGTTGTTTATTTAGAGTTATTTGATTTTAAATACTGAATACAATTAGTTTGACCATTTTTCCATTAGTAATAATTTGTTTTACGTTAATGTCAATTAGCAAATAAAATAAGGGTAAAACCGAAATGAAATTCGTAAGCAAAAATTTAGCATTAAGCATTCAGAGGGGTATTTGCCCCTTAATGCTTAATGTTGAATTTTAACTATTTTTCAGCATTAAGAATTAAAACAAATACCAATTATTACCTCTTAATGCTAAATGAAACTCAATATGAGCAATGTACCATAAATTTGGGACATTGAATAGACCAATAAGATGGTGACACCTATCATCATTAGAAGGTGCTCGACTTACTTAATAAACCTTGTCGGGGATCCCATCGTTAGTGAGTTCTGTCAAGGCACACGTGAATCACGTAAGGGAATGTAAATAGTTCCACTCATACCATAACCCACATGGGGTATCATACACGATAGCCCACCTTTTAGTAAGTTGTAACCAACTCATGATGACTCACTCAATGGCATGTAAAAGGTGTATCTTCCTGACTTATAATGTCACTCCACATATCCCACCACTCTCTCTTTCTGATAACTACCTATAAATATCACATAATAAGCAGGGGTGAAAATGGATATTCAAAAATACGAATTCGTTCGGTATTCATATCCGAATGTAGTGGATATTTATCTGAATAAGTATTCGAAAGAGCGGATTTGGATAGACATTTTAACTATCTGAAAAAAATGGATATAGATACAGATAATGTTGGTATCCATGATAGATAATCCATATTCGAGACAGACTATCCATATTGACAGATATCCGTTTTTGCGGATATCCGTATTCGTAAAATAATTATATTTATTATTTATATTAAATATTTTTTAATTAAATAATATAAATATTGTACGTAATATAAGCAATAATAATATTAATATAACATAAATATAACATATAGCATAAATTTATTTATATAACGTATTTTGTGTTACAATAATAGCCAAGTGGGTTTTAATTTGATGTTTAAAAATTATTAGAAGGTAGACTGTTTTTATTTTGGATCTAATCTATTTATTCTACCTTGCCCGATTATCACATCTCCATTCTACCCTACCCGATCACCCCTCTCCCTTTCCTCTCTCCATCATTCATGGCCCACTGACCTCAGCCACGACAGTTGACGGCCCACCGATATCATCCAGGATCTCCCTTTCCTCTCTCCATCTTCTTTTTCCCACCGGTTAGTTTGTTTTCTGATGGTTTTTTTCGTTTATGTTTTTTTTGGATTTTCTTCTTCCCATCGCTCTCAACCAAGATCTCTCTTTCTAGATCTATTTTTTTTGTTCGATTTATAATCACGTTCTATTATAATGTTTAGAGAAACTGATGAGGATACAAATTTTAATGAAGTACATTCAATCCTTTTGGGATCTATGTTTTTTTTTCCTGATTGTATGTATTCCATTGGACAATAGCCATAAGGGATCCTAGAAAAATTCCACCTAATGGCCATACGCAAAACCCTAGAGTTCTTATAATCATTCCTTTAATGACTATTGCCCATAGGAATACATACAATCAACACTGCACTTGTGGACATAGGTGTTGCATTGGGCCAAACCACGTTAATCTTTGGTTTCTTCCTTTATTTCTCATCCCTCTCTTTTCATCCCAAATTGGCAAGTTGGTAGTGATAATTTCTTTATTTGTTACTTTTATTATTGATATCTTATAGCTAAGGCCCAAAAATCCATGTACTAGTTTTAGACAATAACAAATTGGAATCGTGAATGGAAAATTTGACAAGCTGTTTGTTATTTCCTACCATTTTCTATTCGTGAATCCAATTTCTATAAAATCCCCCAGTCTGATTTCCCTAATTTCGGATTTTTTCTATTATTTCCCCACATTCTATTTGGATTCTCAATTTTTTTACAAACCCTGGGAAATGGGAGGAAACCCAAAAAGTAATCGCGTGGGAGAAGCTAACCTGTCCTCAACGCTTGTTGGAATGGGCGACATATAGGAAATTCTGATGAGCCTAACCTAGGGCTAGGAGGCAATGCAAGAGAGTGTGAAGTAACTGACATGGATGCTCTAAGTTGGGCAAGTCAGACCCGGAGTAGATCTAGTCACCCCAATTAGGGGTAAACATTATGACAGGAGGGGTAAAATGCCACCTCCTTCCCCATACAGAGAGAGGTGACAGGCCTACCGTGATCGAGCACTGGAAAACCTAAGAAGGTTGAATTTAGGCTCGCAAGACGAAGGAAGTATATTTAGTTACTTTATACCACAAGATAATCGGTCATATTGCTTGGAGGCTACGTCGTCCCTCAGAAAAACTAGTTACGATAATTAATAGTCTTTCTTTGGGGAAAGGCCAAGTGTGTTGGAAAGGCTAAGCAGATGCTCTACATTTGATTATCTGGGCCCATGAGTACTAGAGAGCAATATCATAGAGAGCCTAGGGACCCCAGAGAACACATAAAAGAGATGAGGTATATCATTAGAAGAACATAATACTCAGCCAATTATAGAATAAGCATGTAAGGATCGACCAAGCCGAGCAGACTTCCAAGGAAAAAAGCTCATTAGAAAGTTGAGGTCGGTCAACCAAGTCCATTGCAGTTAAAGATGAGCAGGAGGACCAGCCCTGGAAGGGATCGACTCAACCACTAGAGGATCATTTAGGAGAAATTTTACAGATGAAAAAAACCCTTGCAAAAAGGTTTTGTGAAGGGATATCCATTCACTCAGTTAATTGTGGGTTATCCAACACTTGCGAAGTTCAATCCACCTGTAATAACCCTATGGTACATTGGCAAAAGTAACCCAGTACTACGTGTAGAGCAATACCAAGTTTCCACCGATATCTTCTCGGTTCTAGATGAGATGCCTTGTCGAGCATTCTTTGATTTCATCAGCGGGTTAGCATAAATTCGGTACAACAGTTTACTACAGGGCTAAATCTCAAACTTTCGATAACTAGCTGATCTCTTAATCAACACATTCTATTTTCGTGATAATCCTAGCAAGAGGGTGGCTCATCTGCTAAGTGTTTGCCAGAAAGACGACGAGACTACTCATGAATTCATCACTCATTTTAATAACAGAAGATGGTTGTAACTGACTATGATGAAAAGATCGCAATCATTGTGCTAATAAGTGGTCTGTTGTTTGGGAAGATTTACTGGGATTTGAGTAAGGAGTCACCAAGGATGATAATCGAAGTATTTTCCAAGGCAGGTAAGATTATGAACGCCAAATAGGCTATGACTTCCAAGGAGCCGAGCCATTTTAAGGACACTGTCAGAAAAAGCTCGGAGTAAAAAGAGCAAAAGGATAAAAAGGCAGACAAGATTATATACGATGAGTATACTCCTCTAACCATTAGTGTTCACCATATACTTGGGGAGATTCGTAGAATCAAGAACTTGAGATTACCTGAAAAGCTGAAAACTCCACTAAACATAAGAGATAAAAGCAAATACTACGAGTTCCACAAGGATCAGGACCACAACATAGATACTTATTTGGCCCTGAAGAACGAGATTGAAAACTTAATCAAACAAGGCAAGCCATTAAAATTTATGGACAAAAAAGGCCGAGCAAATCATAGTGACAAGCAAAAACCCAAAGGACAATCAAAGTTCCCTTGCAAGAAGACAGACGAGAAGAAAAGAGATAGGGATGATGATTTGAAAGATGACTCAAACCTGCCCAATAGACATAGGGAGCCTTTACACAAGGTTAAAATGATCTATTTTAGGTGTAACTTTATTGCAGAAGGAGTTGATGGAGGTGGAGATGAACTCGCAGAGAGGGAAGCCTACCTCAATGAGGCAAAAGCTTGTGCTCACATCAAACAAATGAACCTAACAGACATTGTGGCCACTCGCCCCGGAAAGGTAAATGAAAATATCTTAGTGGTTAACTTCTCCAAAGATGACTTATCTGGCATACGTTACCCACACGAAGATCCTCTGGCCATCACAATGATGGGTAGCAAGAATTATAGTCGACAACAACAGCTCATCCAATGTTTTATTTTACAACTATTTCAAGATCTTGAGGTTGAGGGATAACAAAGTCAAGGTTTATTATATGCCTCTTATCGATTTCTCTTGGGAGAAGGTATACCCTTTGGGAATAATTGAATTATAAGTTGTGATCAACACTTAGCCCACATGCCGAACAGAAAATATTCATTTCTTCGTCGTAGATAAGAACGTTCATTTGGCGTACAACATCATCATCTTTGGAAAAGTAGTATTGAAGAAGTTTAAAGTCGTCTATTCTATAATGAACTAATATTTGAAGTTACCCAATCACTATGGGATCGACGTAGTAAAAGGGAACCAAGTTGAAGCCAGAAAGTGCCTCAACCGAGCAAAAGGAGCAAATGAAGTTAACGACGACCTATCAAATCGAGATGTTATATCCTCGAGACAAGGAGAAATTAATCAAAGGTCATGTTATAGAAGAGAATAAATCGGTTATCATGGACGATAAGCATCCAGAAAGGATCACTTATATGATTTGATGCTGGATCCTACATTTAAAAAGGAGTTAGCAAAATTTTTAAGTCAGAGAAAAAATGTGTTCACATGGAGCCATGAGGATATGCCAGGAATCGATCCAGAGTTCATTTGCCATGAATTAAGCATAGTAAAGGATGCCAAATACGTAAAGCAAAAATGTCATATCTTCAATTAAGAAAAGAACATAGTTGTGCAAGAAGAGGTAAAGAAGTTGTAGAAGGTAAACTTCATAGAAGATGTTAAATACCGAAAGTGGCTCTCTAACGCGGTCATGGTAAAAAAGAAGAATGACAAGTGGCACATGTATGTTGACTTCACTAACCTGAATAAAATGTGCCCAAAGGATCATTATCCTCTGACCACGATTGGCCAGTTGGTCGATATTACTTCTGAACATGAGCTTTTCAGTTTTATGAACGCTTATTTAGTATATAACTAGATCAAGATGAGGCCAAAAGATCGAGAGAAGACTTTATTCATCACCGACCAAGATACTTATTACTATAGCGTCGTGCCTTTTGGACTAAAAAAGGCTGGAGCAACGTACCAAAGATTGGTAAATAGAGTATTTAAAGATCAGATCGATAAAAAAAATGGAGGTGTATGCTCATGAAATGCTCACGAAGTTCAAGAAGGTTGTTGACCACATTAAGGACTTGGGACAGACTTTTAGTCATTTGGAGAAGCACCAGATGAAGATTAACTGGACAAAGTGTGTATTCAGAGTAAAGGAAGGAATGTTTTTGGGCTTCATAGTCAACCAAAGACGTATTGAGGCTAATTTCGACAAGATTCAAGCGCTTATCAACATGCAATTCCCAACGAACAAAAAAGAATTTCAAAGGGTAACTGGGTATGTGGTAGCGTTGAACAGGTTTATTTCAAGATCCACTGATAAATGCCTCCCCTTTTTAAGGTGTTGTGAAAAACTTTCGAGTGGAGCAAAAAATGTGAAGTTGTGTTCCTGGAATTGAAAAAATACTTGGGGTCTCCACCCCTGCTTTCAAGACTTGTCCTGGTGAGAAGTTTTATATATACCTGGTCGTATCTGATTTAGCAGTTAGTTCGGCTCTAGTTCGATAAGAAAACGGAGTATAAAGGCGAGTGTACTACACTAGTAAAACATGTTGTGGAGCAAAAATCCAGAATCCAAGACTGGAAAAACTCGCGCTAGCCTTAATCGAAGATTTTCAGAGAATGAAGCCGTACCTCCGAGACTATACCATTGTTGTCTATACAGACCTACGTCTACGCCAAGCTGTTCATAAGTCTAAGAAATCGGATAGACTGATGGATTGGACCTTAGAACTAGAAGAGTAAGACATACAATATGAACCAAGAATGAGCATTAAGGGTGTAATATCTTGTATTTCTGCGTACTTAAAATTTAATTAATTCATTTTATTTTAAATTACACAAGTAACGTAATTTAATAGAATTAAATAATGATGGGGTTATTAAACATTAATTGAAGAGAGATAATGATTAATATGATGCGATAAATTTACTAAGTTGATAGTAAATAAATTATTAAAAAGATTACACGTCATAGCGAGTGAATTGGCGTAATTGAATTTTATCTCAATCGGGAGTCGCGTGTAGACAAATTTGAGGTCAAGATAGGATATATATATATATATAGTGACTCGGATGATGATTTCGAGATCACGGATGGCTTCGAAAGGGTCGAAATAGTAAAAATAGTATACCTGGGGGGTGCTTTTTGGGTCCCGGGGCATTTTAGACTAAATCGGTAGCGTTCAAGGGTATTTTAGTCCTTTCGTAGCTAGGGGATATAGAGCTACGAATTTCTAAGGTTATATCAGTTGCTAGTTGGGAGAGGCTAGGTTTAAGAGGTTAGAAATCAAAGAGAGGTCATTAGAGAAGAAGGAAAAGCCAGTTTTGAAGCCTAAAAGAGAGTTCTTGAAGGATTCAAGCTTGTTCTTGCACCATCATCAACCTTGGAGTGTCTAAACCGGTAGCATACAAGGGTATTTTAGCTATTTGGTAGCCTAGAGTTAATAGAGCTATGAATTTCCAAGGTTTATGAAAGAGTTGGCGCTTGCGTTCAATTAAGAAATAATATAATAAATACCAATTTTAACCCAAATTAACCCTAAGCATGCAACTAGGTGTGATTGAAACAATATGAAATCATGCACAAGATATTCAACACACAAAGTTTAAGGAAAAATCCCCCACAGGGGCAAAACCATTTGTATATCACTATAATTTGTAAAATACGGTTTACAATCGGATTACAATGAAATACATATTGACTAAGAATTACCCTCGGGTATCGGATTCTGTAGTCGCGGCTGGAAGAAACCCTTTCCAGTAGGGCTGGCGGCTGGAACTATCCCTGTCCAGTAGGGCTGCAATGAAGAGGAAGAAGCGGTCCACTTCACAAAGGGTTGAACATCAATGGTGTTCTAGGGTTACCAAAAGTGACTCACAAATGTATGAAATTTGTGTGAATCAAGGGTATGAATCAATGGACTCAAATACCATGAAAACTTAAGAGTTATGGAACTCAGAAAATCGTGTATAAGTCTTAAGAAAACCAACTGCTGATCGTGGTTTAAATAAGGGATCAAAACCCTACAAAATCGGCTGCACGATCTGGCAGTGTTTATCCTCGCCGGATCGGTCCGGTCGATTAGGCGGATCGGTCCGGTTACGTCGGATCGGTTCTTTTTCTGAAACCGGATCGGTCTGGTTGGCATCGGATCGGTCCGGAACTTTTGCCTTCATCGGTTCGCTATGGATCCGGGTGTACTGGTCTCAGCTCAGCAGGCGGATCGGTCCGGTCCCTTTAGTCGGATCGGTCCGATGAACCAGATCGGTTCTTTTATTTGATCCGGATCGGTCCGGTCCTCAGAAATCAGATTCCTTTTTTTTTTTTATCTTCGAATTTTGTTGATGACGATGTGATCTTTTCAACTATCATTCTTGTAACGGCGTATGACATATCATATACATAATGATGGACAAATTGTCCTTACAAATCTCCCCCTATGTCTATGCCGGAACAAACATAAAAAATCCGAATTATCAAGTATGAAACAATGCCTATACAAATCTACCCTTCCATGAACCCAAAACTGAAAGAGGTACAACTGATAAAGGCTGCATCGTTTGTTCTTCAAATCTTCAGGAATCTCAACGCTTTTCTCATCAGGGTGTGCAATTTAGAGATAATCAAGGATGTACCTACACACATGAGATAAAGCAAATACCAAGTGACGTATCGAGTTTGAAATGAGATAAACATAAGCATATGTATCAATTTAAGATGATATTCTCAGAATTGCAAAACTCCCCCATAATCAGATAATTAGATAATTCATTCTCCCCCTTTTTATGATGTCCCCAAATAGACAAATGAGAGAAGTAAATCAAGCAATCAAGTACCGGGGTGACACAAGGCATGAACTCACACCATGAATGAACATAAAACAACCAAGTCGGTGATGGCGTAAATGAATGGGTGTGATCAAAATTCGATAGGAAAATCAATGCATACAAACATGACATATGTGCACGATGAATATTGGATATTCCTAACGAATGAACTCAAATGCTTCCTTTGGTGTAGAAGATTGGAAATATAAGATATTGACTATATCAAATCTACAAATCAAAGCTCAAAGTGATTTCTACACCAATAACGTCCAAAATGATTTTCATGCTTTTTCAGGACTTTCAAGGAAGTGCAAACCCGTTATCAATCTCCAACCAAACTCCCTCAGA